>CM067216.1:70142391-70516307 GCA_034190945.1 Octodonta nipae | reverse complement strand
TTTTTTTTTTCAGAAACTATATTATCCCAAGACCTATTGAGGATATTTGGGAATGAAAAACGAAATGCAATAAACGAACGCTTAAGAACAAATTGTCCAAGATAACAATTTAACCAAAATAAACGGTTTAATATAAAAGAAATTAACATTTTTTTCACAAACGGTGTCCATATTCTTAGACGCCAGATCTATATATATCTTTATTAAAATGTCAGAACTATTAAATCGAGTTTTAATCTGAATCTTATAAGAGATTAGCGATATGAAATCAAACAGTAGGTAGTAATAAAAGGCTAACAAAAATATGTGATACAAGATGGTGGACAGAATTTACTAGGAAACGAACAAGAAACTGATTTTGAAATTAAACTTTATTCTACTATATTGATTGTTTTAGATAAATAAATTTGATTCTAAAAATATATCTGAGACTACAGCTTTGCAAAATATATATTTTTTAATATGAAACTATTCTGTTCTTATTTCAAATAGTTGAAATGTTTGTGTAATATAGAATTCATCTTATACAATCGTACAAGATTGTCATGGATGCTAAAAATATTAATTTAGGATTGTTTGAAAAATATATACTCACTAACAAGGAATTTAAAATTGTTTTGGTAAAACATAAATGTTATAGTAAGGAGCAAATATTTAAAATGTGAATAAAAAGAGACATCCATTTAAGACTAAACGATGGAAGCGCGACAGCTTCTTACGAATTTATACTTACCGTCTCTTCGTATCTCCTGTCTCTGTTTCTATTTCCTTGTGTTATCATTAGTAATGGTTATAAATTTCAGGAGAATTAAAATAGTTGTCACTATTTTGTTATGACTCAAGTATTAATCATAATGTGTAATTTTATTCTTAATTTAAATTTCTATAACAAATAAAATTTGTTGATTTATTAACTTGCAAGTTGAAGCTCATATCCGATGAATTGTAAATGCGGCAAATAATTTAACAAAAGGTGTATGAAATCAATAGCGTTCTGTCTGACTTCTGACATATGTCAAGTCCATAATGCAATATATCGCAAAGAGAGATTTGGAGTTTTTATTAGAAAAGCAAATTTTGTGCAGGTTTTCTATATTAATTTGATGTTATATTAATTTGTTTCGCATATATTATTGATATTCTATAAAAGAAGAAACTCATAATGTATTTTGCCTTGTCTCTGTTTCTTACACAGTGAACTGAATTATATGGGTATTTCAATCACACTTTTTTCATATAATAATTTGTGTTCAAGATAAAGGTTGTGTGTGGTGTCGGTGTCAGTGTCGGTATCGAAACAAATGAAATTTCAAGATGTCCAATTCATTCCCTTGCTCATCTATTTTCATATATGTAAATGTGGACCCACGTTAAGAAACTTTCGTTTCAAAAAGTACCAAGGAGTTTACATATTTTTATTAAGTTTGTTAATAATATGTTTGTCCACCGGGGTTATCTATATACTCCCCAACATGTCTTAGCATTAACTCAATATGGTGGTCTATAGTCATATATTAATAAACCACGTGTTCGATTGCCAAAAATAATGAAATATTCGAATATATAAAAACATGACTGCTTTAAAATCGTTAAACTGCTCGAAAATGAAACCATTTTTACTGCAAGGCCGTAGCTAGCGGGGGGTCCTGGTCCACCATTTTTTCCCGGTTACGGCCTTGAATTTTTGACAGATTGAAATGTATTGAGTTATTCTTATTTGTTATTTACGACATTTCTAGATACGGCGATTATGAGAATAGGCAGTCTGAAAGATCGGTGTACAAAATTTTTCGGCGTAAACATGCACTGAACTTTTTCAGTACAGTTCACGGCTTGTTGTATAGATATCTTTGTATGTTAATATCAATCAGATTTCAGTTATATCCAAACAAGTATTTGTTTAATAAAAATAATACTCAATGCGAAAGCGAAATGTACATTTTTCAATATGTTGCAAATCATTTTATCGATTATTATCAAATCTCGGGACTTTTAATATATTACATTTAAGGAAGTCAAATGATTTCTAGCAATGATTCCTCCGAATGAGCTGACAATATGATTTACATATTTCACTTTTAAATTAAAACTCTTATTGGAATAAACTATAAACATAATTACAGTTTACAAAAACTAAAAAAACACGCTTTAATAGCAAACCGAACTAAAAAGTAGAAATAATGTTCAACTATGAACAATTTATATCACAGCAATACAATGGAATAGAATAGATTCAGAGTAAAAAGCCTAGGGTGCTTGATATATTAAATTTGTTATTATTCTATTGGCAACTATTTATGAGAAGAGAATTATGAAAATATAGTGAAATGCACCCCACGCTTTTTACTCTGAATCGAATTATTCTGTTAATAACTTAAGTTTTATTATATTTTTATTTTGAGTTAATTAATCATGATTGATTGTTCGACGTTCTACTGCTGTGATATAGACTTTAGTTTGATATTATTATATTTGTTTCTGTTATATTATCTATACTACTATAAAATTGTAAGTTTGTTTGTTTGATTGTTTCGGGCATCACGTAAGAACTAGAGAACATTTATTGTTGTAAAACCTAAACATCTACTAAAAATATTACTTGACATCAGAACTTATCCTCAATTAAACAATTGAAAACGAGTCCATTATTTAAATAAAGAATATAACTGTAAAGATCTAAGCTTTGACGAAGTCTTCTTAAAGGAAGTTCGGTTTTTTCTTATTAGTCAGAAAAAAACTATATATCAATTTTTATCTATACAATTTAATAAAGAGGCATTGTTTTTAAGGAAATTGAATATATCGGAAACAGAAAGTGTTACAGGCAAGAAAGTGACATATTCTTCTCTCTAAATAAATAAATTTGAAATTAATCATTTATTAGAAATTTATTTCTGTCTTGGGGGCCAAGATGTGTATTAGATAAAAAATAACAATTTCGAAGGATGCAAAGGTTAATTCCTTTTAGTTAAATAAAGAAATAAATATAGGATTTGCCAGTTTTATTTAATCGAGTTATTTCTTGGCGGTTGCGGGTTCATTATTGTTTTTAACCACATTTAATATCTTTGAAGCAGAGAGTGGTACTGGTCTAGATATTGATTAAAATTTTATAATTTTCCGAAAATTCAGTTATCCGCTAGGATGGGTTATTTTTTACAAAAACACACTGTGTTTGAGAAACCAAAGATTATACAAGCAGAATTACGATATTAATTCTTTAAATTAACAAAGACGTGATAGGTCGTTTCGCGAAAATTCTATTATTGGATAAAGATGGGGTCAATGGGGGTTTCTATCATTTATTTCTAGGAAACAGAAATTAATGCAGACATGAAAATTGTAATCATTCTTCTTGAATGACAAGAATTGCTATGTTGTTAAATTGTCTTGTAGAAAAAAGTAAAAACATGTAAAAAATTTCAAAAGTATCAAAATGTAAGTAATAACAAAAATGTCACAAATAATAAAAATGACTTGTGTAAAACTGTCATCGAATCTAAAATTAAAAACAGCAAAACCAGAAATTCAAATGTTTAAAATCAAACACGTCCACAATAAATGGCACAACATCGTAAATCCCAAAATGATGTACCATTAAAAGCGGTTATTTCATATAAATTTTATCAAGAAAGATGAATTTAAACCTGCTTCACAGAAAACTAAATTGATACTAATACTAAACAAATTAATAATAATACTATACATGAGGCAATAGGCTCTTATGGTGAAAATACCAGAAATGATAATGTGTCGAGGATCCAGGTTAATAAATGTATTTCAACAATATGCACTAATTACGGCCATACAGCTAAAACAAGGAATTTTGTAACAATTACCACAAACATAACGGTAACCAGTACAATTAGAAAGCTGTAAGGAAGAATAGCCAAAGAGAATATATGCTAGGAAAATCATCCAAATGAGTGTAAGAAACGGCTTAAGAGCAGGCAGACCAAGAATTAATAGTCCATTCTATTTGTCTTGAATAAGAAAGAGAAGAAAATCGTAATTGCTGGTTTATCTGCAGAAACATATGACATCGAATCTGTTTCAAAACTATTTGACGTTTTAGAAAAAAACAACATAAATGTAACACTATAAAGAGATGCAACATAGAAATAATTAATTAATTATAGTTTAAAAAACTAAACTAAGAGTAGAAAATAATTTTTAATTATGAAGGGTTTGTGTTACATCAATAGAAAGTCCAACAATCAAATAGGATTAATTAATTTAGAATAAGAATAACATAAATACTAAATAATTAACAAAATAATTCAATTTATAATAAAAAAGCGTGTCCTAATGTCAAAATTGTAGCCTTTAATTTTAATATTAAGAGGTGTATCTTGGCGAATTCGATTTATTTACTCTACTAGCATCTTTACTCAAATCTAAAAAATACACACTATACATATTTTTGAATGAAATTACACGCTCTATATTTTACATTAAATGAACTCTTTCAAAAGTTATTCAATGTTCGAGTTAGTAATAACAAATTTTACCTTTTTTATAAAGAATTAAATTTCCTTCAAAAATATGTATTGTTTGTATTTTTGAGACATATTGTTTAAAATATTTGAGTGAAATATGCGGGTAGAGTAAACAAATCGAAATTAGGGAAAAATATTGGTTTTAAAATTACAGAACACATTTACAATTGTTGTCATCCTAAATATTATTTTCGGTATCCCATTGTAAAGATCAAATAATTGTAACATTTAGTATCAAGCACCCCATGCTGCTTTACTATGATTTGAATTATGTTGTTAATTATTTAGTTTTTATTTTAATCTTTAATGTAACACAAACTCTTCATATTTTTAAATTATTTCCTACTTTATATTAGTTTAATATTAAGCCTGTTTTTAGTTTATTAAACTATAATTTATTTTACAATTTTTCTCGAAGTTTATTGATTCAAAACTATTCTCGGATTTTTTTAAATTTCTAATATTTTTTAACTAAAGTTTCATTTTTTAAAATAAAACTTAAAAAAGGTCCATTATAATACGTTTGTCTTCATAATTCAAATCTTAACCTGCAAACTAGTCTAGATATTTTCTTTTTATTCTGATTATCCTAGTCAGGATATTGTTATAAAATTATCCACTCCGTCCCTGACTAAAGGAACGTTAAACATTATTCATTTCGTTAAGACATTAACCGCTGAGATGATAAAAACTAGAACTGGAATTTTCGGTTGGCTCAAAAACTAATTATCTATACGCTCGACCAACAAAAGTAATACCCATACAGAGGACTCGAAAATTTGACGTAGGATATAAAAGGCAATACAATTTTTATGATTTAGTTAGTTGAGCTTATCTCGTAGTGTTGATGATTTGGTTCAGAATCAGCTGTTGTAAATATTTGATTTTTTTGCGTGTAAATAAAGTTCTAGAAAGTAAACTGAATGTCAGTTTTTAAAATTAATCAAATCTGAACCCACGGAGTTTATTGCAGTATTGTAACAAAGATATGTAATAATTATATTGTCATCGACCCTTGACATGTGTTCAAATTTTCAAGTTACTCAGACTCCTTTAAGTTGGTGAAAATTACGCAGAAAGTTTCCGTTACATTCATATATACATTCAGGTCAGCCTAATAAGAGCGTCTTAATAATTAGTAGTGTTTATTTTTCATCTTTCTTTTAAAATCCATCTTGAAAATTGGGGTATTTCTATTAAAAACACTTCCTGTCCTAATTAATAAAGTCCTGTCCAAACTGGAAGTCATAATTCACATTCAATGGCCCACTTAAGGACCTAGATCTAGAAGGGGAAAAATTACAAGAAATGCTTATATCTGAATTGTAACGAATGCTTATATCTAGGCATAAATATAACATCAACGGGAAGTGAAGAGACAATTCAAGACAGAATACTTAAATAAACAAACAAGAGAAAATACAACAATAGGGCTGGTAATTATGTATAGTTCGGATGTTTGGCAACTGTAGCAGAAACAAAAAAAAAACAATATATGTGAGTTTGAATTTTATATCGCCAAGTGAGTCCCATTGGTGGTCTGGCAGGTATGTTTGTAATGATTTCGCTCTGTTTCTTGTGCACTCCCTCTCTTATTTCTTTTTCTCTATCAAAATTTGTGTAGGCCCTCACACATCCTTTTGATCTCACTGATATTTTTCACTTGATTTTACTGAGTTCCATTTCGGACAATTCTGATGATGATGTTTTAGCATTATTATTTTGTATGTTGTTACGTTTTTATCGTCGGGTCCATGACTAGTATTAGTGATATTGACAATACATTTAGAAAACTCGTATTACTTTTGAAGTTTATTTGTTCTTAAAATAGGCAGTAAATCTTGTAATGTATAAGGCCAGTTACTTTTCATTTTATCTTTATGACGTATGTAATAAATATTGCCTAATAAGAACAAAAAGATCTCTTCATATAGTGCCACAGTGCTGGCAGTTTGCTGTTCAATATTTCTATTCGAAAATACTCTACCTACTTAGTGTGTCAATTATTATATGTTATTGATTTTTATCCCTTACTGCCACAACTTATTCTGTCAGAATAAAATAATTTGAAGAAGAATAACAAATTTGTAAACGATACTTTAATTAATTAACATATTACTCACTAAAGGAATATCCATAAATTACGTCAGATGAATTTTGACGTTTTTCTGTCCCCCACCCACCCACATGTAAGAAATTGTACGACACAATTTCATCAACCACCCACCCCCACATTTCTTACGTAAGATATTAATTTTTTTGCTTTAATATGTTTTTATTATGAAAGCAAGTTAAAATAGTAAAAACATATAAATATATATATGTTACGTCGATAACAAAATTAATTATTTTTTAAAAAACACTTTTTCAATTTTTACACTTTGAACTAAAATTATTACAATTAATTATGCCGAGATTTTGCAGTCGAGGGAGAGAGATCAGAAATTAACTAACTAATACAATGGATGTGCTAATAATCTTACTAGTATCGTGGATGTGCTAATATCAACTCTCCTACAACTTTACAACGAATTTATAGGTTCTGTGATGATGACTAAGATGGCCTTAATAACACGTGCAGATTTACTTGAAAAATAGAATACTGTTAGCTATTAAGCTCACCTCTAAATAAGCAATTTTGGAGTAAACAGAAATATCAATTACATGAAAGGAAATATTATAGATAAGTTACAATGTTGCACAAAGGGGTCTTTCATAGTGATTCACGTAACAACTTCCCCCTATACAAAAAAGTTGATGCCATGCATCAAGTTTTCAAAAAAAATGAATATAATTTCGAGAATTCAAAAATTAATAAAAATAAATACATTATAAGAACATCAAAGTGTAAGTTGTATAAAATTATATATATGCGAGTAAAATACAATAATATAAGTGTATATAAGAATAATATCAAAGGTAAATAAGTTTGTATAAATAAAACATAAAATGGTTAAAATGTTAAAAATAGAATATCAAAAAATGTTAGGATTCGAAAAATAACTAAAGATACAATTTTTGTGTTATACATCCATATTTTAGGAAATGTCTTTGAGTGGCATCTCAGGGGATTCTTCTTCAATCTGCTCACCAAGGTGGATGCTACTCCTTCTTCTGGGTATGAAACGTCTAATACGTCTTTGAAAGACGCTAGGTACCATTGGTGGTACAGGTGGATCATCTGGTCCTTGTATGGAGATTAGGTGTCTTCTGCGTCTTCTTCTACACTTGCAGAATATGTATAAGCAAATTAGAGCAACGATTATGGTGATGGTAAATATAGTATACCATGATAACTTTTTGGCTACTAAGGGTTGATTAATAATTTCATCTAATTGATCGGAGTATTGGGACAACTTTAATTTGCTTAGTTTCAACGGTTTCAAGTCTGGAAGGTTGACTTTATGTACTAGATCTTCACAACAGCTAAACGGTATATTTACTGGATGGTTTCTATACGTTATATTTTGATATGTATCCAGTAACTGTTTGGATTGGACTCGGGTGGATCCGATAAATGCACTACATTTTGGTTGTAGCTTTAAAATAGTATTAACGTTTACTATTTTTGTGACAACTTCTCTTCCTTCACATCTAACGGTGATCGGTAGAGGATCTGATATACTTATTAGCCAATGGTTTGGAGCAATTGATTTGATATTATACTCCTTTGCGTAGATTAATATATTCTGACAAGTTTTTGGTAAATAACTGGTTTGCTTGAAAAAGTGGGCTTCACAAATTGCATCACTGTCGATTGGATATGGCAATATGTCTGGACAAATTTTCGTTCTTCGGTCTATAGACTTGCAATTGTCCATGTTATCAAGAGTTACGTAAAGTAGAGAGTCATCGTCTCTAGCAATATATTTATGATCAATTTGAAGCATATGATGTAGACCTGTACGATTATCAAAGATAGGAATTGGATATAATTGGTAAAGGATGTAATTTTCAGGTTCTACCAAAGGTATTTTTAAAACGAAAACTATTTTTGAATCAATTTGGAATGCTTCTAATTCTATTATTTCAGCATACTGTGCTACAGTTGAAGTGTAAACTGGTATAGGTAACTCATTTTTATACAGTGATTCAGATATCTTTTGTATTGAATTTAATAGATCATTGGGTGATATAATTGAACTGTGTAAAATTTTAAGTCTGGCAAATGAAATGGAATTTAAAATGTCATCAAGAGTTTCTTCGATAAAAACATAACTTGTCATCAATAATTCGCAAATTTCTAGTACTTTTATTTGCGCTTGATAAAAGGCTAAATCATCTGTAAGGTTAAAAATTGCGGATTGAATTTCTTGAAGATCTTTGTTAAATGTGGACTCGTCAATTTGCAACTTTTGTATTGTACTATTAAAATTCTTAATTACTGACGTAGTCACTGAAATCTGATTCTTTAATAAATTTTCTATCTGGTGTTCGTCTCGCGTAATGCGGTCAATAGACTGACTATAATATTCTCCATCAGATGAGTCTAGATTTCCTGATATAGCTTTCCATATCGTACCTAAACCGTTAATAATGCCGCGTTTGCGTCTGTTTGAACTTGAACTTATATAACTTTTGGTATCAGCAAATATTTCTTTATATTTCTCATCAACTTTGTTGGCAATTTGATTTAAAATACTAATGTGTGTTGATAATTCTACTTTAAATGCAATCATTCGATTGTTGTTTTCTTTGAGTGAGTCTAGCAAATGATCTAAAATTTCATCGTTGTTTGAAATGGCTTGTTTAATATGACTAAGTTCTTTGTATACTAAGAGTGTCCATTTTGAATTTGATATTTTTAAATTACTTTCCTCTTGGAAGTAAACACCGATCGTATTATTTACTGGTGAAATTAGATATTGGCATCTTGAGATGGTGATTATCCACCAAAGGATTAAAATTCTGAAAAGAAGAAATTTCTAATCAAAATAGGGTTTAAGCCTATCGAAATTTACTTTAGTAGTTTGATTAGTATTTGGATTAAATAATTTTGCTGAGTTTTGATAGAGTTCTTTGATTTCATAGGGACCATTGAATTTATTTTCCGATTTATTTTTAATTTGAGATTCTTTGAGGTATACTTTATCTCCTATATTAAATTCAGGTTGGTTTTGGGATACGTTCTTATCAAACCGAATTTTTGATTTTTCTTTTTGATTATTTATTTTTGCTCTTGCTATTTTATAATAGTGTTCCATACGATTATTTAGATCTCTAATATATTTAGAAATTAGGTTTTTCTGATTGTATAACGTTTCAGGGGGTCTACTTGACGTGTGCCCGAATACTAATTCATATGGGCTAAATCCATGGGTGTAACTTTTTGTATTATTGTAGCAAATGACAGCGTAGGGTAAAACATTAGAAGGATGTTCTTCGGGATGTTCGGCTGTATTGGCACGAATCATTTCAGAAAGTGTTGCATGAAAACGTTCGATTGAACCATTGGATTCTGGATGGTTCACACTTGAAAAAGTTAGTTTAAAATCATAGAGTTCTGAAAGGTCTTTCATTAAAGTATTGTTGAATTCGGGGCCATAATCGCAATGTATGCGCAATGGTGTGCCATAATGTTGAAAATAAATTAACAAGGTGTTAACAACTGAGGAAGCTTTCTCATCATTCAGTGGATATGCTTGAGTAAATTTCGTTAATTCGTCGCGTATTGTTAGTGCATAATTTTTGTCAGGATATTCGAATATGTCTATATTGATTTGCTCAAAGGGAGTCTTTGGTGTTTCTGTTATTACGAAGGGTGCGCTTAAATTCTTTCTGCAAAATTTTACTTTTTGGCAGATTTCGCAAGATTTTATAAAATTTTCAATATTTTTAATTATTCCTGGCCAATTATATTTTTCTCTAACGCGTCTCAGAGTTTCATTTGTACCTCTGTGTAAATTATTTTTTCCACAATGATATTGTTCAATGATTATTGGTATCTGATCTTCAGTTGGAGTTGTTACAATATTTTGACAAATTTTTATTTTTATGTCTTTGTCAGCAAATATAAAAGATAAGATTTCAAGAGTTGGTAATTCAATATTATTTTCAACATAGTATGTTTCATTTGGATTAAATTGATCTTGTGCTTTGTAAAGAATGTAAAATAAATGAGGGACTATTCTTTCTGGGTCAAAAGAAAGGGGTATTATGAAATATCTTCGTTCTTTAATTGAACTACTGGAGAATATATTAATTATTTCGGTACTAAAGTCTGGATTTATTTCGAAAAGGTCATTTTGGCAAAAGAAAGTTACGATATTTTTATGGGTTTTATCAAGAAGTTGGGAATTTGTTATCTCGATTTTTGAGTAATCAATTAATGATTTGGTTTTGTAAAGTTCAACAAATCTGTTGTATTCTGAAGTCATTCTTTCATTTTCATTTTGAAGGTTTTGTTGTTCAATAAAGTCATCATTTGAAGTTTCGTCTTCAGTTAGGGCATGAATTTTAGTTTTTGAATGAAAGTTAGTACAGTCTTTGAAGTGATTTATCTTTATGCGTGATAATGCATCTGCATTGCTATTTTTCTTTCCGGGTTTGTAAACAACTTTAAAATTATATTCTTCTAATTTTATCCTCCATCTAGCAAGTCTGCTACCGGGGTCTTTTATTGAGAAAAGCCATGTTAAAGGGCGGTGATCGATTGCGACTGTAAAGGTTCTCCCGTACAAAATCGAACGAAATGCCTTAACAGCCCATACTACCGCTAGTAGTTCTCTTTCAATAGTTGAATATTTGGTTTCTGCTTCACAAAGGATTCTAGAGGCATAGGCAATTAGAAGATCTTTACCTATAGGTCCTTGAGATAAAACGGCACCTATTGCAAAAGCACTTGCATCGGTTGTTAACATGAATTCCTGTTCGAAATCTGGATACTTTAAAATTGGGTCAGAAGTAAGAATTTCTTTGAGTTTTTGAAAGGATTGTTTACATTCATTATCGAATAAAAATTTAACGTCTTTTTGAAGGAGTCGAGTGAGTGGCTTTGCTATTTTGGCAAAATTAGGAATAAATCTGCGGTAATAACCTGCTAAGCCTAGAAATGATTTTATTTCTTTTGGGTTTTTGGGTTCAGGAAAATTTAATACACAGCTGACTTTATCTGGGTTTGGTTTAACACCATCAGGAGTAATGATATGACCTAGATAAGCTACTTCACGTCTTAAGAATTCGCACTTATCTGGCTGAATTTTGAAATTAGAATTACGAAGTCTTTTGAATACTTCTGAAAGTCTGGAAATATGTTCATGAATAGTGGGTGAGTATACAATTATATCATCCATGTATACTAGGGCTCTTTCATTTTGGATACCAAGAAGGATATTATCCATTACACGTTGAAAAGTGGACGGGGCATTTTTTAATCCAAAGGGCATTCTTATAAATTCATAATGTCCGTTCTCAACTGAAAATGCTGTTTTAGGAATATCGGTTTCATTGATTTCTATCTGATGAAAACCTGAAGCAAGGTCCAGAGTAGAAAAATATTGACATTTACCTAACTGATCCAATAAATCAGAAATATTGGGTAAAGGGTACTTATCATCGACGGTTAACTCATTTAATTTACGATAATCAATTACAATTCTCCATTTTTGCTTGCCTGAAGCATCGAGCTTTTTAGGAACAACCCAAACAGGGGATGACCATGGGGAAATTGAGTGTCGAATAATACCTTGATTTAACATATTACTTATTTGAGTCTTTACTTCATTTCGATGAATCTGGGGATACCTATAAGACTTGGTATAAACAGGTTTGGAATTATTGGTGTCTATCGAATGCTTTATTTCATTGGTGAACGATAATTTGTCACCTTCTAAGAAAAAGATGTCTGACAATTCTAGACAAAGATTTGTAATCATTTCATGTTCTTCTGGATTTAAATGGTCAAGACGTAATTGGTCTTTTATTAACTGAATCCTATCAGTGAAAGCTGATTCATAAATGTTGGAATTGAGATTTAAGATTTGATCAAAATTATTTATTGGTTCTATGGAAAGGTCTGAAAAATCAACGGATTTTGGGATTGAATTTGCGTTTATGACTGTTAAAAATTCACCATTTGCGTTTATTTTCACAACGGCATGGGGTAATCTAACTTTCTCCTTTTTTTTGTGCTTTAAGTATGGCATCAGTATTAGATAAATTGCATTTTAATTTCACAATTTTTTCTGTTCTTCCTTCGATTGAAATAATGTTTGAAGTTATAGGTTTGGGAACTTTTTTAGAAATATGACTTGTCGTAGCAATCAGATTTTTTGAGATTGGGTTATGAGGATTTTGAATGGTTTCTTGAGAAGAGTTTTCTTGTCCGGCTTTGAATAATGGGACAGTTTTGAAATTAGTTATCAATTGTTTGGATTTAAGATCAATGATACAGTCATAATTCAATGTCTAAGTTATAAACAAAAACTTTATGATAATCATTAGGGGCAAAAGGAATTAGGGTTGATTCTGTGATTAATAATTTTTCATTAGTAATACCTTGAATTGGTTTACTTTCAGGGTATCTGGGAAAATTCTTTACGACTTTTTCTTTAAAAATTGAGATTGAAGCTCCGGTATCAATTAGTAACTTGTAAGTTTGAGTTCTGTCAAAAATATAATATAAGTTTTTGGAACTTACGGTGAGTAAAGGATTTAAATAAACTGGTTCGTTTGAGGGTTCGTTTGAGTGTTTGTGTCGAGATTCGTTTTGTTGAAAGGTAAAGTTTGTAACTTGTTTTGTATTTCCTCTATGTTGGGTGGTTGGTTTCCCGAGGCTAATTCTTGAAAATTTTCTTCGTTTTGAGAAGAATTATTTTGATAATAATAGTCATCTTGAGAGTAGTCAAATTCTTGTGGATTTTCATAAAAGTCATTAGTAGTATTGTTGATAATTATTTTCATAATCATTTTGAAAATGTTCGGTTTCATAATTATAGTTTGAAAATTTATAATTATGGGGATATTCATTTATGTGATGAGTTCTAGGATTATTAAAATTGAAATTTCTTTGCGGATTTGGATTATTTATTTGAGGTCTTTGTTGAGAAAATTGGGGCAAAGAAGGTCTGAATTGTTGATTCGTTTGTTGGGTAAAATTAGGTATTTGTTGACTAAATTGTTGTGGGAAATTGGGTCTCGGTTGAAAATTTGTGTTTCGAGATCCGTTTTGGAAATTATTTGTTGGATTCATTTGAAAACGATTAAATTGGCAATTAGGGGCAATGTGTCCATTTCTACCACATTTGAGACATTTTATTTGAATGTTAGGTTTCTTAATTTGACTTGTAGATTGTCCGTAGATTCCAGACAATTTTGGAAATTTTTGGTTTTCAAAATATGAAAGTTGAAGCTCGCGTTTTATTCTTGATTGCGCTTCTAATATATCTCGAGGGTTTCCTGCACGAATAATTTGTCCTAGTCTGGGTTCTAGACCAGTCAAAAGGGTATTTAAACTCATTGTGTCAATTAAACTGCACTGAGCATTTTTCTGTTCAGGGGTAAGATTTTGGGATTTTTGTACGAATGCGTGCATTTTGGCATTTAAAACTTGTAACCGACTGACAAAGTTAAGTGGGGATTCATTTTGTATTTGTTTCAGTCTTTGTAAGTCTTGGATTAAAGATGAGAGATCCCTTGAATCTCCAAAATGGGTAGTTAATAATTGCTTAATTTCTGGATACGTTGTGGGGTTTCTAGAGCTGATAAGTTGTGCCGCTCTGCCACGTAATTTATTTTTTATATGAATACTTAAAAGAAAACGTTGGTCACCAAGGGCCATATTATATGCACAGTCACATGCATTAAGGAATGATTGGAGGAAAATTTGATCTCCATCGTATTCTGGGATAATAGAAAAGATTTCTGATAATTTGTAGTTTTCTACTTGAGTTTCTTCGCTTGACGTTGTAGCAAAGTTTGTTGAAATAACTTATAATAAAACGTTTCTTAATAACTAAATCGCGTTTCTTAAAACTATATCGCTTTTTCTTTTAAAATTAAATATTTCCACCTTCGAAAATATTTCTCCGATAATAAAAATTCTTAAATATTTCCACCTCCGAAAATATTTTTCCGATAATAAAAAATAATCAAATATTTCCACCTCCGAAAATATTTGTCCGATAATAAAACAAAAATAATATTTCCACCTTCGAAAATATTAATAAAAATCAAAACAAAATTCTTAAAATTATAAGGTTTAAAGGAATGATTGGATATTAACACTGATAATCGTAAAATGCAACAAATTGAACATAAACATAAAAATTAAAGAAACGATTATCTCTTACTTGATCTCTCTTGTTTTCATGGAGCTTGAGCCTTTGTCGTGTCCACCAGCAGTGAGGCAAATTCCGTGTTCAACCGGCTTCTTTCGACGATCTATCTTGTCCTAGCAGTGAGGCTGTGGTCCGTGTTCAACCAGGAAAGTAGATTTTTGGCTTTGGTCCTTTGTTTCGGCAAGGGATTGGGATCCGCCGTTTCCAGTGAGCATTCGCGTGTTCTAGAAACGTTCACGAAATCCTACTGACTGCGCCAAATTTTGTTACGTCGATAACAAAATTAATTATTTTTTAAAAAATTTTATTTTTACTTAAACACTTTTTCAATTTTTACACTTTGAACTAAAATTATTACAATTAATTATGCCGAGATTTTGCAGTCGAGGGAGAGAGATCAGACATTAACTAACTAATACAATGGATGTGCTAATAATCTTACTAGTATCGTGGATGTGCTAATATCAACTCTCCTACAACTTTACAACGAATTTATAGGTTCTGTGATGATGACTAAGGTGGCCTTAATAACACGTGCAGATTTACTTGAACAATAGAATACTGTTAGCTATTAAGCTCACCTCTAAATAAGCAATTTTGGAGTAAACAGAAATATCAATTACTTGAAAGGAAATATTATAGATAAGTTACAATGTTGCACAAAGGGGTCTTTCATAGTGATTCACGTAACGTATACATTATAGTGGACCACAAAAAAAACGATTATTATCTTTTGAAACCAAAAATATTATTCAGGATGGCCAAGAAAAACTAATGTCAAAATTGTAGCACTTAATTTTAATATTAAGAGGTGTACCTATCATGGCGAATTCGATTTATTTCCTCCACTAGCATCTTTAATTCAAATCTGTTAAGAAACAAATCTAAAAAATACTAAAAACTATATTTATACTTGAAATGCTTTTCAGGTAGAATTTAAATTTTTCTATAGGTATGGCTAATAGTTAATTTAGTCAAATAAAAGGCAAAAGCCTTGAAAAACTAATATTTAAAAAATTGCTTTAAATACTTTTCAAACACCCACCTACTACCAAATAAGATTTCGTGACTTTTGTGCCAATAAATTAATAGGTAGGTATTGTAAACAAGCATGGTTTCAGCCAGTTAATTGACAGACCTTTTAGCCAACGAAAAGTCCTCATATTATCAAATACCCATGTACAGACATGGTAATCAAATACCTCCTCAACAATCATTCAGAAGTGTTGTACCTAAAGTAAGGAATCTAAGAAAATGTGAAGCCAAATGCATTAAAAACCCTTTAAAAATTCAATCTATGAGGCACACCGAATACGTAACAATATTTCATACATCAACGAATAATAATCCGTAATAGTTCCGACACCCTGTATATTTTAATAGTCATAGTTACTTTAAAATTCATACATGAACTTGGCAGCCCTTGAAAAAATCAATTTGATGAAACTAATAAATTTCACTATTGTTTTCATCAAATTATTAACAAACATCACGGTAGTATTACTATTTCATTAGGCCACAAATACTGCTCAATGACATTATTATTTTTTAAATTTCTCAGGATTGGTGTATACTATAATAGCATTTACCCTAAAAACTTTCCACTGAACACAAAGGTTACCAAAAACACCTGAAGTTCACTCGTTTGTTTCGTCGAAACTAACCGCGTTGCCATATTGGTACACTAGTCTGAAATATCGCAATAATTGATGTGCATTGGAACTTCGCGGTATATCAGCGTACATCACATTAATTTTGAAAAGTTGTTTTTTTAGGGATTTTATCGTATACATAGTTTAAATGGGTACTGATTATTATAATTAACAGCAAAAATGATAGTGTTAGAAAATGTCGCGGAACTATAAGTATGACATAAATATATATAATATATATATATATAATATAAATTTATAATATGTGTAGATGAATAATGAAACGTGGTTTTTCTTCAGTTCCTAAGCCTGTTTTTGTATACATACATCTAGTTTACGATTTTATAACTGTTGGACTCTTTAAATTCCAGAAGCCATATACACGGTGGAACATCAAATTTTCAGTAGATTTTCCTTCATCAACTAATGATTGAAAATACTCCAACATTGAATTATATTACCAATTTACGAGAAAAAACCAGCTATGATATTTTCCATATTTATTTATTTAGTTTAATTTATTTGTTAGCGGGTTAGAATCCTTCTACAAAAACGAGTTCAGTTGAATATTATTAAAACAATATACAAAGTATATTTAAAGTTGCAATATTCTAAGCCTTACTTTTAAATGAGGAAAAGGGCGAATAAAAAAAGTCTCGTCTTATGTTATAATTTTATTTTTATGATAATTGCTATCACGAAATTCTATTAGTCTCAAATCACGATAACGTGTGTCATGCAATGAACTTAATTTTCCGGCAGTTCAGGGTAAAATATGTACCCATTAATAATTTGTGTTGGAATGCTGTTCGATATCGACCTAGTATTCTGTACAAAAATTTTAATTAAAAAGTAACAAGAGAAAAGTCCGTTTAAAGACGTGAGTGATACTTTATACTTACCAATAGTTACACTTACATAACCCAACTGATTAGTTTCCACAAGATCTGTATTTTCAAGTTTATAACTGAAATTATACTAAGAATTTTGCTTTAAGGCAACTTTTTTTACAAAATTTATTCTTTAAATATATGTGGTCAGCAAACATAATAGAATCTCTAAAGACAATTTTCAAACAAATTAAAAAGTAAAGACTAAGACCATGTGACACAAGTGACGGAACCTTAATTCGTTTTGATATACTGTTTCCATTTGTGTATCATTCGACAAGCATGATACCATACCACGAATCTTTCCCATTAGAATCTCAGTTTATAGGTATTTTCAGTAGTCTTCAAGGATTAGTCTGAAGCTCATCAGTGATGGTAGGATTGCTCAAAATCAAAAAAGGAAATTCACTTAACAATAAAGGCAGCAGTAAGTTTGCCGTACTTGTTTGTACATACAAATAATATTTGTCACCCATACCGTCATACTAATAGCATCCAACAAGTTTTCTAAAATATGTACGTGTCAACATCCTTTATCCCTACATTATTCCATCATGTTTGAAGGTTATGTTTGTACAATCAAGTTTAAGTACGAAAAATTAACTGCAACATATATGAATTGATTTTATAAAAATACATTTGTTTGCACAAACATATTGTATCACTACATGCTAGAACATCTTTATAATTTAGTTTGCGCAAATACGTTTGTGCATACCGTGAAAGACGTCTAGTTTAACAGAATGTTTGCGCACACAAAGCATTCAAACCAAAATTTTGAAATCTCCGGCGTTTGATTTTTTGTTTGTAAGATAGATTTGTACAAACAACTAACAGCGTCTAGGGATAGGAGACAAGTGCAAACATTTGGTTTAAAAGGATAATGCGCTTCGGACGACATTAAAATAAGGTGATTGACTTAAAAAAATTATGTAAAATACAGGCTACCACTACAATGTCCTCCACAATTTCAGGTGATGTATGAAATATTCGAAGTCTGGCTGCTAAAATTACAAATGCATTTTCCACATATCTTCTGGCGCGACTTAGGCGGTAGTTAAAGATACGTTCTTCTTGACTTAAATGATTCTTGGAAAATGGTTTCATTATTTCATTATGTACCATGACAGGGCGAATGCCACAAATACAGCCTGTTAATGGCTCTTCTGGTGGAAAATTAAGTGGATTTGAGTGTATTTTTTTTATAAAATTTAGTATTTTCAGTAACACCTCCATCCAATACTCTTCTATTTGTTCATACATGTACCATTACAAATTCATAATTTGCATTAACTACTGCTAAAATAACAATTACTTTCTTTATAATTGAAGTAATACCTTCCAGAACCATGTGGCGGAACTATTTCTACATGTTTTAGATCCAATGCTCCGCAACAATTTGGAAAGTTACACAACTGTTGACAATATAAAACACATATTTCAATTGCAGTGCCGGTTTTTTAATTTATGAGTCGAGACATTTCAAAATCTTGTTAAATTGATTATCATCCATACATAAATAATTTTTCAAATGTTATTTTTCATAAACTTGTAATTCGATTAGTAAAGTAACCGATTTCGTTTTGTGTCACTTTGAGTAATTATAATAGCTGCACATTTTGTTTTTCTATGAATCTGATATCTCTTTCTAAAAACATCTCAAAGAGACATTTGGCAGTTGCACTACACCTTCATACACAGTTGAAGAAACATGTCACACAATCTTATTAGTAAAAACAAATCCTTACGTCTAAACTAACTATTTTGTATTTTGAAGAAGTTTGACTAGAATGTTTAATTCAAATTCCTACACGTTCAATTAAGTGTGTGCAAATTTACAGATTTTTATATCGGATATTAACAAAACCAATTGTGTAGGACACACACTTGTACAATTAAATTGTTTGTACAAACAAGTTTCAACAACTTGAAGGTACGTTTAGGGGCCGCTTAATATCGCAATAACCGGTTGGAAAAAATCAAATTTGTACTATGAGCAGTAGAATTTTCGTAATAAATCGAAGAAGATAATCCTTAACAGTACTCTGTTACACGTTCTTCTCTATCCTGGACGTAAACTTGTATTCTCTAGGGAACGCTAGAATGAGACTTGAACACAGAACTGCTTTTAATGCATCGTCGTATGTCTAGTTTCATTGAAATCACTTTTTTTCTGCTAGCTGCTTATACAATACAGCGGCGATGGTAGCAAATTCTTCTACAAATCTTATATAATAAGAAGCCCCGTATTTCATGCTTATATTTGGAAGCGAAAAGCTTCTACCTAGTCATCATTTGCTTGAATTGCTGTTGTTGAAATTCCATTACTTTTGGCTCTTTTCATCTACTAGGGCTTTTTCTTATTGGCTTTTTCTCCTCTAATATTTGTCTTTTCTCTTCTAATATTGCTTGCTCTCTTTGTTATTTCTTGTCTGATTGTTTTAATAATTGCTCTTATTCGTTTTACCTTTTCCTGTCTAATAATTTGATTGGTTTTTCTAGTTCAGCACTCTTGCTTCACCATTAATTAAACAACTTCTGACGACAATTTGTTACGAATTACTTCGGGATCGAACTAATGAAAATTTTATTCAACGATTAAAACAACTTTGAAACTCAAAATAAAATACAAACACTAAATTTAAAATTCTAAATGCTTCTTGGGAAATAACACCACAGTTTAAAGAACGTTTGGAATATACAGCAATTTTTTTTAAACTGTGGTGTTATTTCCCAAGAAGCATTTAGACATTGAAAAATATGCATGCCACAAGTATCATTCAGAAAACAACTAAATTTAAAATTGAAATCTGACTTTAATCTCAAACCAGAACTGAACTAAACAGCAAGTGGTAACTCAGTACTATTTGCTGTCAACAGCTAGTTTATATACAAGATCTTCCGTCGGGCGCAGTTATAACTTTCTGTAACAATATTATATAAACTACGAATATTTTCAAAAATGTACATTTAAAAAAAATCTCTTTTAGTCAACATCAGTCAGTCTTGATATAAGAAATTCTTCAGATTTTAAACTAGGAGCAATTTTATCCACAATTATATCATAACAATTGGGCTAATAATGCAAACTTTTATAAAAAGTAGTCTAACTTGGTTCTGATATATGGAAAACTAAGAAAAATTATGCTGAGTAATATATCTCTACTATTACGTACAGTGTTAATTTCAAGCAAACTACATATGCCAGCAGGATTATACAAGTCAACTAAGATCAAGATCCTAATAGCAGGGGAGCCCGGGATGCTAAATTTGCAGTTACTAATTAGCTCCTAAAACGAACGAAAGTTTATGTATAGTTTTTCATTTTAATGAGGGGGGTGAGGAAGAGTGCGTACACATTTAAAAAATTAAAAAAAAACAGTGACATGGAAATACGCGCATTAACTTTCTGATAACCGATTGATACTAATGTGACGATTATATAGAGAGGGTGGCTGTAAAAAGGGGTAGAAAAAAAGTTATTCGAACGTCTCAGATATTCAGAGCAAACATTAAGTGGACTCAAAAAAGTGTCCTACTCAAATGACTGATGATTTGGACGCGATTGAAAGTCATGACCGATTTTTGAAAATGTAAAAAATATATGACCTTGAAATACTCGATCGCGTCAGATTTTTATACTGGTGGTTCAACTTGATGTCCTAGTCGTCCTCAATGATCAGACAATTATATGGAGGAATCTTGTTAATCTGACAATTTGATTTTTATTTTTATTTTTTTTTTTTAAATTTTTGTTAATGTCCTTTAAACTAATTATTTTTAAAATGAAAAAAATATGTGTGTTTCTTAGAATGAGCCCTTTTAATTGATATATTACATAATGTGTTAAAAAAAATTCTTTATAATTTTTCTTTTAATTCTATAATATGCCCCCTAAAATTAAAGTTAGGGGGGTTCTCCTTATGCTCCCTATAAACTTTGGGCAACATTTCACATTTCCTTTTTTTCAAAATTTTAGGCTCAATATTTTCGGACATTTTTTCGATTTTTTTAGTACCCCTAAAATCAAAATTTCTTAATTTACAATATGTACTCCTAATAGGGTTACCGAACGATATACTGTGACCAAATTTCAACCTATTCCGTCTAGTAGTTTTGAATAAAATGTACTGTAAGGTGAAGAAAAAATCCCGAGTGATATCATAAGGGTATCCGTATACTGTACCCTGTGGGCGGTTATCTGTAACTCAAAAAAATTGATATTAAAATTCTGAAAATTTGACAACGTAGGTAAGCCGGTAGTTCTATGTAACTAAAATATTTTCAGACCTGACGCACTTCCGGTTATACCGGAAGTAAACAACAACATTTTTATATCAAATAGAAACCCCTATATATTATTGGACCTCTATGGTCGTCATTTCTTAATCCGAACAGATCATGCCGTCCTTAAATGGCTGCTGGACATGAAAACACCGGAAGAACAACTGGCCAGGTGGATGGAGAAATTACAGCAATACGATTTCAAGGTGGAACACGGTGCCGGCCGATTGCACAATAATGCCGATGCCCTATCCAGAAGACCCTGTAGAGCAGAATGCGGACATTGTCTGAAGACGGAACAACGAGAGGGTATCTCCATCAGACAGATCCGAGTGCAGGCCAATGAAGACTGGACAACGGAACAGTGCATCCAGGACCAAATGGCTGATCCAGACATTGAACCAATCTTGTCACTCAAAACCAGAGGGGCACCCAGGCCACGATGAGACGAGGTCGCTAGATACTCCGTCGTGCTGAAATCGTTATGGGCTCAATGGGACTTTCTAAGGGTACACAATGGAATGCTCAAGCGAGTTTGGGAAAGCGCTGATGGACGAGAAACCAAGTCCCAACTGGTAGTTCCGAAGAAAAAGGTACCAGCCATCCTGACTGAAGTACGTGATGGGATTATCGGAGATCACCTGGGCATGAATAAAACCCTAGATAAAGTTCGCCAGCACTACTACTGGGTGAATTACTTCGAAGACGTCAGAACTTGGTGCCGCAAATATGCCACCTGTGCAGCCAGTAAGGGCCCGAAGACTCGGACCAAGGGCAGAATGCAACAGTACAATGTGGGCGTCCCATTTGAGAGAATTGCCATCGATGTCGCCGGTCCGTTTCCCGAGTCTGAGAGGGGAAACAAATATATTCTGGTCGCAATGGATTACTTCAGCAAATGGCCTGAGGCATATGCGATACCCAACCAAGAGGCAACCACGGTAGCGACGGTGCTAGTAGAACAACTATTCAGGTTGGGCGTCCCGATGGAATTACATTCAGACCAGGGGCGTAAATTCGAATCGAATGTATTCCAGACACCCAGCCAGGGTCCCATTCGGAAATGAGCTGCGATTACCCTGCGATTTGACATTTGGCTCCCCAGAAGAACCTTCCCAAGACATCAACGATTATGGCGACCAGCTCCGACATAACCTGCTGGCAATACACAAATTTGCCCGAACGCAGATGTTTGCCACCAGTGACCGGATGAAGACGCGATACGACCTCAAGCCCAATTCAGTCGGGTTCCAGGAGAGGGACAAAGTCTGCCTGTACAACCCCCAACGTAGCAAGGGTAAATCCTCAAAGCTACACCCGCCTGGGATGGTCCATACGAGGTGGTCAAGAGGCTTAATGACGTCGTCTACCGGATCCGTCGAAACCAAAAGGCTAGGTTGAAGGTGGTCCATTTAAATCGACTCGCTCCCTACCATGGAGAGGATGTGATACAGAGACGACTAGCGTATATCGTAATGTTGTTGTGAATCAGCTGTTCTGTATAATTTGTTGTAAATAAAGTTCTAGAAAAGTGAAAGTGAATATTAGTTTTATAATTTTAAATTGAACCCACAGACTATATAACAATACTATAAATAATAACAAAATATATTAAATTTTAATGTACACATGATTCATGTTCAAAAACACAAATAATGTAGGCATGTAAGGTATTTACAAAAATATTATTAAAAATAAATATAATGGGTAATGTTACTTACTTTACATTAAATTGTATAATGAGGTTAGAATTTTGGAATAACCATTCTTGCTGTTCTTTGTTAAATAGGTACACTGTATAATGCTAAATAAAATTAAAAAATACCTTTTATTTCTTACTGATTTTTAAATATTTCGTGAATGTCAAAAAAATTTATGAAATAACTTAAAATATCTCTCATCTATCTTCAGACCTTAGAGCTAGGCTGCAATGCACAAATGTCGTGCCAAGAATAGAAAGAAAGGGCAATAGTTAGGGTAAGAGGTTATTTCCCTGGATTGGTAATTGCAGTTCAAATTTTACCTCGTCCAAATTGGTATAAGTTTAATTCTGACTTTTATGTTTTACCAGTCTCAAATTTCTATGGAGACGACCTGTAAATTTTTCGAAATTGTCTTACGACAATTTGTTACCCATTTGCAAATTTCAAATCCTTACAAATCTGTTGCGGGAAAAAATGAGGTGCCCTAATGTACAGGCAAAATAAAATTATTCAGGAGGCATAAAGTTGTATTTTCAGAGGCTTAATCATAAAAGAATATAGAAATTTCATAAACGAGTCTGTAGAGTATATTGTTGTTCAAAACCCTGTATCTTGAAAACTAAGTACTTCCGAACCTAAGTTTATAAGTACTGTTTTTTTATTCCTGGATATCAAGTCTCCAGCCGGATGTTTGAAAAGGTTTTTTTAAATCCTGTATACAGGGGTGTCAAAAAATACCGATATACCATCCGAAGTTTCATCTTTCGGCTACCATCCTCAACTTTTTTCATTTGATTTTTTCACAGAAAAATACTGCCTTTCACTCGAATTCATTCATATTCAACTTTTATATATATATATATATATATATATATATATATATATATATTGCAATATAGTCCGTGGGTTCAATTTTAAAATTATAAAACTAATATTCACTTTCACTTTTCTAGAACTTTATTTACATTAAAACAGCTGATTCAAATACAATAACAATCCCATATACGCTAGTCATCGCGGTATCACTGAACTGCGATCGTGGCGTGATTCCTTTATAACCCCAGCGCCGAATTCTCCAGTAAAAATCATCATCACTCCTTCCGCTGCCGAGTCTTTTCGAGAGTCGTTTTTTTTATCTTAAAGCGTTTGTTGTCGTACTGAAATGAAACAGGCTCGGCTTTGGGTAAATTTCGTAACAATATATATATATATATATATATATATATATATATATATATATATATATATATATATATATTTTTCGCGGACACTAAATGTATTAGATGGTTTCCGGGAATTCATCCGCGTAGTTGATAACTGATCCCTGTCGGGATCGATGGTAAAATGACGACGTTTCGGCAGAGTCACATCTGCCCTCTTCATGTCGGTTCGCATAATTCTCGTAGCCTTCTGCTTTCGCTTCTAGTTATTCGAGTAACTAACATTATCTCGAACGAGAATATAGAGAGCCCAACGTCCAAACTAAAAACGTTTGGAGAGTTTTTTTGTCTCTGACGCTATGCATCGCCGACAACCAATCCCCATGTACGGAGACGCTGATTTGACAAAGGGATTAAGCAACCCAATGAGAATGACCAGCCACACATGATCGGTTATGGGTATAAATACTACAATACTACAGGTAATCTGAATTTCCCATCATTCAGCTGTCAACGGTAGCAGATCCAAAGCTATTGAATGTTTGGAGATCAACCACATCAAGACGATGGAAGTCCAAAGAAAATTTGAGGAACAAGTTATATTGTCTACAGACTAACAGTGCTGGTATAAATTCCGATGACATCAGGATAAATTCTACGCTTTATCTGTGTGAATATCACACCACAACGTGTTGATCACCTAAAGTAAAACAACAGAACCATGCCTAGATCTATAATGGCCTTATATGATCCGTTTCCTACTCATTATTCTAATTTATGAAGACAAACGTTCTTTTTAGGAATTTTCACGATTTGGAAAGAGTTCTGAAACTTTTTCATGTCTGATTGGTTAGAGAAATCACAATACTTAAATATAGCAGAACATATTTTTTTATAAACAGGCTTTTATTAAGTTAGAAAGTGCAAATAAATAGTTCGTTTTTAAAAAAGACCAGGGACCCGATTCTTGAAACTATTCGGCGGCTCTACCACTCGACTTCGGACGTATGTCGTATGAAATCTGACATAAATGAAGTTTAATATATGGTTTAAACTTCATTTACCTCAAATTTTCATGCGACTTACGTCGAAAGTCGTATACTAAAGCTGTCGAACGGTTCGAGAATCGGGCCCCTGATTTCAAGTAAATCGAAATGATAACAGTTACAAACACAATAATTACATTTAAATGTAGAGATTTATAATAAAAATGTATGTGATTCCTTTGACTTTTACCGATTTTTCGATTTTGTGGAAAACGGTATGTCTCATGAAAAATATACTGATTCACCGCTCAATTTACTTTAGCATAATACAATTTAAAACATTTAAATTGATTAAGCCTTTCAGACATTTGTGACTAAATGGAGTTTAGGTATTCTATTTTGCTAAATTTATTACATAAACCCATATTATCGAAGAATTATAAATATGTGTCTACTTAAAATTAAAAATTTGCATCACGATTTTTGGAATGGACTTGTTCAGAAAAAATATAGAGAATGTCCAAATATTGTCAGCATTGTATATGTATTTATACTTTAAATTTTGAAAAAGTGAGATGAGAGGTTTCATAGGTGGATTTTGTGTAAAACGTAAAAAACTAAATTGTTACCGATTTTTTGAGGTTTAAAAAAAAGCAAAAACGCATCGACAAAAAATGTTGAATTTTATCAATTAGTCATGTCTTATCATTAGAACAATTTGATGTCGGTTTTGTTGTACTATTAATTTTGTCAGTTATTTTCGTAAACGGGTTATATACAAAACTGTAAGAAATTTTAAAATGTACTCAAGCAAGGTCGTAGCCAGAATTTTTTTTGTGGATTTTTTTTTTCGGGGGAGTTGGATAATTTTTTTGATGGTAATGGGATGATTAGAACTACAAAATTTATATTTTTGTTCATGTATTTCCAGGAAATATAAATTTTATTCTTATGAAAAAGATGACTAGTTGGTTAAAATATAATCTTGAAACACAAAATTCCAAAATTTGAGTCCCCTCCCACTGGCTACTGCCTCAAGATATCAAATGAAGGTGCAATACTATTGGCATTAAAAAGTTACAATTCATAAGACATAGTAATATTCTTTAAAAATAAGCAAAAGTATATTTTAACGTGCAATATTCGTTCAATTTCATAAATTTAATTGACATTTTTGACTTTTCTTTTATTCAGTATTGATACATTTTCTTCTAGTGTTAAACTAAATTATCACATTAACCTTACAAGAACTACAATTTTTAAATACATAAAAACAAAAATGATTCTGTTGCTTGCCGTGAAGATATGTCACCTAAAATGCATTTAAATACCAAATGTCTTAGTTAATGTACTTTGTACAGCACATTGTACAATATCTAACATTTATAAGGATGAATACACTTTTTGCATGTTTTTTAGGTGTTTTTAGGAATTTATCAGAATTCACACTTGTTAAAGACTTTAGCTGAAGTTCGTGAAATCCTACCTTAATTAATTTAGTTGTCTTCATTTTCATTTCTTCTATTGGTTTAAATGCCTTCCTCACAATTTTGCAAATGTGAAGTAAATAATTTTCCATATTTCCATATTTATGTCTATATTTATATTCACTCTTTAACATTGCAAAATTCTTCTGACTTTTGATATATACATAAAAGTTTGCTAAATTGGTCTAGAAAATCCTATGAAAAATCAATGAGACAGTGGTCCAGAAAGTATATGGCGTTTTCAATGGTATCATGATCTAGGAATTCGCAGGGTGATTTTGGGGGGCTGGAGGGGGAGGCAGAGCATGTGTGTCTGTTTTTGGAGTGATGGAATTTAATAGCTGTGACGTGGATATTTGATTTGACTTTATTTAAAATATATATATTTTTTCTGTTAAAGATATGTTTCCTAATTACCCATATGTGAACGCCACTGAACAATTCAGCTAAAATCATAAATCTAAATTTTCCGAATATATTTTCGGGACCATCAAGGAGGATCTAGTCAAATAAGGCAACATCAAATGCCTAAATTTTAAACAGATTGTAACTGGATACTCATTAATCTATTTTCGACGCAATCGACAGGCTTCCAAATGAGTAAACAAACTGCACGCGCTTTAGTTTTTAGTCGATTCTAATTAATTTGCATTTCTAAATTTAATATATAATGCATAAACTCTATACACTTATTACTGGTACACATCTAATAACCCGCCTCTGATAAACATTTTATTCGAATTTTGCACACTGCTTCGGCTAAGCTAAATATTTATTTTATAAGAATAGCGTCTAGGTTTAACCGCATATGTTTTAAACAGATACTGCAATCTAAAAGTACTAGCCTTTCTGCTTTACCGCCAAGATTGTGCATTTTCTTAAGTTTTTTTATTCAACTGAAAAGTAGAAAAAGTATTATATTTTATTGTTTTAAAGTGGGGTGTAGTGTTGTGTAGTGTGTATGTGAAATTGGGACAATACAGGATTTACTCATTGTCCAATTAAGAAGGTATGTAAATATTTATTACCCGATTTAAAACAAAATAATGAAATGAATGTAATATATTTTTCCTTTCCGTCTTAAAATTAGAACTTTTAGGATGAACCCAAAATTAGGTATATTATGAGAATAGCATTTCTTGTTGAATAATAAAAATTATATTTTTAGTTATATAAACATGGATAGATATACTTAATTTGGGTGTGGTTGATAAATGTTATTTAAACTATGACTATGTTTTTTTATATATTAAAGAAAACAGAGGAATTTATAGTAACCTTTAAAAGGACATAAAAATTATTTTTAATTGATTTCCGAAAACAGTTTTTCAGTAATAATTGTTCCTATTTATCTAAATCAGGTAGAACTTGAATAGAAATGAGTTAATAATGTTACAAAATTAATTAGTTTTCCGGTAATACTCGTTTGTTTATGTTATTATTGTTTTATATTAAACAGTTTGTTTTTATTTCATTTTTTCTTGTGTCAAATTAGAAGATTACTATCATTCTATGACTGCAAGAAGCAATTATACCCAAACTATCTGAGTCAAGAAAACTTTTAAAACTTCCAAGTTGGGATTGTTAAATATGATTACATAACAAGCAAGATACGTTTGGTTTTTGTCTGTTTTATTTGTTATTAATGTTATATGAAAAGAGCTTGTTTTAAAATTAATCTTTCAACTACTATTGTTTGTTGTGTGTTGTACTGCTAATTGACAAACTAACTAACAAATCTAAATAATTGAATATTTCTTTCTTTATTGGTTTTCTGTGACATGGGATCAATAATTAAAATTCAGTTATAGTTATAGGTCTTTATTGAAACACCTTTTATTTCATAGTTTTTATTAAAATTTCTTATATACATTTTAAAAATATACTTGTTTAATATTGCAGTTGAATGGATTTTCTGCATAGGAGGCCATTTAGGAGTCTACCTCACTAGTTAGATTAGCAGGTAGAACAATTTTTTGATGCGATTGACACAGCTTTTGGGAAAATCTGTTTTTATCATGGAATACTTTCCACCATTTTTGTAATGTTTGATCGTCCAGAATACATTTAGAGAAACTGTGCAAATTTGAATGATCCATGGTAAGCTTCAAGTACTTTTACACCACACAGAGAAGTAAATTGGAGGTTTTTAGCACAGTGATAGCTAAACTGAAGTCAATGCTTCAAATGGTAAGATATATAAATGGTTTATTACGTTACTTGATATTCACAATTTTGCATTATTTATTAAGTTGTTTAATCCTTCTTATAAATATTTGGATATTTGTATGAGTTGACTATTTCCTTTTTAGTTGAAATTTTCATTCATAATTTGAAATTCTCATTTCAATTTTTTATTTCTTAAGTGGAATTTTTTTGGTGATTGAAATTAATTATGTTTGTCAACGTTGTTAATAGAAACTTAATTTTATGTTTGTAGGTGGAACACATGTGCCTTTAAAACTTGTGCAGAAAAACATATATTTACGTGATGGGTTTTACATTCCATCTACTGGAAAACTACATGAAATCTATTGATGAATGGACTCCTTTATTTGTCTTTTTTGTTACTTACTTGAAATTGGTAAGTTAAGCTATAAGATTACTTTTATCAATCCAAATTTTGTTTTTAGATCCAGGATATTGAACTAGATATTTATTTTTAGATCTTTTAATAATATCAATTAAATAAACATCTGGGTGTTTTGTTTTCTGTAATGCATAATCATAAAAAGAACCCTCTATATTTCCACCATGTTTATCACTCAGTAAATAAGTCTGTGGATTAGTATTCTGAATTTTTCTGATAGTAAAAACTTCACTTGACCAATTTCCTTTATATGATTTTTTAAATTTTTCTCTAAATTTGCTTATACGAACTGAGTCATTTAATTTAAATTTAGGTTTCTTGGGATCTACAGATTTGAGGTTATTGTAAACATTCTTTAATAAATACTTTTCATGTTTTTTCTTGGTAATTGCTGACGGAACTAAACCTGTAGTTGTGTGTTTAGTTTTGTTGTATGTGCTCACAATTTCTGGTAAAATATCCAACCATTTATAGTGTCCTTGTAAACTAAACTGCTTCCAGATTGCAGTCTTTAGAGTTTTTATAACCCTTTCTATGATGGAGGCTTTCATAATTGAAAATGTACTATAATGATGTATATTCCATTTTTCCATTAAAGACCTAAAGCATTTGTTCCAGAATTCCGAACCTCTATCTGTTTGTAGCAGTTTTGGTTTATATTTTGCTTTACTTGGGATGTCCTCAAATGCATTGGTCACTTCCTTTGCTGTTTTAATTTTAATTGGTGTGCACCATACAAATTTTGAGAATGCATTTAGGACTACTAAGATGTATTTATTTCCCTTATTAATTCGTGCAAAGGGAATCATTTCAATCAAATCTGCTTTGTATAAATCATTAAGTCCTTTAAGTATTACCTTGCGTCTTGGAAAATTATGTCTTGCAGGTTTGTGAATTTCATCTACCACATCATTTCTCACCTTTCTATTCATTTTGACTAATGGAACATTGCAGGATAATTTCAACCCAGAGTTTTTTTGTAATGACAGTAGATTACTTGCTTTAAAATATAATTTGTTTCCTTTTTGTACTTGTTTACCTACATGTTTAACAGGAGCTTCATAAAGGGTAGACTCATTAAACAGAATTGTGGTATCAGAAGGATAAATGTTTATTTGTTCGATTTTACCATCCACTGAAAATTCATAGAAATATTCCTGGTTCTCCAGGAGAAAAATACGTTCACTAGTAATGTTTGATTTAGAAGTGGGTTTTTTATATTTCCAACAAGAACTGCTTGAATGTTTTCAGGTTCACCACCTAAAATTTTTTATAACACATTTACTATATTGTGATGCTGGACTTAAGTATAATGGAGTTTTTTTTAGTATTGATATCACACTATTTTTTTCATTTTGTAAAAAGCGTCTTCCATATTTGTCGATGGGCATCTTGAAAATGAGTATAAAGTTACTAAATACATTATTTTATTACACCACCTTCGTTTAGTTCTTCAATAATAGATTGTATTTCGTTGTCAAGTCCGGTATTTCTAGAAATTTTGGATGCCATTAGAAGTCTGAAACGGTCAACAATCTCATTAAAATTATCAAAGTACTTATATTCAACGTTTCTGTTGGTTAAAGGAAGTTCGCCTTCCAGTTTTGACTGACTTCTAGTTATAATTTTGGGAGGTTTGATTATTGGCATAGAACCAGTTCTGGGTCTTGTTTCTAGTTTGGGTTGGATAATAAACATATGTTTGTCTCTAATATCTCGGGGAATGACTCGTTTCTTCTGCTTAGGGTAATTATTAACATAAAGTGCTTTTGTCCATCGTAATATGTCAACATAATTATTAACATCTGTATTCACAAATCCTGTAGGATTTTTCTTGAATAGTAATTCATATAACCCAGGAGTTCCTATGGAATGAATGTCTTTTATTTTTAAATCAGGTCCAGCTAATTTATTTCCAGGATTATTGGGATCGGGTGAATCCTTAAAATGAATTTTAGAATCACCTATAGTAAAGTTTTCTGTCAAATAATCATGAGCTACACCCAATATATGATCAAATTCATCTTTAACATCATGAATGCTTTCTCCTATGTAAGTTCTAGGAATTGATGCATACTGTGATAAATAGTCTTCAAGTCCAGCTACAGTTGTTTCATTTAAAACATCAATTAAATTTTGAGGGAATGTTTCATCAATGTACTGATCAATTAATTCCATATCAGGAACGTTAGTCTGAAATGTCTCTTCATCTTTCAGAAATCTTGTTTCGTTTTGTAACATGCTAGAGCTTGGAACAGTTGGTTGAGCTGATGTGATTCGGAGCATTGGAGAAGATCTTTCAAAGGTTTATGTAGTGTTTCTCTTTTCCTAAATGAAGGTGTTGTTTCAGCAGAAGATAGTTCAGACTTCTCTTTTTTGAGTAAATTGTTGTCCTTTGTTTTCAGATCTTTCAAAGTTTGATAAAAGTTCTTTGAGTGGTTTAGTAATTGGTTTATATGTCTTTTCCAACTGGCTTTGAGCTTGTTTAATTTCAGATTTTAGTTCTTTGTATTTGTTCTTTATATCTCTTCTAGTTTTTAACAATCCTTTATGAAGTTGGTGATCCATCTTAGAGCAATTATTGCAAACTAGTTGTGTCATATATGTATTCAGATTTTTAAAGGTTTATAAAATGGTCAAATCCTTTGCGATATCGCCCATCATTTAAGAGACTGTCCTTATCTATAGTCAGAAAATCAAATTTCTTTTCCCAACAGTGTTTGCATATATTTTTAAAATCATCAAATGACATGTCAACATTTATATGATCATCATAAATATGTTTTAAATTTGACATGTTTTGTTGAAATGTGATTAATAAGTTAGCATTATCTCTTATAAGTTGTTTGGGTATAGAACTATAGGTCTGAGATAGATAACAAATATCGATTTTCTTATGACGACCGAAACAAAAATATTGTTTCACAATATTTTGATCACAGGTAATGACATCATCAAAAATGATAATTGAATGCGATTGAATCTTTTCAGGAGTTATTACCTCATCTCCATCATTAAACTCAAAGTAACCTATATCTTTTATGAGGTTCATAAGTGCTCTTAAATACTCATATTTGGGTTGATATAAGGATTTTGAATATAAGTAAATATTTGTAAACCGAAAACCATTAGGGTGTTCTAATAAACTAAGCAATACATTTGTTTGTCCACAACCTGAAGCGCCTATGATTAAAGCCCGCTTTGAATCACTGGAGTTAAATAAAACACCATGTTTATTAATTCGATGTTGTTGAAAACCATCGTGATTTTCAACTGGTAACTCTGCTTTCTGCTTTTGTATGTGTAACATTATACTATCAGTCTTCGATTAGTTTGCATTGCTACGACATTGTGAGTCTTTACTTCGGTATATAAAGGAAACACAGCTCATCATAACATCACAATGAGTTCAGTCAAAAGTAAGAAATCAAGATGTAAAGGTCGTGGACTTTTAAATAAAGTAATTGACAAATTACCCTTTGAATTACACATCCCTGGTTATAATTATTGTGGACCAGGGACAAAACTCAAAGAACGTTTACGAAGAAAAGATCCACCAGTATATCAAGTTGACTTAGGCTGCCAGAAACACGACAAATTCTATTCTGAATTTAAGGACGATAAGGCTAGACGTATAGCTGATAAAGAATTAGAAAATACAGCTTTAGAACGATTTAAAGCACAAGACGCTATTTTTGGTGAGAAGTTAGCTGCTTTGAGTGTTGCCGGTGCTATGAAAGCTAAATCGGCCCTAGGGATGGGGCTAAAGAAGGAGAAAAGAATGCGAAACAGAAGAAAAGTCAAACAGGAGGAGCTTTGAAAAATAAAGTTACCCGACCTAAAAGGAAAAGGATAATTCCTGCTGCAAAAAGGGGTGGATTTTTACCTTTCCTTCTACCTCTATTAGCTGAAATTGGAGGTCTAGGAGGTGGAATAGCCTCTAACGTAAAAGCAGTCCAGGATTCAAAAGCTAACCAAAAACAATTAGAGGAACAAAAGCGTCATAATCAAGCTATGGAGCAAGCTACAAAAGGAAATGGTATATACTTGAAACCATACAAAGCTTTTGGTTTTTCACAAAATCAAAAAGGCAAAGGAATGTATTTAAAACCTTATTCAAAAAACTTCCAATAAAATTACCTCGAAAAGCATTAACAAATTTTGATATCTTTAAGTTAGTTAAAAAACTGCAAATACCAAATTTTCGAGGTGTCTTTATGAAAAATCGTCTACCAAATAAAATCCGTAAAGCTGAATGTGGAATTATTAACCTGGATAATTCTGAGAATGAAGGTACTCATTGGACAGCTTATGTGAAAAAAACAAACAAATAATTTATTTTGATAGTTATGGTAATCTATGTCCGCCTATAGAAGTAGCTGCATATTTTTTAAGTGATTCTTCTACAAATAAAATTAAATATAATTATGAATCTTTTCAAAAATTTAATTCATATATATGTGGACACTTATGTTTAACATTTTTATATAACCGGTACCATACATGAGATTCTTTCAATTAAAAATAAACTACTTAACAGCAACAATGTCTTTTACATTTACATTAAGTGGAACTTCATCTACTTTAAATTATGACTTTTCTCCACCTATTTATTTGCAAGATGAATTCGATTATGAGATAGGTCTCACAAACTTTGATAGTTACAATTTTATACCGAATATTGACAAAACAAATAATAACTTTGTTTGGAAAAGACTTTCAAATAATTCAGTGAAGATTCCAGAAGGATCTTATGAGTTTGAAACTCTAGCAACATATATACAAGACTATATTCGAAGCATAGATGACGAAGCTGTAATTAGAATTTCAACAGACAAAAATACTTCAAAAGTAATTATAAGCAGCAATGGAGAGATAAGCTTTGATGTTGAGAACTCATTGGGTCCAGTTTTAGGTTTCGGTAAAACAATATTAACTGCTAACAATACACATAAATCGATTCACCAAGTAAAAATTTCGAAAGTGAATACAATACTAATTGATTGCAACATTGCATTGGGATCATTTTTAAATGCATACACAGCACCATGTAACAGTTATCTGTATTTGGAAGGCAAACGGGTTAAAGAATATGGTTCGGTTTCTACCAAATTGCAATTTGTAAATAATGGAACTTCTTTTCTTTTTCCAGAAATTCGTTACGAATTAAATGGGGTAGTAATTGATTCACTCAGAAATGTTGAAGTTGCCTCTACAATTAAAAATTACCTGTCTCTCAGTGAAAATGAGAGTTCAATGCTGAAAAACGCTGGATGGATTCCGAAGAGAAAACAAGATGAGAAAGTTTTAGTGGATGAGTTTGGCAATTTCAATGTTTGTTGCATTCAACTAAAATTATTATGTGGATTCTTTGGAGATTTTAAGAAATTATTCGTTCATATGCATCAGGAAGTAGTCATTCTTCGAAATAGTAACGATTTGGATGCAGTGACTTGCGCAGATGACACAGAAAAGCCAAAAATTATAATAGAGAAGTTATACTGGAGGGTACCGCATGTAAAACTAAGCTTCCAGAACAACTGAGAATCAATAATATTGTTGCTAAAGGATTACAACTTCCCATCGCATTTCGTTCTTGGGAACTTATTGAATATCCATCCCTAACGCAGACGACAAGACATACATGGCCTGTAAAAACGACAACCAAAGTAGAAACTCTTAGACATGTCATGATTGGTTTTCAGAAAAATCGTATAGGAGATTTAAAGCAGGATATGAGTCAATTTGATCATTGTGACTTAAAAAATATACGAATTTTTCTTAATTCAGAAAAGTTTCCATATAATGATTTATTCCTAAACTTTAAAAATAATAAATTTGCAGACCTCTATGAGATATTTGCCAATTTCCAAGAGTCTTACTACAAGAATAAAATTAATTATCCAAGATTCTCCCCTGAAGAATTTAAGAAATTTGCACAAATTATACATATTGATTGCTCTCGCCAGATGGAGTCCATTCAAACAGGATCTGTTGTCATGAGGATTGAATTTGATATGGATGAGAATGCTCCACCAGATATAACAGCGTATTGTCTCATTTTACATGAAAAACAGTTTACCTATAATCCATTGACAAAAATTGTGAAACAACAATAAAGACGCTTGCGTTGTAGTTCATTTTATTTTCAGTTTCAGACTATTTTTTAATATTTATTGAAGTGAATCAACATACTTATATTCATTGTTTATAGTACTAAAATGTAGTAAAATAAGTGTATGATTTATTTTTCCCATAATGGTACTTATCATAGATTTCCAAGGGTTCAAAGTGGAAAATAATCGGTTTATTGTAACAGAATTAGCTAAATTTGATGGAACTAGAGTATGTCATTTTTTATTCCAACCACCATTTCATTTAGATATTTATCAAGAGCATACAAAAAGCAAGCCGTTTGGTTAACTAATCATCATCACTGTCTTGATTGGAATGGAGGCGTCATCCCCTTGCACAAATTAAAGGAAATTCTTTTAACACTTGTTACTTCTTTACCAGCGGAAAATGAAGTTTATGTGAAGGGCAAAGAAAAAGAAAATTATTTAAGAAGTTTATTAGGAACAACTATTTTTGTAGAATTTAATGAACAACCTGCATTAATTAAGGATACACCTAGATGTTTTTTTCATTTAGAATCTCATTGTTACTGTGCGCTTACAAATGTTTATTATCTGTATGATATTTTAATGAATAAAGGTGTTTAAATTTTATTCTCTAAAGGGAGGGGGGGTCATTATAATAAAACAAATTTCAAGTATTAACATCAGTTTGTATCACACCAGAAGCAAATATGCAGTCTGATAATAGAAAAATGAATAGTGATGATGGTATCGATGAACCTAACACTTGTTATTGGAAACAATTTGATGACTATTATAAGAGATTTTTGGAAGACATTAAGATTGAGGGTCCTTTTATTTTAAACTCTCACTATGCTGTTGATGGTTCACCATTTGAACTTGAATGTGTAATGAGCATGGCTAGAAATTTTGAACCCGCAATAAGAATAGTGAACACTCAAAACAAAACAAATATCTCTTTGAATCATTTTAAATAAAACATACTTCAATTCGTCAGTTGAATACGCTCCATCTGAAATTAAAATAGAAAGTGATGAAGGAATGAAACTTTTGAAAACAAAATTCATGTGAGTGAAAATTTTGAAAATATTTAATTCTTCAGATACATTTTATTTCAAAGAAGAGGTTATAAACAAAATACTAAAAATTGATGCAACACTAATCTCATTAAAAATTTCTATGTTGCAAAATTTAAATTTTATTCATTATTACACTGCATTTACTGCTGTAGTCAGAGGATTGTCAAACCAATTAGATGGACATGTGGACAGACAAACTATTCTCAAAGCACTTTCTAATTGTTTCGATGGAAGTTTACAATGTTATTCTATGAAAGAATGTTTGATATATTATAGTGATCGAATATTAACTGACACCTTTAGTGTTTTAATGAAATAAATCATTTAGTGTTTTTAGGATTTTTCTTTTAAACCTAATCAATAAAAATAAAACAATTAGTAAGTTAATAATTTTATTCAAATATATACTGCAATATTATCAACAGTTTTTCATAGAACTATTTTATATACTTATTTAATTAAAACCGTTTTTAAATACGGTATTGTTTACAAATTTATAAGATATATTTACTATTAAACAGTTTAAACAGTTTTAAATACAGCACTTATATGTTATACTGATTAACAATTTACAGTTTTACAAACAGCACTTATATGATATAGTGATTAACAATTCTATTTAATACCACTTATATACTTGGAACAAAGATTAGTTATGTTTTGTTTTAGGGATAAGATAATGACCCCAAGGAAGTGTATTTTTCAAAATTTTTTAAAATATATCTCTTGTCGTCGTCGTCTTCGGGACTTAAAACAATTTTACATTGTTCTGTAGAATAAACTTGACGAAGTTGAGAAACAATGCTTCGTTGCGTTTCGTATTTTAGAGAAATATTTCTTAAACAATTTAGGTAACCTTCAAATGTAATATTTTGTTTCATAACATAGTATTTGACACCTTTACTTTTCTTAATACAATTTTTACTTGAACCTGCGTTGAGGCATTAAAATTTAAATCTTGCTCTACTAAATATGCATATTGTTTAGATCTAAGCCCTACAAAATCTGTCATAATTCTCCCGTTATTTTCATCTTTCATTATTCCAATAATTTTTCGATTTTGAGGTAGAATGCCATAGGGATTTTTTATATCATATTCACTAGTGTCAAACAAATCGGGATCTTTTTTAATGACCTCTTCGTAAACATCTTCACACTCTATTTCATACAATAAACTGTCTGTGTATAATAAACTGCAATTTCCTGGAAATTTATTCAGTATATAATTATAATGAAAGTTGTATATCACAGTTTTTGATAAATCTAAAATGCTCATTCCAACATATATTGGTTTATTAAATAGTATATTTGTTTTCTTCAACTCAATGGCTACCAAGCTTTCATCAAGGATGGATGTTATGGAAGTTAGGACTAGCTATTAAGTTTCTGGCACCATACCTGCCAGACCAAGAGTTAGTAATTTCGACATTTCGGTGTTTTTTGACGTTTTCCATTGTTTTCCCGTAAATTGAATTATTTAATAATTTAAATGTTTCAATTCCAAATTTATTTTTAGATTCAGAACGAAGTTTAGAATTTAAATCTATATAAGGTTTAAACCAACATGACTGATTAAATTTTAATATTCGATGGATTTTGGTGAGAATCAAACCATTACATAAGTATTGCTTTAAATTTCGGTAATACAATATATATATATATATATATATATATATATATATATATATATATTACGTAAAGAGTTGTCATGAGTTTAGGAAGGTTTGTGTTTGGTGGAACTCTGTGTTCTGGAGCCAACGGTAGATCTTTATGAAGGTTGTGTAAACTTTCAGGATATTTCAAATCGACTTCTAGTATGTAACCTACAGAAGAATCGTCTTCTATGTTTAAGACATCAAAGTTATCGGTTTCGGTTACCCATTCAATTCCTCCTGTAGGAAGACTTTGTCGCATAACACTTCCATATTAATTGTTTACATCAAAATATACTAAATATTTGGATTTTTCATCAGATTTGAATTCAGACATATATTTATTGTTAGCCCTAGAATATCTTTTGCTACATTAACTGATTCCAGCCCTTACTCCTTTCTCAAAAAATAGTAAAATATCAATATCTTGAATGATTTCAAGTTCAGATTTGGTGTATTTCAGCATGCAGTCCCATATATACCCTGGAAGAGTGTAAAACACTGAATCAAGCCCGTAAATTCTATGACACATATTTCTAAAATTTTGAAAGATATCTGATAAAAGAATTACATCGGTTTTCAAATATAAATCCGAATATTCCCCTAACGTTTTAATAGAAAATTGTTTCCAAATTTGCTGTGCGTGACGGTAGTCTTCATCTGTTATGTGGCAATCGAATAGTTTATTGTAAAATTGTTTTTGTGTAGGTAATTTAGTTTCTTCTATTTTTTCTAAGGAATCTACATAGTCGTAACAAAATACTCCTTTTCTGTATATTAATTTAAAACATTTTTCATCCATATCTTTAAATTCTTTTCTCATATTTGTCATTTCATTACAATCGAGGAAGTTAGTCAGTTGGTCCAATGAAAATGATGAAACCCTAAATGAGTCAACAAAACGGAATTTGATATTTGTCTCTGAATCTGTTTGAGTGAAACTAATATATCTTCCTTTGTTAATAGGTAAAATATAAACATGATTTTCTCTTACTAGATCTTTGATGATGAAATGACTGTCATAACCAGTCAAGTTATGGAAAAATAAAGGAACAACAGTGGGTTTTTTATAATTTAAATTACAAGAAGAATGACAGAAGCCCCTAAATTTTGAATTAAAATAATTATGGTCTTTAACTATTATGTCATTTTCTATAAATTTTGGTCACAGATGTGACACTCTACATGTTCAATATTTTGATCTATTTCTTCCATTGGTAGAATAATAAAAATTTTTTCTTGTACGTATTTTGCTATAACCTTTAATTCATTTATAAACCATTTCATACAGTCTTCCCCCCTGTAACTTCTGTAAAAGGACACATTCTGATCATAATCACAGTAAAAATAGTAGCCTACACTAAAAGGTAGATGTTTTTGGTAACGTGAGGTTGAAATAACTTTTTTGGTACCATTTTCTTCTCGAAACGGTACCAAAATTGACTGGAAATCACAGTACATTACAAATGTCATTTTTTCTTTGTGACAAAAATTTTTAAACCTAATATATTTTTACGATGGAAATGAAATTTTACAATGATTTAACTCTGCACAATATATTTCATGATCTTCTAATTTCGTTTGACTACGAAAATAATTCAAACACCGATCACATATAAAACGTTTAGCTTTTGAATTCCCTATCTGGCTGCTTACTAATTTCGATAGATTCTTTATCCACACAAAATGGGTTTTTATTTCGATATTTAATGACTCTGATTGTTCCTGTATTTTTAACAAATTAACATGTCGATCTAATATTTTATTCTTTGTTAATCTAATCGGAACAACAGTTGAGTTATCTAGTGAAAAAATATTCACATAAACATTATTATTTTTTTCAAATTTCGAGATTTGTGACATATTCATGGGAAACTGAATGCCTTTTAAATTTAGAACGCTGCTATAATGAGGATATGAGGATATCCTATCACAGTGATTCCGAGCAGGATATAAAAACGCCGTAACAGACCATGCAAAACAGGCCTCTTCTGAATTTTTAATATTAACACAAGCGTTTTTTAGTGCAATTTCTTTAGGAAGTGGAAGATATGAAGAGCCACCTGAAGCTATCTCTACTTTGTTAACATTTACCTCCAAACTAACTATTTTAGAAACAGACCAACCACTGTCTCTTTCTTGGAAGCCATCGAGTTTATTTATTATTACATCAATTACAAATTTCTTAAACCAATCATTTAATTTTGTTCCTGAATCAATAACAGCATTTTTAGTATTGAAGTATTTATACTCTGTAACTAAGCTATATCTACTGTTTTTTAAAAATTCACCACAGAAAGTGGTATTAACTTTAATAACGTTCAAAGATTTTAGAATTCTCGATATTCGATTTTTAAATAAGAAATAGCAGTCCTCTAAAAATTCAAAAATATCTTTACTTTTTAAATTAATAATTATTCCTGTTCGAAGACGATTAGAATATGATGATTTTATGATCTTCCCATTTTACCCTATTTGATCGTTTCGTTTGACCACCTCCTACATGTGTATTAACTAGCAATTCTTTAAATCGCTTTAAGTGTCCTATATTTGTATGAAGTTTTCTTGATAATGCAATAGGTACATCAGAATTTTGTAGAGCTTTATTAAGTAAGAGTAAATTTAGTTTGCTTAATTTTCTCCACTTTTCACGATTTCTGTTAGAATGATCACTACTCAGAATTTTATAAGCTTTTTTCAAAATATCTACGATTTTATCACTGAGATTGGAGATTTCCATTTTTGTTCCAAGTATACAAGAAATGAACTTTTAAACATATGCAAATGCAAAGATAATGAAACTTTTGAGACTTGAAATTTATGTAAGGAAATCTGTTGTGTTTCCAAATTAACACATGATTAATTATTAAAGAATTCTGGTGACTCTGACATCTTTTCCTCACATTTTAAACTATCGTCTTGAATGTTTTCATGAGATTTATTTTTATCAGGAACAGATGAATTTTTACTTTCAATTTTGATGAATGAAGCTTTATCTGAAACTTCTTTTATTTTATATAACTCTGATAAGAAATTGTGAACTCCAATTGATTTTTCACAAAAACAGAAAATTATATCACACTCTTGACATTTAACATTCATGATAAAAGCAGACAATAAATTTCCAAAAAAAAATGATAATAAATTTAAAGTAATTTCGAAAAGATTGTTGAGGAGGTCTTGAATTATTTTGTCTGTTCATTGGGTTTTCTCTCCTGTAAAATTTTTTCCTGCAGAGATAAGTATTTAAAAATTGTGTATGTAGAACAAAGTGTAGTAAGGCAATTTCGTAAAATTGCCCGGATTACTGGCTGTCCGTACAGAGATTCTCCTCACAGTTATTCTGAGAGAAAGAGATGTCTACAAAATGATCAACCAGTATTCCTGTATATAAGTAATGTATTGTATATTGCGTAATACTTATCTGTGTTTGGAAACGTTTCAACTCCGATTCTGGAGTCGTTGTCAATCGTTTAGTGTTGTTTTCGAGGTTTTTTCTAAAAAATTTTCGCTTTGAACTTGAATTTCTTGTTTGTCAAAATTTGACACTGACAATTTGTCGTTTGGCGATCACTTGACGATGAGGTTACCGTTTTTTTGTTCTGTTAGCAATAAATTCCTTCAGTCCAAATGAAGGTCGGCTGAAGGTGCTCCGATTTCAGTGTTGTTTATCATCATACAGCTGGCTTCTTTAAGTTTTCTCTTTTTTAAATTTTCTTCTTTCAGCAAAATCTTTGTTTTATCCCAGTCTATCCTATGGCTGCCGGTGCTAGTTAATACATGATTGGCCAAATTTGATTTGTCCACATGTCTTCTGGAAATGTTATATTGATGTTCTTTTTTCCTTACTTCTAAAGGTCTTGAAGTTTCACCGGTATAAGAATGGCCACAGTCACACAAAACACTGTACACACAATTTTTAGAACTCTGGGTTGCGTTAAACGGTTTGGTATGTGTGAGGAGAGAGCGCAAGATATTATTTGTTTTAAAAACAGTTTTAACGCTGTATTTATTTCCTAACCGCTTAATTTTTTCCTATACACCTGGGATATATGGGATTATATTCATAATTTGGTTGTCTGTTTGTGTTTGGTTGGTATTATTGTGATGGTTATTGGTGCTGGTTTGTTGTTGCGATTTTCTTTCTAGCTGATTTATAGTTTTATTTATAAAGTCTAGGGGATATTCATTTTGAAATAGATGTTCTTTGATAATATTCACTCCTTTGTTAAAGATTTGAGTGGATGAAGATATGTTTTTTGCTCTATCATATAAGCACTTTACGACCCTTTCTTTACATTCAAGGGATGGTTGGAGTGAAAATTCAAATATCTATTAGTATTTGTAGGTTTTCAATAAGTACTTGTACTTATTGTGTTGTTTGTTCTATCTATAAGTACATCAAGATAAGCAAGTTTGTGCAAATTTTCCATCTCCATTGTAAATTTTATTCTGGGTTCTTGACTATTGATCTAATCTAGGAGTGAGTGTAGTTCTTCAGCACCATACTCCCAAACCAAAAAAATGTCATCAACGTATCTCCACCACACTTTTGGTTTATTCCTATATTTGCCTATGAATCTTTCTTCAAAATATGTCATGAATAGATTACTGATTATAGGAGATAAAGAAGAACCCATGGCCATACCAAATTCTTGTTTATAGAAATCTCCTTCAAATTGAAAATATGTAGTGTTTAAGCAAAGTTCGGTTAGTTCCATAATTGTGTCAATGTTTAATTTTGTTTTGCTGTGTAAGGTATTATCTTGTTGTAATTTATTTTTTTATAATTTGTAATGATTTATCAACAGGTACATTTGTAAAAAGACTAACTATGTCGAAACTTACTAGTATATCATTTCGGTTGATAATAATGCTTTTTAATTTTGTTAAAAAATCATTAGTATTTTTTAAATTGTTTGGATTATTTTCATAAGGTTTAATTATATTTAGTAAAAATTTTGATATGTTTTGTAATGGTGAATTTATTGAACTTACAATGGGTCTCATTGGTATTGTGTCTTTATGTATTTTTGGAACGCCATATAAATGTGGAGGTTTACTATAGTGTGGTGTTAAGTGTTTTCGTTCTAATGGAGTGAATTCTTGTTTGTGTTTTGTTATAATGTCTCTAGCGGCTTTTTCTATATTTTGCGTAGGAAAAAAAACCCTCGAAAACAACACTAAACGATTGACAACGACTCCAGACTCGGAGTTGAAACGTTTCCAAACACAGATAAGTATTACACAATATACAATACATTACTTATATACAGGAATACTTGTTAATCATTTTGTAGACAACTCTTTCTCTCAGAATAACTGTGAGGAAGAATCTCTGTACGGACAGCCAGTAATCCGGGCAATTTTACGAAATTGCTTTACTACACTTTGTTCTACATATACAATTTTTAAATACTTATCTGTTGCAGGAAAAAAATTTAGAGGAGAGAAAACCCAATGAACAGACAAAATAATAAATTTAAAACTTAATCTGCCATTTTCAGTATTCCTAATTGAGATGTAGTTCTCAAAATAATTTCACGCTCTTTGCATTTGTCCACACAATTCAACTATAAATTAATTTTTACAAAACAAATCTTGAACACTTTATAAGTTAGTTTTTGTTTTCTACTATTTCAAATTGGGCAGTTTTGTGTTTACCGACTATTTTACTTTCACGAAATATCAAAGAGTACTTATATTTAATGAATTTGGACTCCTTACCGGCTGTGTGTTCGGTCATCCTATTAGGAAGAAAAACCACTACATTGTCTAGTTCCACTAGCACACACTTTCCGTATTTGCCCTTGACAATTTTCACTCCTATTATGGGAAATGGCTTGTCTTTTTCGAAGTCCTTGAGCTTCTTATAAGGCTTTTGCTCCAGTAATGCGGTTTTGTTCAGTTCTGTAAGATCCATCTAAAATTACAATTTTGTTCGTTTGCACATCAACAAATATAAATAAATAAAATTAAATTTAGTGTTTTCAAAAAAACATTGCTCAAAATATATTTAAGTGAAATTGCTTTAAATAAAAATTGTAAATGATAACTTAGCTTTTTTTGCTTTGAATAAACATAATATTGGACTTTAAAAGACTCCAACAAATATATATGAAAGAAAAAACATTCTGTTTCCAGGAAAAATAATAGCTAACCATTAAGTTTTGAAATCAGAGCTATGCATTTAAAAAAAGAATTATCTTCACGCAAAAATAATTAAAAAAGATAATTGTAATTGTTACTTAGTTTTTAGGGTTTTGAATCACAACAACACCGGAACTTTTAGAGACCGTTAACAATATTGCAGTGAATGTTAATATGTTTTCTTTTCTGTCAATCGTTGTTCGTTCGTTCGACTATGGAAGCTGTGAATTGGACATCTATTTAAATGAAGACCATGGTTTACGTCACGTCTCCTTATTTGTATGCATCCCAGAATGAGCTGTATTAGCTCGGTTTCCCCAACCAAAAATAGGCATATGCAGCTAGATTTTCTGAATGACGCGTCTTCTCAGCTTACATATTCACAAAAATATCTGGAAGATATGATTCACTATAATTCCGATGCTTGTTACTAGGCTCTGAGCTTACCTTATTTGTATGAAAATATGCACTGTTTAATCGGTTGTATGAATGACGCTTTTTTATCAATACACAATGAAAATATGTGAACATTGTTTCATTATATTATTCGCCTTATTTTATTGTTATATTAAATAATAAAATTTAATATATTTCAGTAAACACCAGATGGTTTACCTTTCAGTATTCTGATTGCTTAACGTTTTAGATAATAAACATATATTAATATTAAAACTAACTAATTAATTAATTAAAAAACAATGTATTATAATTTGGTTTATTTATTAGAAATTACAATTTAACAATTTTTATATTCTTAAGCTCTATTTGGTAATAAGATTAATACTCCAATTTAATTTGCGTAATCAGTAATATGGTATCATCAAAATAAACTACATTTCTTCATCAACATTTCCCTGATCTTCCTCGCTAAACGTTGCATCATCTTCCTCACTATCCGACAGTAGTTTTCATCTTTCAGGGTTTGTTTTTCCGACATTGAAAGAAATGGTGTTAGTTCAGCCAAATATCCACGAAGTCTTAGTTCAATTAACTGTTTGCAGAACTGATATCTGGTTATTGTGCCCTTGAGACAGCTTTTACATAGTTTTCTGGCTGCTTGGTATTTTGATGCTAATGCATAGCAGTTCTTAATACTTTCAACCGTAGACGGCCTCATGATCTGCATCAAATTCCAAATCAGCGAATTGTGAACACAAAGACTTCAACCCAGTTGTAAAATCAATAATTTCAGGATAAGTTTTGTATGCCATCCACATGTTTACTTCTCACAAATAAAAACAAAGTCCACTGCTACTCAACACGATTTCAATAACTTCTAAAAAATATTCACTAACTTCCCTACATTATATATTTCCCACCACGACACATATTTGATTATTAAGATTTCCAAATACAGCTATGTAACATAATCGTTCAAATATCCACGTCACAGCTATCAAATTCCATCACTCCAAAAACAGACACACACTCTCTGCCTCCCCCTCCAGCCCCTAAAAATCACCCTGCGAATTCCTAGACCACAACACCATTGAAAACGCCTTATACTTTCTGGACCACTGACCAATTTGCTGGTCCAGAAATCCCATAGGACAGGATAGGGGGTTGGTGGTCTAGCAGCCGTTTTGTTTTACTACTTACCAAACCATAATTTTTCTATGAGATTTAACACTGTGTTTATTAAGTATACTTATACCTAACACGTACTGAATATTTTTATTCGAAAATAATACATTTGTTGACAACCTTATCTCTGAATTACAATTTGACATAGCCCAATTTGTTATTGTTATGAAATGCCATCATTCAAGACAAATTCGCTACAACGGCAATGAATGTTATCTAAGAGTTGTAATTTCACAATTTGTATATCTCAGTTAAACTGTTTAAACTAAGTCGGTAAAAATCTGTTGTTAAAAGTAGCCAAATATCAAAACTACTTGGTCAGTCTGATTTTAGTTACCTACAAAAAAGTTTAGTAATTTCGATATTCTGGACTGAATACATGTCGTTCTCTATTTTATCTTTTGGAACAGACTAGCAGATTGACGACAAATTGAACAGTGATAGTACGGGTGTTGTTAATGCGATTACACATATTTGAACAATTTGTATGGGTTTTCCAGGAGTGAGTTTATATGGATTACTCTGAAAGTCATCAATGATATGTTAATGTGAAAAATTGCCACCGACATCAGAAGATTGCTCAAAATCGATGAACAGTAATATCGTCACAAGTACAACTTTTTTAATATATCATGAATATAACACTTATACGCTATGAACATCCAACACATCCAAAAGTTTTCGGATAAGTTAGTTTCTGTTTTATAAACACGGCACTTATACAAGTGATTCAGTTCACTAAACCAACCTCTAAATTCAGAAAAGGGCATCAATCATCATTCCTGAATTAAATTCTACAGTTCAGAATAGGTTCAATTACGAAAAATAGATGACCTAAACTTCTTTAACAGATTTAATAGTTATACGGTGTTACGTAAAATGTAATATAAAGTCCGAATATTTTCATTAGTATCCGTGTTAAAACAAATACGCTCCCAGCCTCAGATAAGTGATAATTAATCGCCTCATAATTCCCGTTCCAGAAATATTTGAATTATTCTAGTAAGTCAACAAGCCATCGTGAAATGTGTTCTCGAAGCTTCGACAAAATTCGACGAATTCCCATCAACACTAGCGGTCGGCCTCCGGTCGACAGACAAACAATATTTTGGCTCCCCAGAAATATCGGAGGAATGTTGCTTCAACGAATTGGATGATGGCTGATTGCACCAGCTATCGGATGAATTCTCGTAGCATCCTTAAGACCATTTCGTCCCGGAATGTCCCAGAATCCTTCCTGGTAAGATGATATTTGCAGGACTCTCCATTTCGTCAACGGGATGTTTGATGGAAGTAACAGTTACCGGTCTTCGAATCTTGGCTGCTAATATTGAGACAGCATACAAGGATGTCGATGTCACTCCAATTCAGTCCATCCAACTCGCAGGCTACCTTTGGGACTGCCAATTTCATCAGGTTCTTCTCCATCATCTCTTGCCTCAATGTAACCTTCCTTACCACTGGATCTGGCTTACGTAGCTTCTGGAAGTGGCTGTACTTTTTGACAAACATCTTGGCTATTTCTCTGGACATCCGGAGATCTCGGCCACGCAATGAGCCAGGGCATATTCTATGGGCACCTCAAACAGGTCTTGGGTTTCCTCTCTTGTTACGTCGTGCTGCACGTTCTGGCCATCAGAGTACAGTGCCATAAACTGTGCGAAGGTCATCTCGTCATTGGGTGGTTGGATGCTTCGGACTTGGGCTTGGTCAACTTCCGTTGAAATGTACCTATTTGATTTTCCTCGAGGTAGCTTCAATATTCTGTAGACAACATCGTTGATTTTCTTCACAACTTCGTAAGGCCCCTCCCAAGATCTGTGTAGCTTGGGAGAATATCCACGAAGACGTTGCGGGTTATACCACCAAACACTCCGCACTCGGTTTTGATGTCGTAGGCTTCCTTCATTCGGGATTCTGGTATTCTGTTATGGATATCGTTCATTTTTTGACGTAGCTGGCTGACATAGTCTTCACCTGCGGTCTCTTCTCCTGGGGGACAACCAAACTTCAAATCGCATGATAGTCTTAATTCTCGTCCCATAACAATACTGGCCGGGGTCTGACCCGTGGACTCATGCACAGACGAACGATATACCATCCATTAGAAACAAATGCAGATGCTGGTCCCAGTGGCTTTGGTGGTCGGTTCTACCATTCCATCGGATTGCGGGTGTAATGCTGTCGTCCGTGCTTTATTGATCTTCAACATCTTGCATACGTCTTGGAAAAGAGTAGACTCGAAATTTCTACCTTGGTCTGAGACCAACTCCAAGAAAACACCAAAACGACTGATCCATTCCTTGACAAGGACATCAGCAACGGTCAAAGCTCCATCACCACCACAATGTACTTATTTCCAGAGTCGGATTCAGGAAATGGACCGGCTGCATCAATGGCTATTCTTTCGAATGGACGGTCTACGTTATATTGCTTCGGGAGCTTTTGGTCGCTTCTGAGGCACATTACTTGCTGCACAAACCGTACATTTCCGGCACCAATCCTTAACATCTACTTGGCAGTTTACCCAATAGAAACGTTCTCTCAACTTCCAGGGTTTTCGTTACTCCCAGATGTTCTCCAGTTGTACCTTCATGTAGTTTTTGTAAAACTTCTGGTCTCCTATTTTTGGGAATTACAATTTGCTATCTGTCGTTTCCCTCCTCTAGAGTTTCCAGGGCGCGCTTGAGAAGTCCGTTTTCCAGGATGAGGGAGTTCCACTGAGCTCAGTACGACTTTATGGTTGGTGAGTATCGGGAAATCTCTTGCCATCTAGGTTTGCGGTCTGTTTCCTTCCACCGGATAACTTCTTTTAACTCCGAATCCAATTTTTAGTCTTTCTGGATCTCCTCAGGTTGCCAATGGTCGACGTCGGTAGTTCCACAGAGAACAGCCCCTTTTTCTTCAGCTCGATGACAATGTTTGCAATCATCAGGGCATGGTCTCCTCGATAAGGCATCAGCATTCTTATGGCTTGTTCCTGCGCGATGTTCAGTCTCGACGTCGAATTCTTGCAACCGCTCAATCCACCTAGCCACTTGTCCTTCGGGGTTTTTAAACTGACGGAGCCACTTTAGTGCTGCGAGATCAGTCCTCAGTAGGAATCTTTTACCATAGAGATACTTGTAGAAATGTTCTACCCCCCTTAACATAGCAAAGAGTTCCCTGAGAATAACGCAGTAATTTCGTTCAGGCTTGCTTAAGGTCTTGATGAAGTATCCGATGACTTTCTCCTGGCTTTCTTAGATCTGCGAAAGCACAGCACCAATTCCGACATTGCTTGCGTCTGTATCCAAGATGAAGTTCCCTTCTGGTAAAGAATAACTTAAAATGGGGGCACTCGTCAATGCTCTTTTCAAAGTCTCGAAGGATCGCTGACATTCCTCGTTCCACTGGTACGCACCTTCTCCTCTCTGAGTGGCTTGGCGATATTGGCAAATCCTGCTACATACCGACGATAGTAACTTTAGGTATTGGCCACTCTTGGACAGCTTTGATCTTCTGTTTATCAACATGTCCAAGATGTTCCACCTCTTATTGGAACAGCTGACACTTCTTCGGGGTTAAGTTTAGTCCAGAACTTCGAAGTCGCTGAAATATCTCCTCGAGGTTCCTCACGTGGTATTCAAAAGATTTTCCAACTACGATAATGTCGTCAAGATACACCAGGCACGTTTTTCATGGGAGCCCTTTTAACACTGTTTCCATCAATCTTTCAAACGTCGCTGGAGCATTACACAACCGGCATCACCGTGAATCTCTTCCAGCATTTCTGAATTTCCTGCACATGCTTTTCAAATTTTCTACTAACGATTTAGAATTTTCCAGTAATTGGGATTCTAAGAATTCTTTCAAGGTTTTAGAGTTTTCTAAGAATTTGTCTTCTAGAGTTTTCGAATTTTCTAGTAATTTGTCTTCTAGGGTTTTATAATTTTCTTGCTATTTTTCTACTAACTTATCTTCTAGGGATTTAGAATTTTCTTGTAATGTTTCTACGGTCTTAAAATTTTCTGCTAGTTTCTCTTCTAACGTCCTTTCATGATCTTGGAATTATCTTGTAATGTTTGTAGCTTACTTTCTAAATTTTCTTCCATTTTTTTAATAGCATACTCATATCTCAATTACCAGAAACTTCAAACAAATAAGTATCGGGATCGTTAATTTCATTTATTACAGCATCTCGAAACCGTTGTATTAATTCACTTTTCTTCCCACTAATTTCTAAATCTCTTTCCTACAGTTTCTTTTTTAAACCCGTTACTTTTAATTGGTCCAAATTCACTGGTTTAAACATTGTTATTCTATTTATTTTCCACTTCCAAAGTTTCACAAATACCCCATAGCTGACACCACTGTAATGTTTTTCTTTTCACACTCGGGTTCAGTTCTTGGATTTGTTTAAAAACACAGTCCAACTCAATCTAATTTAATTCCACTACTTTACAATATATATTCACCGAACTATTTACAATTTACCTCTACTTAAATATACGGTTGTCGAAAACCGAATGATACCATTGCCAGTTGCCCGTATTTATATATTTCTCTCGGAATTATTCTAGCTTCGACAAAATTCGACGAATTCCCATTAACGCTAGTGGTCGGCCTCGGGTCGATAGACAAACAATATCGGAGGACTATTGCTTCCACGAATTGGATTATGACCGATTGCAACAGGTATGGGACTAATTCTCGTAACAATATATTCGTACTACAAACTAGGAGCAATGTTATTAATAAGTATATCACAAGTAACAGACTCTTATCGCAAATAATTTTACTTGGTTCAATTGCTGTAACTTGTGGAAAACTTTTCCGCCAGCTATCTGTATGATAACTAACAATGCGGGGCACCATCTATTGATCTAGATTTGTGATGAAAAAGTCTTTTGTGGCACCCGCAGTATGAAGTACCCAACCACTAAATATGTCAAGGTCATTTAAAAAAAAGTAAACTTGTCTCAAAACCAGAATTTAAGAATTTCAGAACAAACCTCCAGCTAACACATACAGCGATTGAGAACGATTCCAGATCTCTTTTTTTTTTCACTAAATGATGAAGTGTGCGGAAACATCCACACCGAAACGCCATCGAATACCAGTCCGAATACTGTACCAATCATTCAATCAGCAGTAGCTACCAGGCTATGTGTAAAAAAGGCAGGGATGTAAACATCATGAGCTTATGATTCGCGCTTACTGGGAATTCCTTGTTCATGGGAAACAATTGCAAGCCCCAATCTCTAGCACGAAGGAGGTTCAAAAGGTTACCCAGGCGTTCGGCCAAGCAGAACACGCTGACTACTTCAAAGAAGCCCGCAGGCGGCCCAGAACATCTAAGGACATCACAAATTTGTTATTGCACAGTCTCATAACGCTAGAACCCACCTGTCCTTCTCAGAAGAATTGTATGTACGTCAACCGTAAAAATCGCGCACGGCAGAGGCCGGTAATCGGGCCTGGTGAGGTTTTCGATGTTGGTACGTCTCCACACATAGATAAGCATTATACAATGTAGAAAATACTATTTATATACAGGAATACTGATTGAGTATTTAGTAGACAACTAGTTATCCGGGCACTTGTTCAAACTTACTGACTATACTTTGTCAGGAGTGAACATAGTAATAAACAGGCAAAATAATCAAAAGACTCCTCAAGAATCTTTCATTCTTTCCGAAATTACTGATGAATTTATCTGTCTTAAAGTTATTAGATACTGTTAGACTTTTTTTGAAACCACCGTAGAATTGGAGCACATTATACTCAAAATTCTTTCAGATAGTGAGACATTGTGACCGAACTCCAAACAAGGCAGAACTTTATCGTAATTATCCATATTACAATGAAAGTTGGTATGCCCCATATGGTTATGGCCAATTAACAAATGTGAGTGATAGCCCTGACTTCTATCATAAAATTATATTGCAGTTTTGTTAATTTAATGGTTTTCAGCGCGGTAATTTAAGATGCTACAACATAGGGAAATCATTAAGACAGAGATATAATGGTTTCATTAATGCATCATATCATTATACGTTGGCTGAAGGCAGAAGTACTCAACATACTAGAACAAAAAATACACTTCAGTTAATTTTAGCAGGACTATTTCCACCAACTGAAGAACTGACATGGTTAAAAGGGATGAATTGGATTCCATTTGGGACTTATTATGAGAAAGGACTAGAAGACAAGGTAAGTATACGTTTATAGCATATTGAGATTAATTTCAGAAAACATTTCCAGAAACTAAGTTAACATTTTATAACTGATCTTCAATCTTCATCTTCAAAGTGTTTACGTTGCCGCCAATTTTTTTTAACAGAACAGCCGAAGCCGACTGTTCAACCGTAACATCAACCGGCCGAACCTGAAAGGGAAAGCCGAAGGTTTTAATTTAGTAAGATATTCAATAATACTGATCATAAACCTGAACAATGTCGTTGCAATTGAATTGGAAGTATTTAGTATTCTGCATGACAGCTGAAAATAATATCACTTGTATTTGAAATGATATAATGTAAGAGTATTAAACACGACAACCAATTACTTTTCTTGAAAAATGCATATCACATGACAAATACAAGTTGTTGTTAACAAATTTTTCTCTTAATGTATTATAGAAAGTGTTTAAAGTTATTAAGATCGTAATTAAGAGTTTTGGTAATATTTTAGCAACAAAATTTAAAGAATTATTATCAAAGTAAACTGTAAAATTTAAAAATTTGGAAAGTTAACACTTCTCAGTTAAGGAATAAACATTTGTTATATATTATGTTATACCATATTCCCTCTTCCATAAAAAACAATCAAATTCTATGAATTTAAATAATGATAGGATCCCAACTATAAAAAGTTATATAATATTACAACATCGTGACTACCGTCTTCGGCACACAACTCGCGTTCAACTTCGTCCATTTTCGGGGACTATTAGGAAACTTCGGATTCCGCCAAAGTTTCGGCTGATTTTTTTGCCGAAGCCAAATTTGAGCCGAAGGTGCTATTTTTGACCGAAGGTGGCCAAAGCCGAATGTTTGGTTGGACCTTAAAAATAATACAGATGTTTACATAAATAGTGTATGCTGAAACTGGTGACGTTAAGTGAAATAAAGTGATAAAGCAAAAAAGGTATAATATTTATTCATGTTCATCAATACTGTAAATAACGGCTTCCATCATCAATTTTTAAATGTAAAACATTAAATCTATAGAGTGGCTATGTTCTACAATCATGCGTAAAGATTACACGCATTTTTTTATTTTACAGTTACAATACTTCATTAATAATTGATGGTAATGGTTAATAATTTTAACACAATAACCGACTAGAAATTGTTATATTCCTATTTAAAATCACTGTGTTAAAACTTAGAAAACATGACTTTGACCCACCTTTAATAAAGGACTTTGAAAGGTTAACATTATCATCAATGATATGTGGTTGAACCATGATTTTGACAAAAGCATGGTTGCAATCACCAAGTTTCTTTTGAATAAATTCACCTTATGGTGGGTTACAATGGCGGTATTTCTTTGGGACTTTCGCCATTGTAATCTTGATCCATTTGGGCTACGGGAACAAATCGTTAAAATATTTCACGAAGTGATAACCGAATTCTGTTAGAAGAGTATGGGGGTAATGGTTGGCATTTTCAACTTCTATAATTCGATGGGTATCTATGTAAACCTAATTTAATTTATATCTCTTGTCAGGAATTTTTTTGTCAAATTTAAGAGTGATAAATCATAAAGTATTTGGAGAATTAAAAACATCTTTTAATGATTTTATCCTCTGTTAATATTTAAAAAATGGGAGATGTATTGTATATTGTTGCACCAATATTTGTCATACCAAAAAAGGCTTTACCTGAATATACAATAAATGTTTGTGTTAGGTAATTTATTCTATAATTGGCAAATATTCTCAAAAACATCTACTATATAAATTCGCTTTGTTTCTAGCTACTCTCTGCCCTTGGTACCACCCAGTACAGAAAAGAGTTTAAAAAACTTGCTGAAACCAAAGAATCAAAACAATTTTGCGCTCCATTTGAATAGATGAAGAGAAATATTTCTATGTTAATTAATGAGCCTGTTGAGTGCGAAAGGATTGCTTATTTAACAAGAGGATTAGAACTAGCGGTAAGAGAAGATTTTTATTACATTTTTTAAATCTTAATTAACCCTTGTTTACCAATCTATTACTAAATCAAATAGTATTTTAAACTTTTCCTTGATCAATTTGTTAGTTCGGAATACAAGTTCTAAAACGGCAGTAATTCTTGCCACGGAAACTAAACTGCTGAGTAAAGGCTCATTTGATTCGGAGTGTCTTTTAGAATTTGTGTTAAAGTTAGGTTATTACCAATTTAAGAATAAAAAACAAGTTTAATTTTTTTGTAGCTTAACAACTTTTATTAACTAAGTAATTTACAAAAAACATGAATAAACGCAATTTCCAACAAAAAAAACTCTATTTAATTGAATGTCGGAACAATATTAATTAGAAGTTATATCATTACCAGTAGTTGGAACGCTAGCCAAAACAGTCCAAGCGTTCAAAGTATTCACCTAACAACAAACAGCATTTGTAACTTAATAAATCATTTTTAGGCCAGTAAACTTAGCACTGCCATTTTTGAAAAACCAAATTAGACATGAGAATTACGAGTTATTGTTTATCAGCTCTTGATTTTTAACTAAACAGATTTTTGAAATATACCCAAAGAATGAAAACCACCCCACATTATGGGAAAACGGTGGAACCTTTGATGTGTAACAGACGTATAAATAGAAAGTTTTGTACCCTAACACCAAAAAAGCTGCCATCATCAGAGCAAAAAACTTCATGATGACAACTATGTTGTTAAAACTGTGTTGAGTGAAAAAATGAAGGTTTGGTGATAGGTTACCAACCGATGTATTTTTGCAGATTTTGTGGTGTATAAATTTTAAAAATGAACAACAGATTTACGAGTAACACGTTTTTTTACAGTATATTGCACAATTTCCATTTTAAGGTGGGCAAACAACAACTCAAATTTAAAAAATAAGCAACATAATCTAACACAATCTTATGATTATTGTAAATAAATTTAGATGATACTTAGCATAAAAAATTAGATAATAGTATTTTTATTTCTAGTCAGCGTAGACGTTACTCAAATAATACATAATTTGAAAATTGTACATTTTTTGATGGTCACTATAAGACTAATTTAAATGCAACAATGATTTAACCCATTTGAGCGCTATAATAATGTTAGTTGTTTCCAGAAATTAAATGGTTTAAAAAAATAGTCATTTGAAAGCTATTTCAACCCCTTAGGCTGAAGTTCCCATCCCATATATCAGTGAAGAGCTCCTAAATCATATAAGTATTGTGTATGTGATATTCAAATCACAAAATTTGAAAGAGTAGTTAGACTAATCAGGGAATTGTTGCATGCTTCTGGCTGTTTCGAAACGTGTTGTGCAATAAATCATTGGTGAGGTGGTAAATCATGGATTATGTTGACAATTTTCCAAATCTGAAAAACAAAATGTATGAAAGTAAATAATTTTGGTGGTTACTCTCATTATGCTATTTTGGAAATAGTTGTGTATTACTATTGGAAAGCTCCTAAATGGTGGATAAAGTTGGAGATTTTCAAAAGTATAAAATCTTAAGATTTGGAGAAACTACCTAATATCTGAAGTAATCGAGCAATATACTCATTAAAAGCTCATATAACGTAGATTGTGTTGGAAATTTTAAACATTTAGAATCACAAAATTTTATATAACTAAATAATTAGGGGAATGTTGGCACACCTAAGATGATTTGAATGTGTCGTGCAATATAGTGTTGAAAAAGTCGTTTCCCTACACACGGTACCACTCCCGCTTTGGAGTCTCAGTGGGCTAAATTTACCTGAAACTTCTAGACATCGAGACTCGTTTCGCGATAAAATATTATTCAGCTGTATTGCGAGCAGCGTTTCGAGCAACTTATGGCGCTTAGAGCAACTTATGGTTGACATAATGGGCCTACCGAACGCACAATTTGCTAAACCATCTGTAAGTTGGAGCCCCCTTTTCATTACTGGATAAAAACACACCAAATAGACCACATGCAGCATGTAGTGACGAAAATATAGTGACGGTAGTGCAGAGTGGCTTGCTGTATTCAACAACTTGGCGTCGTTTACATTTTTGTTTAATAGCATACAAAATTTATCTAGTGCAAGAACTGAAGCCTACCGACCTACCTACCGAATAGTTTACGATTCAGTTGTTGGACTCTTGACAAGCTTGCAAAAGGTCCACTGATTTCGACAACAATTTTATTCACAAATGAGGCCCATTTTTAGTACTGGCTACTTGATTAAACAAAATAATCGGTCCATAAACAGAAGCCGTCCGGAATGTTACTGTGAATGGTGACCGATATCGCGCCATGATAATAGACTATTTGGTCTAAAATTGAAGCCCGTGGTTTCGATGAAATTTGGTACAAACAAGATGAACTATTTGCCTTATAGCCCGTGAAACCATGGCTTTACTGCGATAAAGATTCGGTGAACAGATCCATTCACACTTTGAACCAGTGAGTGGACCGTCTAGATCATGTGACATCACATCTCTTAACGTTTTCCTTTAGGGCTATCTAAAGTCCAAAGTTTACATGGATAAGCGGGCTACGATTGAGCCATTGGCCAAATACCATTCGAAATACTCAGACGCGTCATTGAAAATTGGAACTTCAGAATGGACCATGCTAACCGCACTCACGGCCGACATTTGAAAAAAATTGTCTTTAAGAAATAATTGTAAAGAATGGTTCTTTTGTATGATAGTAAAGATTATAAAATAAAATTGTTTTTATTCTTTTCTTTTATTAAAAGAAGACCTATCTGCTAATTGGATTGATTTCTGTCCTAGGAATCACAGGGAAACGGCGTTACACACATTACGACTCCCAAATTGGAGTCTCTGTGAGCTAATGTTTTATTAAATGTTTATTTATTTATAAATATTTTTTCATAACTTTCTGGCATGAAATTACAATTATGGTCTTGCAACAACAAATTCCGGAAAAGATATTTTACAGGAAGCCTTTAACTTGCCAACGCCAAAAGAGTGGAAGCCTTATTATCCTTATCCCATGCAGCATGCGATTGTCGAAATGTTTGCTAACGGGCTTGCAACTAGGCAGTTAAGAAGACTCTATAGCGGTAAGTATTCAAACCAGAAATGCAAAGGACTTTTGAATATTTGAAAAGTTCATAATTTTGCTAGACATTTATTTCAAATAAATTATTGACAACTATTCAAGTAGTAACGTCATTTTTAGGATACCTTTTCAGTAAAATAATTAATGACACAGAAATGAAAATTAAACAACACCCAAAATTTGTTGGAAGACAAATTTATATTTATTCTGGACATAACATAACTATACTAGGTTTCCTCAGAATATTTGATATTTGGTACAACGCAGTAGTACCAGTTGGCAGCTACTGCATTTTTGAAGCACATAAAATAAATGGAACCTATGGATTTAAAGTAAGCAAGTCATGGTTATTTACCATTTAATTAACCATTTTTACATTTCTAAGCTCATAATAGGAAAAACTTGTTGACCACATTGAAATTATTATTGACACGAGTTCATTCACAATAAAATAGTTTGCAATAATTATTATATTCTAATTTAATAGGTAAATACAAATGCTAATTGTTCTGTACTTGAAATTTGAACCACGTAAAAAACCAAGGAAAATCCTGGACGCACACGAATTGATTACCAAAAAGAAAATATAAGGAAAATTTGTTCAAAAGGGTCATTGATGCTTTGAACGCAAATATATGTAAGTATATGTTTAAGAGTTTTTTAGAACGTTTACACATAAATACAACGAGCGATACATGGAATAGAAATTTGAGTTAAATCACGAATGAAATGACTCAATTGTATTTGTCGAATATTTTCTGCGTTTACAGCAGCTTGAGCCCAAAGTCCTAGCGACAACAAACGATTTTCAGATTAGGATTGCATTAAAATTTTGTTCATATTCTTATGAATTACTTTGCCTTTTGAATTACACATTAGTAAATTATAAATTCAAATTACAATCTGGGGTTTACTGTCAACCATAAAAAATGAATTAAATGAGCTCCTCATCTGAACTAAGATGTCTCAGAATACTTCTTTATATACTATTTGTCGTTCAAGGGTTTTCGAGATTGCTCCATATCACTAATGTAGAAATCAGTAGGTCTTTCCCCAAATGTCACTTGTCATTTGCTGAAAGTGACATCTAGTTTGTATAAACAGGGTCATCTTTTGGCAGAGTTATAATTTTTCGTGGCAATTTTATAAGTTACCAAGAGAAACCGTAGATGCCTATATGTCTCCAAATTTAATGTACGATCTCAAAGACGTCCAAAATACTGCTTGGTAAGAGTTGTTGAATTCGAAGTCTTCGGTAATAACATAGTTCTTTATTACCAAATTCCGCTCGGCGACTTTTAACCATGCTATTCTGATATATTTTTGGACGCGGAAACCGAAACTCGTACACCTTCCAAAATTTTGGTAAGGCCAAAAAAACACTCCCCAAAAGGGTGAAATGGTGAACAGTACCCCGGTCCAGTTGTTAAAACTTAATGAATCACATTTAAATGAATTTTCAGGTTTACTATTTTTCTGATGAAAATGAAATGCGTTCTTATTTGGAGTGAAAACTACCCCAAATTCTAGAAACATAATAAAAATCGTTTTAATTACTAGAAAACTGAAGTAGTAAACAATCCCTATAAGTGGAGAAAAAGTACCACTAAATTCAAATTTAATAGAAAAATTGGATAAAAAAAATTAATAGTAAACCAGGTATATTTTATATGCATATTTAGGTTTAAATATAGCGTAGATTTAGACCCTTATGTGAATTTTGAAGTAATATCAACATTGTTAAGACCTACTATTGGTATGTAGGGATGAAAAATACACCATTCAATGCATACCTCGAATATGATTGTAGTGACTAGTAATATAACTTAATTTTCATATCAAAATATGATCTATAATCTATATAAAATCTATAAAGAGAGATAAAAAGGAAAAGCATAAGCACCAACCTATCATTTGAAAATAAAACCAAAAAATATTAAATAAATACATTAAATAAAACAAAAACCGACTTCAAAAGAAAATTAACCAAAAAGCGTGAAATAATTTTTGCTACAACAATTAAATACTTTTTATGAAGTCGGTGCCATAAATAATAATTGTTGTAGCAAAAATTATTTCATGCTTTTTGGTTATTTTTTTAATGCATTTATTTTACAATTTTTAGTGATGCAATGGCTTAATTGGATGCAGTTTTCAAATCTAATTGCCTAACATAAGGTGTTTTACTTTTAGTTATTAATAACTTGTTTTGTAGATGTATGTACATGCATTAGGAAAATTTTGTATATCATTCTAATTTAATTGGATCCACTATATTGTAAACGATCAGAGTATCATCATTCTTAACGTCTGTTAATTATAGTGACATTCATTTAATACTCTTCCCTTCGCGGAGCCTTATAATAAATCGTTATACAGTTTTAACTGATATAACATAAAAGGACGTAGTTTTTAATTATAATTAACTTTGTCTGATAACAGCTTGAGCTGTTATTAATAGTAAAGGTACTTAACATAAACAAAATTTATATTCTTTTCAATTTTTCCCATGTTCCAAATAATTTTTTTCCATATTTGTAATACCGGTGACTCCACCAAGGCATAGAGTATAAGAGAATAGCTATAAAATAGTTTTTCCCCCATTTCCTAAGAAACGCTACAAGGTATGTTAATGAAAAAAATATGGGACCACTTCGCGATCCCCCAGAATAGGATACAGTATAAACGGTCGAAATTCCTTGAACCGTTTTCGAGTAATCCGTGAACAAACATAAGAAACAGAGATACTGACGAATTGTGAACCTCCTTCTTTTTGAAGTCGGTTAAAAAAATAAATTGACTTATACACTTCACTAATCCTGTTGGCTGGATTAGATAAGCTGAATGAATTTGCTTGATGTATATGCAAATCAAATTTTTACATTCACTAGGGATAGTAGTGATAGCAGGATAGCAGTTTGTAAATAAATGATGTTTTTCTTAATATTCAACTTCCAAACAATTTTATCGTCCATAAAGGTAGAATTCCAGTTAGAAATAATATTTTCCTTTGCTTCCTTGAGATCAGTCTAATTTAAGAGTAATTTCTTACAATATATATTGAGGTAGTTTTCAGGCTTACCCTAACTCTAAAGTATAGTTTTTTTTCAGACTCGCACTGATTTTTTATGTTATAACACCAGTAACAGCAATATTGGAACTATACATTGGATGGAGTAATTTTTACCCCGATATACCCAAAGTAAGTCTCAACAATGCAGATATTACTTCCAAATTCACATAGAGTTATAAAGCTACGCGATGTTTAAAATTAAGCATGCATATATTATCGTCCGACTTGACCATACAATGGCATCACACTCCCTCTAAGGCACACATAGTGCCTGATTAATATTTATATTATTGTTGTTGTCAATTAAGGTTGTTTTTCTAGAGACTTTATCTACCAAAACTATATCTGGTCTATTGTGAGCAACAGTCCGATCGGTCAATATCGTCCGGTCCCAGTATAGCTTGTAGTTGTTATTTTCTAAAATAGATTCTGGTTTGTAGTTTAAGCGCTAGTTCCTGGTGCAGTATTTTTGCCACAGCATCATGTAGTTCTTTGTATTCAGTTGCAGCGAACGCTTGGCAACCTCCTGTGATATGCTGGATAGATTCAGATGTTTGGCAACCATATCTGCATCGGTCGTTGTAGATAGAAGGGTCTTTAACGATGTACTTTAGATAATTCTTAGTTGGAATTACTTGATCTTAGATTGCCAATATAAAGCCTTCCGTTTCAGGAAACATATGGCCAGAGATCAACCAGTAGTTAGACGCTGAACTGTCGACATAATCTTGCTTGACGTCATTTATATGTCTTCCATGAAGAGGCTTCTCTTTCCATTTGAGCAGTTTCTGATCAGTTGTCTGGTGGTAAACTTGAACTTGTTGTTCTGTCAGTCGCAGAGGTGTTGAGTCATCAACCTGACATATGACTCTGTGTAGATCAGAAAATTCTGCGAGTTTCTGGACATGTTTACGCAAATTAGAAATTTGATGATCACGTAACTTGCGTATATCTGCCAATCCTCTTCCTCCATCATACCGTGGCAACATTGTACGTTCGGCAGAGCTCTTTTGATGGTGATTTTGAGCTTTTGTTAGTAGAACTCGAACTTTCCGTTGTAGTTGTTCAATGCCAGTCTTGCACCATTTAACTATTCCGAATGATAACTGAGTACTGAGCACGCATAGGTGTTAATGCCTGAAACAGATTTTTACTGTTAAGCTTAGTTTTCAACTCTGTTGATAGATCCTTTTTCATGGTGGAGTGATCAATTCGTTGAGCCTGCTTTATTCCAAGGTATTTGTAAGTATGGCTTTCCTCCATGGATTCAATTGAGGTGCCATCTCCCATTTCGTAGGGCCTCTGCTGTATTTTGCCTTTTACTATATTGATAATTCGGCATTTGTCTAGGCCAAATTGCATATGGATGTCACTAGAGAACCCTTCTACTATTTTAAGCATATTATGCAGCTGTTGTTTCCTAGCTCCCATCAACTTTAAGTCGTCCATGCATAACAAATGGTTTATCTTTAGTGCTTGTACGTTGTTGTGTTTGAGACTGAACCCAAAGTTAGTCGCGTTCAGTTTGTGTGAGAGTGCGTTCATGGCAAGGCAGAACCACAGCGGGTTAAGAGAGTCTCCCTGGAATATACCCCTTCTGATTGGGATAGAGTCGGTTTGTATCGAACAGTCGGCTTCATTCAGAAAGATTTTGGTTTGCCAGGTAGTCATGACATATTCTAAAATGTTAACAATGCAAATATTTACTTTATAGAGTTTCAGCACCTGAATGAGCCAATCATGTGGAACTGAATCAAAGGCCTTTTTGTAGTCCACATATGCCATGTAGATATTTCTTCGTTTGGCTTGGGCTTGATTGCAGACAACAGAATCAATTATTAGTTGTTCTTTGCACCCCGTCGAGTTTTTCGCGCATCCCTTTTGCTGTTCGGTAATTCTGTTGTTCAGCTCACAATCTCTGAAAAGGCGATGATTAATGCACGACGTTATAAGTTTGTATAAGGTTGGGAGGCAAGTGATTGGTCGATATCCGATTTTTCTATGAAATTTGGATTTAGTGGTAGTTCAAATATTATCTTACTAAAGTTTTTTGCTACTTCCACTAAATAAGACATGATAACGTTTTGTGCAAATTAAATCTATTTTTAATTATGTAGGTATTCACCCCCAAATGAGAGCGAATTTCAAATTTATTCGATAGACTCCAGTATTTACACTCAACTCAGAATCAGTACCTTTGGGAATTCATTTGAATGCGATCCATTAAGTTTTAAAATCTGGACTTGGATATTCTTCGTTGTTTTTTGGAGGTGTTTTTGGTTTTAGCAAAATGTTCGAGTGTGTACAAGGTTTTTTTTGACCTCGGTTTCAGTGTAAAAAATAAACATCAGAGTAGCATAGTTATATATATATATATATATATATATATATATATATATATATATATAGTAGAAATACTTTTGTACTACCCTTAGTGAGTGACAACATCAGTAATCCCGAAGAAGATGAGTGAGATCTCATTGAAACGTCGAAAAAGTGTCTTTTCTAAGACAAACAAGAGAAATACACGAGATTTCCGAGAACAGTCAATTACAAATATATATATATATATATATATATATATATATATATATATATATATATATATATTTGTTTTTAAGTTTTCGCGGGCACTAAATGTTTTAAGTGGTTACCGGGAATTCATCCGCGTAGTTGAAAACTGATCCCTGCCGGGATCGATGGTAAAATGACGACGTTCCGGCAGAGTCACATCTGCCCTCTTCAGGTCGGTTCGCATAATTCTCGTAGCCTTCTGCTTTCGCTTCTAGTTACTCGAATACAGTATTCGAGATGTAATTATTTTAGACGCAATGACACCTCGAAAACAATGTGCAATATCTCTGATAGGCGAAGTAAACTGAAAATTTTATCGTGACATACTAACCTACGAGTTATGGGAGAACAGCAATTACACGGAACGGCTCCAGATTCGGTACCTCACGTCTACAAATTTACCGTTATGTATCAAATACATAAATAAGTGGTCGAGAGGATGAAAAGACCAGGGCAAGCGCTACTACAAGAGAAGAAGACTGTGATTAGGATAAGAAATATTAGGGAATAGGATATATGATATATTAGGTAATGAAATATCTTAGGGAATTAGCATTATATCAATATAGGAAAAAGAAGGTAGGAGAGTATTTAGACGGAGTTAGATACGTCCACTTGGTTTTCTGTTTTTATCACCGTGCGTTGCGTTTTTCTAGAGGAAGATTTTTTAAATGAAAAATATTAATGTGGTAAATATATATTTTCAAATACAAACCCACGTATTTTATCTTAATATCCAAACGGCCAATATAATGTAAATATTGATGTGATTGATCTTAAGTTTCGAAGTTTTTCACTGATCGCTTTTGAATCTTGACACCATGTTGCATTCAAATACGCCTCGATTTTTATATACATAGACTTCATATTAATGTTCTATTCCAATAACTAGTGTAAAAAACGTTGGGTATTAAATAATATTATAAGAAAATTCACAAATAATTATAAAGATTGATACGTTTCTTTATTTATACAAAGAAAGGTGGATTCACTCAGGTTCAAAGTACCAATTTTTAATAGTATATAATTTTAATAATATCAAATACATTATTTTCTATTGTCTTGTTTCTATGCATTTAATATATTTACTAAATATATAATAAAAACTTACATTCAAAACAAATATTGTTTAAGCAACACAAAACACAAACTTACTGCTAGATGTCTCTTTTTCATCTGTAGCAAATAAATTCAATTTTTGTTGAGACATTCTATTCCCATGAGAATTTAATTACCTACCAGAGTTTACAGATACAAACTCTGGAAAAATGTTTTAAATATAATGTTTTTTCTTTGTATTACACAATAATCGTTTTCTGTTTCAGCTTTTCCTTTTTAACTATACTTACAGTGAACCACATCCAATACCTTTACTAGGTTACGGCGAGTTTGTTCCACTGGAAGAACTAAAGATATTAAAACGGGAATTTCTTGAACTAGATGATCTTGTTGGTAATAATGATATAATCAGTATACATACTTTCTATCTAAAATTATTTATTTATTTCCAGATTCTTCCATCTCTAGTAAACTAACAGGAAGTTTACCATTTATAATATTTCTAATGTATTTCATGATGTATATGTCTTAAAACAAATATAGTGCTTGGGCTATTTGAAAAAAAAAATTGTAATTTAGTCGTTTATCAGCATCACATACAGTTCTTTCTATACGATAGAAGGTTTTGTCATATGATCTTTAGAATCCTTTATGTGTTACACTGAATATCAAACACTCACAAATACTCACGAAAAAAAAGCAATTAGAACGCCACATGGATAGAGCTAAAGGAAGATTGATGTGAGAAAACTGCTGTGGAATTGAAGAAGGAGTAAATACGATTATTTCAATCTACATAAAACGTTGAAAGAATCCACTGGAAACTCAAGAAGAAAAACACCAACAGTCACAAGAAACACCCAATGGGACATCCGGTTAACACATTCCGATAGAATTCATAGATGAAACCCAGTTTGGGAAGATTAGAAACTCAGGAAGCATTATTTGCTATAACACTACTGTTACAAAGAGGCAGGGAATACAATAAAGAAGGCCCTTGACAAAGTAGAGCACGATGAATTCATACAGAACTTAAAGAGTGTGAGTTTGGACCAATGCAATATACGACTTATAAAAAACATCAACTACAACCTACAATGTTTTGAAAATATGAAGACCTACATGGTCAAGAAAATGACTTTGACAAGGCTGTGTTCTCTCCCCTCAACTGTTTAACCTGTATTCCTAGTTGATATATTAGAAAGCACTCGAGGAGAGACACGAGGGAGTAAACATTGGAGGATTATTAATCAGCAACCTAAGATTCGCCGATGATACTGCTATAATGGCTGCAAGTGTCAGAAGATCTCCAAAGCCCTATTAGAGAGAGTCAAAGGAGAATTTAAAGAAATATGACTACTATAAATACCGAGAAAACTATATTTATGGTTATAAGTAAAAACCTTAATTCTAGAGTTGCACGGAAAAGCTAGACGTCACTTAACTGACGCAAACAAGCACCAATCAGAAGCGAGTATAGAGAGAATTAGTTACGTCCACTTGGTATTGTTCTCTCACCGTGCGTTATGTTTTTCTAGGGACCTGACTTACTCTATAATTAAGTAATATCTCTATGGCTGTCATATTATCAGTAAGCACATTGCATCCAAGACTAAAATCATCACTAAAAATTGATATTAAAACTTGCGTCACGCCACCTAACTTTTGGAAGTCAAAATACCATTTATGTCATGGGCACATTATTGTTTGGCACTGATCTGTGGAATATATGAAGTGTCTCACACATGAAGGGATAACACTGGTATTTAAGAGCCGGTTCGGGATATAAACACCACTAAATGGAGATAAACTTGCGTATTTCATTGTCAATGAAAGAAAAAATTTAAAAAACGAAAAGATTTTTGACACAGACTTGCACACAATAGCGTTATCAAATCTACACCACTACATTTTGTGTCATCTGAGCCATCGTCATGATTTTTTTCGGAAATACGGACCTATATTTTTTTTTTGTTAATTTGTCGGTAAAGCATTTAAAGACCAATGCATTATCATATGTTAACGTAACCGAATCTGATATAAATGTTAAGTTATATACAACTTTTAGGTATAAGATAATCCTTATTTTAGCCTAAATAGTTTAATCAAATTAACCTTTTAAATGATGAGAAAACCTATAAAGGACCAGGCACCTTTCTTATGGGAAAATGGACTTCCGTCAAATTGTTTGAAATTTTGGTATGTTGTAGAAGTTGACGTTCTGGCAAAAAGAGACCCCTGGGGCTCAAACAGATTCTACGACTAGTTTTCCAGATAGAGTGTTAAAAATCGAAAATGCTGCATTTTTGATATCAGATTTCCAATGATAGACGTGCTTGATTTCCGGTTATTGGAAAAATTGTGATTTGTACTTTATTGCACATAAATATTTCACAAGACAATAGCAATATTTTTTTATTACAACGTTGAAAACATGAAGAAGATGTTATTGCACAATTAATATCTCGTTAAAGTAATAATTTCTTGGATGTGCTTAATATAATATATAGTGAAAGCCATAAATATAGCTAGAGAAGGCATATTTGATTTTTTCCTATTAATGAGTCTCCGTGCAATTTTAATAAGACATTAAACAGATATATTATCCGTCTCTTTATACTCAATGGGACCATACATATTGAAACAATGTATTTTTTAATACTACCCCGTTGTTTTAAATTCTCTCTGTCAACTTTGTATGTCATTACATTTTTATGTTAACAAATGTTCAGTGTTTTACTGAGCGGAATATTATTAAAATTGTGTAACTATTTTTCGGATTATAGAGTGTTAAACTTCGGAAATTTTTATGGTATCAGATTTCTCATAATAGATGTGTTTTATTTCCGTTTATTGCAGAAAACGTGGTTTGCACATTGTTTGACATAATTATTGCACAAAAAAATACTATTAATTAGTTTTTATTACAGGGTGTTTCCCATATAAGTGGTGTGTTTTTTTTAGAAAACACATTTTTTATTATAACGTTGAATACATAGGAAGATCTAATTGATCAGTTAATATAATGTTAAAGAAACTAATTTTTGGACGTGTGCATACATTATACAGTGTGAGTTGTAAATATTGTTAAAGTAGGCATCATTATTTTTTCCATTAATAAGTAACCCTGTATAAACGATGCGTCCTGGAATTTTTATATTAAATTATACAAATCTACGACTCATCGCACTAAATTCTACAGGTTTGCAAAAATTGTACACATTAAAGTTTTGTAGTTGATACAGGGTTACTCATTAATGGTAAAAAATGGTATATGGCCACTGTAGCTATATTTACGACTTACAATGTATAATATATGAACATGTTCAAGAACTCATTTCTTATTAATTGTGCGATTACATTTTATGTATTCATCGTTGTAATAAAAAAAAAGAGTTTTCTGAAAACACATATTACATATATTGGAAAAACACTGTAATCAAAGATAATAAATGGTAATTGTTTTATTCAATATTTTTGACAAATAATGTGAAAATTATCTTTCCTGTAATATACGGAAATAATCCTGTTATGAGAAATCTGAGAAGAAAAAGGAGACATTTCCGATGTTTAACACCCTATATCTCGAAAACTAGTCATAAAATTTTAACAATATTCTGCTCGGTTAAACACTAAACATTTGTTAACGTAACAATGTTATAACATACAAAGTTGATGGAGAGAATTTAAAACTACAGGGTAGTATAAAAAACTACCTCTTTTCAATATGTACAGTTTTTACAATCTGTTTAACATCCTGTTGATTATAAAGAGACGGATCATATATCTGTTTAATGTCTTATTAAAATTGCAGTACTAATGGTTCGTACAGGGTGACTCATTAATAGGAAAAAACAATATATGCCTTCTCTAGCTATATTTATGGCTCACACTGTATATTATATGACGCATATCCAAGAAATTATTACTTTAATGAGATATTAATTGTGCAAAAACATCTTCTTATGTTTTCAACGTTGTAATAAAAAAAAATGATTTTTTCCAAAAGCACATGTTACGTATTTTTTAAATACTCTGTAATCCAGGAAAATTGATGGCAATTTTTGTGGAATATTTATGTCCAATAATCTACAAATCACTATTTATGCACTAACCAGAAATAAAACACATCTATCATGCGAAATCTGTTATTTAAAATGCGGCATTTTCGATTTTTAACACCGTATATTTCGAAAATTAGTCATAGAATCTGTTTGAGCCCATGGACTCTTTTTGTCAGAACATCAAGTTCTACAACATACCAAAATTTCAAACAATTTGACGGAAGTCCATTTTTCCATAAGAAAGGTGCCTGGTCCTTTGTTAACTGCACACGGATTCTGTAATGCGTTATGGTCAAACGGAATGGAACGTTACGTGTCAATAAAGCTAAAATTCAGAAAACATTTAATAACTTTACATTGTATCGTAACGTAATAAATATAAGGAGTTAAAGAGTAAGTTGAGTTATCTCGAGTGTGTTAATAAATGTGTAACATCTAAACGGCTTCACTGATTGAGATCATATACAAAGAACATATTTGTTTCATCGAGAATATGGTTATGGAGCTCCGTAACCGTAACCGAAACTATAGGATATCAGAAATAAAAATCTATCCGAAACCGTAACCGAATCTGATATAAAAGTTTCGAATAGTTTCGGATAAGGAAGGATTTGTATCAAAATGAGATAGGCACTTTATAAGGCTGTTCGAACCCGAAAAATAACCGATTGAGAATCCCTTACCGAAGTGCGCAATGACGAGTTAGCGGTGGTTTGTCAGTTCAAATTCAATTCATAACCGTAACTGAAACCGATATAATTTTATTCATACATCCGTATCCGTATCCATATACGAAATTTATTTTAAACGGCTTCAACGTTAGATTATTTTTCTAAGTATTTACAGAATGTATTTGAGTTGTGGAAACGATTGTTCATAGCTATGCTAAGATCCGTTAGATGGCGTTGTATTCAAGCTATTTGCAGGAACAATGGTAGAATATTGTCTGCCGGGCCAAGGGTTGACCAAATTTTGCCGGGCCACATATAGAAAAACGTTTTCCGAGCCAAAGCAACGGCTGCCGAGCCATCTGGTTTCATGATACAATTACATACCTTCCACAAAACATTATTTTCTGATAACTCGATAAAGAGTTTTATTGGGACACGCTTATTGATAACGGAAAATAATGCAGCTATACGGTCTAAGCTGAACATATACGTGCGTTTCTGAAGATTTATATCTTTTTCTGTCCTGAAATGAAAATATATTTTCGCATATAACTATAAGACCCGTTTTACTTTTAATTTGTTTGGTTCTCCTTCATTTCAAAGTAATGTTGCTTATAATAAGATCGTCGAATAAATATTAAAATCAGTAATATTGTTGACATCATTAAGTATAAAGAATTATGCAAACAGGAATAATCCGCAACCAAATATTGTTACTTTAATTGATGCAGTGTAATTGAATATAAAGGTTTGAAATGATTAGTGCTGGTTATAATGTTTACATCATTAGAAAACATATAAACTTCAAACCTGTGAACAAACATCAAATGTTTTCGTATGAATAGCAATATAGTCGACGCAGTGACAAATGTTCACGTAATTAGTTAAGATGTTTATTCCAATTCTCATAATATTTATGCAGTTTTCTGTACTTGCACATTCAGCGGAAGATACTTTAGTATTGGTACATGTGGTAAGTTCACTGTATTATCGTATTTATTTTTCGAAATCAGTATCAAACTCTATATTTAAAATTTTTAATTTAGTTGATCATAATAATTGAATTGACAGATGCAGTTAAACTTTTAATCATGACTAGTTGTCGCCCAGAAGTCGAAATCCACAGTATTTCTTTAAATTTTTAATTTTGAACATTGTTCAGTTTTTTTTTGTCAGAACATGTACTTTTGTAAGCTCTGCAATAGCCACCAACTTTATAACGTTAGTAACTTGAAAAAAAAAACATTTCAGTCAGTATCCATAATATATTGAGTCATTGTGTCAATAATTATTTCCTGCAAATATTTTCAATTTTTTTACTCTGTGCCGCTATTTGAACCATAATGGTTTGATCATAGACTATTATCTGACAATGCTTTGGAGAAATAAATGTAGTTAAAAAGCAGTAAGCATATTATACATATTTCAAATACACATCTTTAAACTATTAGTTACATACGTTCATTTTTTGTAATAGTCAGACATCATATACCAAAAGACCAACTTTTGCAAATTTGTGTACGGTGCCATGTAATGTAAAATAAATTAGGTATCTATAAGATAAAATACAAATTTCTTCCGTTTACCAATGTATACCTATGCACCATATAAATAAAAAAATCTAGTAAAACCTAATATTAGATGTACTGTTTTTTAAATTTTGTTTATTATAAATTTTAAATTCATCAGTACATATTAATAAATTTGAAGAATTTGCAGTACTCTTAAATTTTCTTTTTCTAGTATTGAACTAAATTGCCCTATTAACTATGCAATAAGTATATTTTTCAGTTTTTTTGTTTACGTCCCTCGAAAACTGATATTAGGACTTGGGCTTTATTTTTCCGGTAAAATTTGAATCACGCCCTATGTCCCTATTTAAAAAAAATAGATTAGTAATTTCAAAGGTAAAGGCTGGAATAGATCGATTTTTGTATATTCTCCTTAATATTTTCAATATAATTTTACAAATATGAAAAAAATATATTTGTGTCCTTTTATTTTATATTATACGATGCCCTTGTAACAATTTTATTTTTTTTTTTCATTTAATTTTATAATATGCTGTCCAAAATTAATGTTGGGACTTTCGCTTTAATTATCCTGTAAACTTTGAGTTTATATTTTCCCATTTTTTTTCAAAATTTAAGACTCGATTATAATAATAAATACTTTATTTAGACGTTGGTCATTTAAAGAAGTATCACAGAGTAGTACTAAATATTAAGATGAATATCGTTAAGAAACCCTCTTATACCATAATATGCATTGAATACCCTATATGAGTAAGCTTTAAGATATTCACAATTCGCTGATTTATATATATATATATATATATATATATATATATATATATATATATGTGTGTTTTTTTTTATCCGAAGAGGGGGGAAATACATTCCGTACTTAGCTAGCACGTGCTGGCCGTCGTGCGGGACTCCCGATGCAATGACTTCAAAGCAAGAGTAAATCGTTGCATTGAAACCAGTATACCGTATACCCGCTAAAACCCTAACCTCTTTCTCCTACAACCATGGTCCCCTGCGGCACTCTTAGTCAATACTACTTCGCAAGGGTGGTTCATTGCAGATGTTTACTGCTCTTACAATGAAAGCCTCTAAAGCCTACTCCTCGAACGTATTGCGGAGTTCCTTGAGGATAGTCTCCGCGTAATCTGATACCAAGTTCCAGGCTTGGGAGCCCTTCAGCATGGCTTCTACTAGTTGTTCTGGAACGATATTAGTCTCCAGAATCCTCTCCACTTCAGCACGTTGATCCTGAAACCGGGGGCAGGAGAAGAACACGTGTTCCGCGTCCTCTATCACGTCCGTACAGTGTGGGCAGTTTGGGGAGTTTGCCCTCCTGAACCTGTGCAGGTATGCTCGAAAGCATCCATGTCCAGTCAGGAGTTGAGTGATGTAGAACCCAACCTCCCCATGCTGGCGGTTGACCCAACGACTGATGTTAGGTATCAATCGATATGTCCACCTTCCTTTAGTAGAGCTGTCCCACCTCTCCTGCCATTGCCCTAGACTCATGGCTCTTTCATCGCTGTTTCCTGTCGGTTGGTCTTTCTCTAACTTTCTGCGATAAAGCCGTCCCCTTTCTGCAGCCAGGATGTCGATTGGTAGAGTAGAGGCAGTCACACTCACCGCCTCGTAAGACACAGTGCGGTAGGATGATGCCACTCGAATCGCTGAGAGCCGCTGGACTGATTTCATTTTCCGGCGGTACGATGGTAGTTCGAGCGATTTCTCCCATACCGGTGCCCCGTACAACAAAACAGAAGTAGTTACTGTTGCCAGTAGCTGTCTTCTTATCTGTCTAGGGCCTCCGACATTCGGCATTATTCTAGATAATGCCCCCTGTACCCCAGCTGCTTTCTTGCTGGCCGCGATTATGTGCTCTTTGAAGTTGAGCCGTGTGTCCAGGAGCACCCCCAAATAGCTGATGAAGGGCTGCGACTGTATGTAGGAGTCGCCTATTTTGAGGGTGATGGTTTCCCTTGCCTTTCGACTGCTAACAAGAAGTGTTTCGGTCTTTTGTTCTGCTAAACTCAAGTCCGCTGCGAGCATCCAATGCTGAATTGTGGCTATAGCGAATGAGAAGGTTGTTTGTATCTCCTCTATGTGCTTGCGCACTATGATCAATGCCACATCATCGGCGAATGCCACTAGCCTGACGCCCTCAGGCAGACCGAGCAGGAGCAGGTCGTTGTACATTACGTTCCATAAGAGGGGGCCAAGAACAGAGCCCTGAGGTACACCTCCTGTTATCTTATAGTCTACTTGCCCATTTTCAGTTTGGTACAACAAGATGCGGTCCTTGAAATAGGCTGAAACCATTCTGCGCAAGTACTGCGGAACTTCCATCCTATATATATATATATATATATATATATATATATATATGTGTGTGTGTGTGTGTGTGTGTGTTTTTTTTTTTTTTTTATCCGAAGAGGGGGGAAATACATTCCGTACTTAGCTAGCACGTGCTGGCCGTCGTGCGGGACTCCCGATGTAATGACTTCAAAGCAAGAGTAAATCGTTGCATTGAAACCAGTATACCGTATACCCGCTAAAACCCTAACCTCTTTCTCCTACAACCATGGTCCCCTGCGGCACTCTTAGTCAATACTACTTCGCAAGGGTGGTTCATTGCAGATGTTTACTGCTCTTACATTGAAAGCCTCTAAAGCCTACTCCTCGAACGTATTGCGGAGTTCTTTGAGGATAGTCTCCGCGTAATCTGATACCAAGTTCCAGGCTTGGGAGCCCTTCAGCATGGCTTCTACTAGTTGTTCTGGAACGATATTAGTCTCCAGAATCCTCTCCACTTCAGCACGTTGATCCTGAAACCGGGGGCAGGAGAAGAACACGTGTTCCGCGTCCTCTATCACGTCCGTACAGTGTGGGCAGTTTGGGGACCTGTGCAGGTATGCTCGAAAGCATCCATGTCCAGTCAGGAGTTGAGTGATGTAGAACCCATCCACACCCACTCAGATGTGTGTGTGTGTGTGTGTGTGTGTGTGTGTGTATATATATATATATATTGTAATGAAAACAGCCCTCAGTAAAAGAGTAAGGAGTAAACAATTTTAAGAAACATAATGAGACTAAGATAAACACAGGCAGAGCTAGTCAAATGTATCAATAAATAGTGTAAAGAAATCAGTACTTATTGAGGAAAAACTTGTTATTGTACCATACATGAGCATGCGTAACAAAACAATCAAATATTAGGAAAAAATAGACCACTTATATGCAAAGTAAGTATAAAAATATAAAATAGGGTAAAGACTTACTATGATTTAGTCCATTAAATATTTTGATTCATCAAATTATACAACATATCTTCAAAGAAAAATGGTTAGTATACAGTAATAATAGTGTTGCTATCGTTGTTTCCTCTTCCTGCCTATGTGGTTTGTCCAGTTCTTCAAACGCCTTGTTAATGATGGTTTCCGGGTATCCATTCGCCAAAAGGTCTCCTCTAAGTTTCACTTGTTCTTCTCGGAGGACTTCTGGCGTACTACAGATATTTTTGATGATGCCAGTTTTCGTTGTTGATGGGTGGTTAGAATTATAATGTAGATACAGTCCTGTATGGGTAACCTTCCTGTAGGCTGTTGTTTGGATTCCGGTCCTAGTCTTTTGACACTTTACATCTAAGAATGGTAGGCACCCACCTTCTTCCATCTCCATGGTGAATCTAATGGATGGTTGGTATCGGTTTAGGTTCTCCAGAAATGCCTGTAGTTGTGTCTCTCCGTGTTGTCAAATAATGAAAGTGTCATCGATATACCTCAACTATAGCTTGGGCTGCTTCTCGTATCTCTTCAGTGTATGTTCTTCGAACCACTCCATGTAGATGTTATAGCCAATCAATCTTCTTGTATGAAGAACCTGTCCTTGTCTTGAAAGTAGCAGTTCTTGAGGCAACATTGCAGTAAGTCTATGATTGAATCTATTGGCAGCTCCGTCCTCTCCATCAGGGTTTTGTCTTCACTAAATTTCTTTCTCAGTATGTCGAGAGATTCGTGTAATTGTACGTTCGTGAAGAGATTTTCAAAGTCGAAACTTACTAAGCGATGTTCTGGTCCAAGCTCCATGGCACCGATGATTTCAACAAAATGCTTTGTATCCTTGACGTGCGATAATGTTTTGTCCTCCACAGGTTGGATGATTGGTAGAAGAAATTTTGATAGTGCTGCTGTTGGCGAGTTGAGTGAACTAGTAATCGGTCTGAGAGGTACTCCGGCCTTGTGTAGTCCATAAAGATGTGGTGGTTTGCTGTGATTTGGCGTCAATTTTCTCCTTGTCTCGGGTGTAATGTATTCAGCATGATCTCTGAGAGTGTTGTAAGTTTTCCGTTCTGTCTTGGAAGTTGGATCTGCAGGCAATGACTTGTATTTTCCCTTCGACAGTACGTCCTCGATTTTCTTGTACTCTGTTCTGTCCATCAGGATGGTGGCATTTCCTTTGTCAGCTGGTAGAATGATGATAGATCTGTCGTCCTTAACTGCTTTTATGATCCTCCTTTCGGATTCGTTGATGCTTTATTTGATGTGTTTTGTTTTCTCAATCGCGGTCCTGACTTGCCATCGAAATTCCTCCAGTTGTATCCGTCGGCAACTGCTTCCTGCTAAGTTTATTAAATTTACCAGGAAGCAGTTGCGAAAGGATACAACCAACAAGAAAACAGTGGTGAACTTGTCATCCAGAGTTCTCACAGCAGTCGAAGAAACATTGCTTTCTAAGGATCTAAAGACGCTGTAGCTCCAAAAAAGATGCCAGTACTAGATATCATCAGGTCAGTGGACTCAGCAATAGGCAGCAAAGATACACCGCAACTGGAAGAATTTCGATGGAAAGTCAAGACCGCGATTGAGAAAACACAACACATCCAACAAAACATCAACGAATCCGACAGGAGGATCATAAAAGCAGTTAAGGACGACAAATCTATCATCATTCTACCAGCTGACAAAGGAAATGCCACCATCCTGATGGACAGAACGGAGTACAACAAGAAAATCGAGGACGTACTGTCGAAGGGAAAATACAAGCCATTGCCTGCAGATCCAACTTCCAAGATAGAAGGTAAAACTTACAACACTCTCCGAAATCATGCAGAATACATTCCACCAGAGACAAGGAGAAAATTGACGCCAAATCACAGCAAACCACCACATCTTTATGGACTACCCAAGATACACAAGGCTGGAGTACCTCTAAGACCGATTACTAGTTCACGCAACTCGCCAACAGCAGCACTATCAAAATTCCTTCTACCAATCATCCAACCTGTGGAGGACAAAACATCATCGCACGTCAAGGATCCAAAGCATTTTGTTGAAATCATCGGTGCCATGGAGCTTGGACCAGAACATCGCTTTGTAAGTTTCGACTTTGAAAATTTCTTCACGAACGTACCATTAGACGCATCTCTCGACATATTGAGAAAGAAATTTAGTGAAGACAAAACCCTGATGGAGAGGACGGAGCTGCCAATAGATTCAATCATGGACTTACTGCAATGTTGTCTCAAGAACTGCTACTTTCAAGAGAAGGACAGGTTCTTCATGCACAAAGATGGATTGCCTATGGGCTCCTTGTTATCGCCAACCGTCGCCAACATCTACATGGAGTGGTTCGAAGAACATACACTGAAGAGATACGAGGAGCAGCCCAAGCTATGGTTGAGGTATGTCGGTGACAACTACAGGCATTCCTGGAGCACCTAAGCCGAAACCAACCATCCATTAGATTCACCATGGAGATGGAAGATACCATTCTTAGATTTAAAGTGCCGGAATCCAAACAACAGTCTACAGAAAGGCTACCCATACAGGAAATTGTACCTACATTATGATTCTAACCACTCATCAACAACGAAAACTGGCATCATCAAAACTCTAATCCATAGAGCTAAAAATATCTGTAGTACGCCAGAAGTCCTCAAAGAAGAACAAGTGAAACTTAGAGAAGACCATTTGTCGAATGGATACCCGGAAACCATCATTAACAAGGCGTTTGAAGAACTGGACAAACCACCTAGGCAGGAAAGGGAAACCACGATAGCAACACTATTATTACCGTATACTAAAGGCTTGTCGGAGAAACTTAGACGAATTGCACACAAATATGGAATCAGAATGATCTTCAAAAGCAGCAACACTCTAAGGAGCATGATTACAAGAACGAGGCCGGACGCTTCAGCAATACCAAATAACTGTATACACAGATCAACTGGGACCAGGCCAGGGTAATTCACAAGGAGGAGCATTGGTATAAAAAAAATGTATAGAGACAGCATATATAATCTCGAACGAGAAGATAATTAGTGAGCCCAGCGTCCAAATTAAAAACATTTGGAAGTCCCTTCTTCGGCCACTGTCGCTACGCATCGCCGACACCCAACCGACTTAAATATATGTGATCAGCAAACATAATAGAATCACTAAAGACTATTCACAAACAAATTAAAAAGTAAAGACTAAGTCCGTGTGGCGCAATTGACGGCACCTAAATCGGTCTAATATACTGTTCCCATTTATGTATCATTCGACAAGCATGATGCCATACCACGAAGCTTTCCAGTTAGAATCTCAGATGATAGAATTGCTCAAAAACGAAAATTCACTTAACATAAATATCGCAATAACCTGTTGAAAAAATCTAATGTGTACTAAGAGCAGCAGAATTTTCATAACAAATCGAGGAAGATAATCCTTAACAGTACTCTGTTACGCGTTCTTCTCTATCCTGGACCTAAACTTGCCGAGTTCTCTTGGAAACGCTAGAATGAGACTCGAACACAGAACTGCTTTTAATCTCCTGAATACAGAGGCGATGGTAGCAAATTCTTCTACAAATCTATATCATAAGAAGCTCCATATTTCTTGTTTATCTTTGGAAACGAATAGCTTCTACCTGATCATCATTTGCTTGAATTGCTGTTTTTGAAATTCCATTAATTCTGGCTCTTTTCATTTACTAGGGCTTTTTCTTATTGGCTTTTTCTCCTCTAATATTTGTCTTTTCTCTTCTAATATTGCTTGCTCTTTTTGATATTTCTTGTCTGATTATTTTAATAATTGCTCTTATTCGTTTTACCTTTTCCTATCTAATAATTTGATTGGCTTTTCTAGTTCAGCACTCCTGTCTTCACAATTAATTAAACAACTTCTGACAACAATTTGTTACGAATTACCTGGGGATCGACTTACACACTAGTCGTCGTCAAACTAATGACAATTTTATTCAACGATGAAAACAACTTTGAAACTCAAAATAAAACACAAACACTAAATTTAAAATTGGAATCTGATGTTTAATCTCAAACCAGAACTGATCTGAACAGCAAGTGGTAACTGACTACTATTTGCTGTCAACAGCTAGTTTATATATACAAGATCTTCCGTCGGGCACAATTATAACTTTCCGTAACAATATTATAAAAACTACGAATAGTTTCAAAAATGTACATTTTAAAAAATCTCTTTCAGTCAAAATCAGTCAGTCTTGATGTAAGAAATTCTTCAGATTTTAAAGTAGGAGCAATTTTATCCACAATTATATCATAAATATTGGGCTAATGATGCAAACTTTTATAAAAAGTAGTCTCACTTGGTTCTGATATATGGAAAACTAAGGAAGATTATGCTCAGTAATATATCTCTACTATTACGTACAGTGTTAATTTCAAGCAAACTACATATGCCAGCAGTATTATACAAGTCAACTAAACTATCAGGATTCTAATAGTAGGGGAGCCCGGGATGCTAAACTTGCAGTTACTAAAGCGTCATGGGGACCTGTTAGATCGTGAAGATTTGCTCCTAAAACGAAAGTTTATGTAAGGTTTTTCATTTTAGTGGGGAGGGGGGAGAGCGCGTACACATTTAAAAAAATGTAAAAAAAAATAGTGACATGGAAATACTCGAGCGCGTCAGACATTTATAGTGTATACGCGCATTAACTTTCTAATAAACGAGAAATATTAATCGGACGATTATATAGAGGGGGGGTGCCTGTAAAAAGGGGTAGAAAAAAAAGTTATTCCAGCTTCTAAGATATTTAGAGCAAACATGAAGTGGACTCAAAAAAGTGTCCTATTCAAATGACTGATGTTGGACGCGACTGAAAGTCATGACCGATTTTTCAAAATGTCAGATTTTTATACTGATGGTTCAACTTGATGTCCTAGTCGTCCTCAATGATAATCAAACAATTATATGGTGGAATATTGTTAATCTGACAATTAAATTTTTATTTTTTTTATTATTTTTATATTACTGAAAGTAATATAAATATATTTGTAATTCTATATGAAAGTACATAAAAATAAAATTACTTCTATTAAAATATAACAACAAAATATTAATCAAAGTAAATGTGTATTAAAATGTTAATAATGCAAATAAGGAATGAAATATTTTAAAATGTAAGACCATAATATTTAATTCAAATATGAAAATCTTTGTCGAATAATAATTATATGTCCCGTGGTTCAACAAAATTGTGATAAAAAAGTAACTATAGTTCGTCGAAATTTTTCATTTTAGCATGTAAAACACAATTAAATTAATCTTCAAGTTATTTGACTAAACCCTAAGCGAAAGTATTGCATATTGCCACAGCTACGCTCAATGTGAAAGCCACTGCTCCAAAAAGGAGCAGACATGCATCACTGTTACTTTTCCGAAACTGCGGCTGCTTCTGCAAAGTAGCAGCTGGCCCACCTTTATGTCCTCATTATGTCTTTTTGATCAGCTGAGAGAGCATCATAGCGAGAGTTGAAGGATAAAGAAAGAGTGAGAAGGAAAGAGAGGCGCGGAGTGGGAAATACACAGCATCTAGCAGCTGTACTTTCCACACTTTGTTGATGATTTTATTAAAAATGTCAGGTTATATTTTTTTCCGTAATTCTTAAAAGATTTCCTTCAAAATAAATTTTTACAACTTTGTGATTCTACCATTTCCTTATGCCACACTCAAATCATCAAATTATTGAAACATAAACTTTTCTCCACGTACTTAACTTACCTTATCTTAATCTGATGCGCTTAAGTTTTTCCGTGGATCATTTTTTTTACCAATCTGATCGGCTGCCCTCAACGCATGCTCCTATATTAAGAGTTCATATATGGTAGGGACACATTACAAGGAGTAAGGTTTCTCCCTATATAATTTTCTGATGCGCTCTCCTACTATAAATTACTTCAGGTAAATTGAAATTATCACCTCTGTTAAATTTATCCCTATACTGAAATCTGTTACTTTTTTGGACCTACAGATTTTTAATATATTAACTGAGACATTACCTTACAACGAGCAAATAAAATACTTAAATTTCTTTTAGATAGTAAGACATTGTGATAGAACCCCAGAGAGTGCAGAACTTTATGATAATTACCCATATTACGATGAAAGTTGGTATGCTCCATATGGTTATGGCCAACTAACAAATGTAAGTATTGTCAAAAGTGATTTCTATTACATCAGTTAAAACTAATGTTAAAATCATATGGCAGTTTTATTTAATTAACTGTTTTCAGGCCGGTAATTTAAGATGCTATAACATAGGGAAATCTTTAAGGCAAAGATATAATGGTTTTATTAATACATCATACCATTATACGTTGGCTGAAGGCAGAAGTACTTATTACACTAGAACAAAAAATTCACTTCAGTTAATTTTATCAGGCCTATTTCCACCAACAGAAGAGCTGACATGGTTACAAAGTATGAATTGGATTCCATTCGGGACTTATTACGATAAAGGCATAGAAGACAAGGTAAAAGTGGGTTTATAGCAAAATATTTCCACAAATTACGTTAACATTTTATAATCCATAATGGTGCTATCTAACTGTATGATGTTCAATGTGTTGACATTTTTATTAACACAGCACCCAATACACTACCTCCAATTATTATAGGCCGAGCTATCCTGAATACAAAATAGGTATGCTTAGACAGAGTGCGTATAAGAAGAGTGTTGCCAAGGTACAGGTTAAATGCTGATTGGTTCCGCCATTTTTTTCACTAATTTCCGGTTTACTATAGCGACAGGAGAATAGATGTTTAGTGTTTGTCGCTGTGTTGACAGAATTTTATCATCTAAATTATAAAATGTTGACAATAGTTATCAGAAGATTGCAGCATTAACCTGATTAACAAATTGGTTATTACAAAGTACTGAGAGTTGCTATTTGCGTACTTACGATAGTCGGGGAATTTAAAAATGAAACTAACTGCCCCAATTAGGTTTCAGAAAATTTATAATAACTCTATTATCAATATATTATTTACAACAATTTACAAAATTGGTAGGTACATGAAATTGTAGGTTTACCTATGTTTTTTACTTTGTAGGTAATTAATTTTAATCTCAACCTTTAATATCAATGGGTGATCTCTTGAAAGATATTTTTCGCATGCGTAAAAGATTGATTTTTTAAGAATTTTCTCTTCAAGCAATCTGGCAACCCTTCAAGATTTTTAAAAATCTGCACCTGTCTGTATAGTTCCACAATACACAAGGTGTCGTGTTGCCGATTTTAAAGTTGTTGGTGGAAAATGAGCGAAAAATGGCCGTCGATTCCAGGCTTGGCACCACTCTCCTTATACGCACTCTGTGCTTAAATAAATAATGTAACCTAAAACCTAACCTAACCTAACCTAAAACATGCTTTAAGCTCTAATATTTACGTTCTGTGATTTAGGGTAGTTGTAATGTTCTTCTTCGCTTATGGCGCAGTCGCAGGCAGCCAGCTGCAAGTTAGAGAAGGTGCATAATATAATTTATATTTAAAAAAGGACTTCAATTGAATTAAAATGAAAACAGTTGTACCATTTTTAATTGGTAGAGTTAAGCGTCGCACTGCTGTTACTGGGCCGAATCGAATTCTTGCTCATTTCTATACTAAGTGACCCATTTTCCATAAAGTGTTTGATTGAAATAAAGATTTTACATAGTGGTGTAGATAGAATAGATGAGTAGGTTGTCAACTGTTTATCTAACGTGCTTGGGGACGAGAGGTACTACGCACATAAAGAAGGTTTAAAAAATTTTGTGTTTGAATCAGAGGACAACAAAAACTACTCGACATTTTAGCTGGCTTAGAGGTAAATTACAACACTACCCAAAGTTGCATTTTTTAGATTATAATAAAAATTGATTCAAGCTGAAATTTAAAAAAATGCTTTGTTGTATACATTTAATAATACTTACAATAAGCCAGACATTTTTGTCCTGGTTTAACAGTTCGCAAATATCTAAATAAATATTACCTGGAGAGAGACGCTACGTGTGGTAATAGTTAAGAGTGAGGGGGCCACACGTTCACCAGTGTAGCAGTAGGGGTCGTAGTAATATTTTTTTGACTTTTGTTAATATATTTATCTAAATTAGTTAGAAATATGAAAAAAATATATATTTTTGTATTCGTCATAATGAACCCTTTGATTTGGAGTATTACATGATGCGTTAAAAAGAAATTTAATTTTCCATTTTCCATTTAATTCTGCAATTTGTCCCCCAAAATTTATATCTCCTTATTTTCCCGTAAGGCCATATATTCCCTTTCTTTCAAAATAGATCTTTGTTTATATATTTTGTTAATATATTTTAAATAATTTATTTAAAAAATGTGAAAAATTAAGTTTGCATTCGTCATAATGAGCCCTTTGATTAGATATATTACGTGATGCGTTAGAAACAATTTTAGTTTTACAGTTTCCATTTAATAGTACACTTTGCTCCCCCAAAATTCATATTAGGGGTTTCTCCTTATTTTTTCAGTAAAGTTTAGGTGAAGCCGTATATCTCTATTTTTTCAAAATTTTACGTCTTATAGTTTGGAGATAAGCGGGGATGGGTAAATTTTTAAATATTTTTGTTAATGTCTTTTAAATAACTTAATTTAAAAACATGAAAATACATTTGTACTCGTCAAAATATATTACATCCTGAGTTTTAAAAAACTAATTTTCAATTGTCCATTTAATTCTGCAATTTGCCCCACAAAATTAATATTAGAGCTTTCTCCTTATTTGTCCAGTAAAATTCCGGTAAGGCTGCATTTTTTCAAAATTTTACGTCTTATAGTTCCGGAGATATGGGAAGATGGATAATATGTTTATATTTATGAACATACTATATTTGCATTCGTCATACTTTGATTTGATATTTTACATGATGCCTTAGAAACATTTTTAATTTTTCCATTTAATTCTGTAATTTGCCCCCAAAATTAATATAAGGGGTTTCTCCTGATTTTTCCTGTATTTTTCTATTCTCTATTTGTTCAAAATTTTTGATCTTATGGTTTCGGAGATAAGGGGGGAATGGGAAAATTTTTGAATTTTTTGTTAATGTCCTTTAAACTAATTATTTTTAAAATATGTGTGTGTCTTAGAATGAGCCCTTTTATTTGATATATTACATAATTATTATTATTATTAAATCATGGGTTTCTCCTTATACTTTCTATAAACTTTGGCCAACGTTTCATATTTCTCATTTTTTTCAAAATTTTAGGCTGAATAGTTTCGGAGATTTTTTCAATTTCTTTAGTACCCCTAAAATCAAAATTTCTTCATTTACGATATGTACTCCTAATGGCATGTGTTATTGGAAAACTCAAGCCAGCAGACAGCGCCGAAAAAAAATCACCTCTTTTTCTACAGTGTTCTTAAAAAAATAATGAAAATGGCATTAAAATTCGAAATTTTCAAATAAAACTCCCATTTTTTTGTCGGGATATTATTCAGCACTAAAAGTGAAGGTAACTTTGTATTACGTTCCCTATATTTAAAACTCACAACTTTCCGTTTAATTACGAAAAACTGCTTGGAAAATTAAATTAGCCTTGGCCGCTAGAAAAATAACAGGCGGCTACCAAGAGTCACTCACTTTTTTTAAATTGCTAATTATGCTTACACGAAGCGTAATAGGAGTAATTATTCTCACGAAGATTATTACAGTATCTTTAATATTTATAGCGAGTGTAATAAAGTAAAAAAGAAACAAATTCCATTACGGAAAACAATTAATCGAATAATACTACCTAGAGAATTTCGGATGAGTCAAACTAACAATTATTATGAATATCTGAAATTATTAAATGTTGTTTTCTTAGAGAATAACAGATGCAAAATACAGACTCACGTAAACCTACCGTATAGGTAAATTTTAGTAAAAAAAAAAGTTAGGCGCTTGAAGTTCTAAGCGCTTTTCGCATCTTCTAAGCAGCTCTCGATGAGTAGCATTTTTTATTGATGTAGGCACTAAATTTCTGAATGCATTTCTCATTCGTTGTATACAATCCTCTTTGGTTATTAAAGGACTATCATAAACTTTATTTTTTATTGCACCCCATACAAAATAATCCAGAACGTACAAATCAGGTGAACGAGGTGGCTATAGAAAAGGACCGTTGTTTGCAATCCATTGGTCAACGAACACCTCTTCTAAGTAGTTGTTCACTAAGTAGTTTACAGTAGCCTATGGCTTCAATATGTCTTAAAATATTCAAATAATATTTTTAATTTTACTATTTAATTTTTCTTCTTAAAAATGTATTTTTATCAGTCCCTCATTTCTTACCGCACAATAAACATTAAACTGTCAACTCTCTTGGAAATTTCTACAACAGGACACTTGAAGACTAGAGTCACTCCAGTAATGGGAATTGTGCCTATTAAATAAATTTTTTGGGGAATTTTGGCTCATCTGACCAAATGATATTTTCCAAAAATAAATGGTACCTTGGAACCATGTTAAAATAAATTCAATATTCTATGAATAGAGCTTTTGAAAAATTCCAATTCTAGTACTGCTTGCCTAATGCTTGCTTTTGGATATGCTTGAAAATAAACCAAAGTTGAAATTGCACTAGCGGCTTCGTCAACAAAAGGCTTATTTTTCGTAATTGTTGGTTTGACTGATCCGAAGTTCTTACAATTTTCTATTATTTGTTTAATTGTTTTCTCTGATGGCCTCTGTTTCTCCGAACATCTAGCAGCAAATGTCTCACATGTTCATGAAATACTTTGTTACTCTTTCCATAAATGATAACCATATTGAAGTAAGTTCCTTAGAGTAATTCACGAGTACAGGCATTGTTGGCAATTTTGAAAAACTGAGTGACATTTAGTAGCCGTCAGTTATTTTTCTAGCGCCCACGACTAACTTGATTTTTCCAAGCAGAGTCGACATCAAATTTTAAAAGTTATGAGGTTTACATATATATATAACGAAATACAAAGTTACCTTCATTTTGAAAAATTCATTTTTACTATTTTTTACTATAGAAAAAAGGCTGATTTTTTGAGCGCTGTTTGCTGATTTGAATCTTTCATGCAAAAAACCGTTTTAAGATAGATGGCTGTTTAGCGAAATTTGTCGATTACCCGCAAGATTGCATCTGTCATTTTTGACATAAAAATGCAAATATCTTGAGAATGGTTAAATTTAGAGATCACATGTGGTTAACAAAATTGACCAAGAATTTAATGTAGCATCCAAATATCCAATAACATACAGTTTGTTCTATTTGATATAAGAAAGTTGTGGTCTACTTCCGGTATAACCTGACGTGCCACAGTTCTAAAAATATTTTTATTTTTCACATAAAACCTATCGCCTTGCCTAAGTTGCCAAATTTTCTGAATTTTAGTATCAATATATTTTGAGTTATAGGTAACCGCCTAACTTCGTGGGACACCCTGTATACGGAACCCTACAAATCAGGCATAATTGATAACCTCCTCCATTTTGGAAATCGGATAAAAAACTCTATTTTAAATTTTCTTTTTTCTGCAATTTCCATTGTCAATGAAATCTGATATAAATCTTGAAACGTTTAAAGTCTCAAGTATGGTAGTTATTCCCAAAAACTGGAAACTACACTACATACATGTTGTTTGCTTCCAGCTACTCTCGGCCGTTGGTACCACCCAGTTCATAACAGAGTTTAAAAAATTCGTAGAAAGCGAAGAGTCGAAACAGTTTTGCGCCCCCTTTGAAGAAATGATGAAAAATATTTCTAAATTAATCAATGAGCCTGTTGATTGTGAAAGAATTGCATATTTAACAAGAGGATTAGAACTAGCGGTAAGGGCAAACTTATTGATATTAAAATTTTGAGGTCTTGAGTATACCCGTTATTTTGGTGTTACTCCCAATAAGTGTATAAATATTCAGTAAAGATGTCATAACTATCATTTAGGAAACAATCAAAGAAATGGATTTTGATCAGATAGTTAGTTTCTCATAAATTCATTTATATAATAGCAGAATTTGAAACAAAATTAAAAAACACAATAATACATTTTACCATACCTTCACATCTACTACCATCTGTCTATTCGTAAATTGTATGCAATTATTATAAAATCGTTTCTTTATATGTCTACAATACAATCATATATGCTATTAATTCCGCGTTAATAACATTTCATTTGACTCTGTAACATTTTTATAGCCAAAAACAAATTTCATTGGATCTAGTCTTTAAAATGTTTTCTTCGAAAACCAAAACAAAACTCTTAAGATATTGTTACGAAATTTACCTAAGCCAGCCCTGTTTCATTTCAGTACGACACAGATCGCTTCTAGGACAAAAAATGTTCTCGGCGGCTGTGGAGTTGATTATTGATTATCCGAGAATTTTCTATGCTGGTTTTAAAAGGACCGACCCAAAATAGCGGCAGTTAGTTAGTACAGCGAAGAGCTTATATGTAGAATTGTTATTGTGATTTGAATCAGCTGTTCTGTATAATTTGATGCAAATAAGAGTTCTAGAAAAGTGAAAGTCAATATTAGTTGTATAATTTTAATTGAACCCACGAAATTTATAAACAATTTGGTGAACAGAAGTGCAGGACTAAGTGCAGTTAAAATCGTAATTTGATTTATGGAAACCCGTAGTATGAAAAAAATGGACGATACTACCAAAAAAATAGTCAAGCAGTTTACGGAGGGACTAGACGAAAAAAATAGGCCAGATTCTAGAAAAACGTGACAAGAAGGAGAAACAACATCAAGAAGAAATTCAACAAAGGTTAGTGAAATCTTTTGATGAAAAACGTAAAATAGAATTAGAAAATCTTGTCACTACGATGGAAGAAAAACAACAAAATCTAGTTTCCACGATGAAAAGTGTACAACATAATTTAATTGAAGGATTATTGAAGAGAAAAGACAAATACAATTTGAACAATTAATGCAAATAGTAGCACAAGTTAATGAAACAGTTAACAGAATGCGCAAATAGTTGAGTCAGACATAAAAGAAATAAATGATGACATTAAGACCATAAAAAATACCGTGGACACTCTTGAAACCAAAGTAGATGACCTCGATTCCATCCAAAGCCAGGTAGAGTTTGAAATCAGTTCTATTCAAAACACAAATCAAGATAAAATCAGTGCCATCCAAATAAAGTAGAAACAGAAATTTAAAAAATGCAACAGGACTTACAGCGAGGAAAATACCAGAACACCATGAGTACCAGAGGTTCCGTTAGTAAACCACCCACATTTGATGGCAGTTCATCTTGGCCCATGTATAAACAATTGAAGCAGTGAACAGCTAATGGATGGAATAACCAAGAAAAATCTACTTCCCTGGTAATTTCGTTAAGAGGTCCGGCCTTAGAACTCCTCCAAAGCATTCCAGTCGATGAACAAGGCAATTTCGACAAGATCATCGCCATCCTAGACAAACGCTATGATAATCATCCTTGTGCCAGGTATACCAAGTCCAACTGAGTGGAAAAACGCAAAAATCCAGTGAAAGCCTCCAAGAATTCGAAGCAGAGATTAGACGGTTAGTTCACTTGTCCTACCCAGACCGGCCAGAGGAAACGAAAGACCAGTTGGCCACACAGAGTTTCATAAACGGCATCACAGATGTGGAAGTGCAAAGAAATTTAAGACTAGATGGCGTCAAGAAGAGTAATGAAGGTCTTCTTCGGGCTTTGGAAGTGGAGGCCGTCATGAACATGTCCAAGCCGAGGGTCCGAGCAGTTTCCTTCAACCAGGAAGAGCCAGAGTCACCATTTCAAGTACTGTTGGCTGGTATGAACAAACTATTAGAACGGTCACAAAGAACTGGCACCAGAGGGGCATATTACCGCTGTGGACGGACAGGGCACTTTCAACGTGCTGGTCGAGTGAGGCTACCTGAACGATCACCGACCAGGGGTAACCAACAGAACAGCCACATGTCCAGGGACTGTCAGCCAGTCAGCATAAGGGGGCGAATGCTGACTGACTCTCCACCAGGCCCCAAAACACTATCCATCTGGGGATTTTGCCGAGATAACAGCAGCCCAGTCAACAGGGGAACCATCAATGGCCGAGCAATTACCATCACCATCGACACCGGCGCCAAGTCCAGGGTCTTAAGGGCTTCGGAAATCCGACTAGTTACTAACAACATCCAGCTCAGAACAGTTACCGGCGAGTCCATGTCACTACAGGGTGAGGCAGATATAGTACTGCAGATGGGAGACAACAGAATTCGGCATAGGGTCCTGGTAGCGGATATTGAGGACGATTTTATACTTGGCATGGACCTAATCAGCCAACCTGGATTTATGTTAGACTCGAGATACGATGTTCTTCCGTTCCTAAATGAGGAATTTGTATAGACACGGCCCATCAACAGTTCAGCTCCCTCCATAAAAATTGTAGCAAAATTCTCAGCCAGAATTTCCGGTCGAACGGAACAGATTATTCATGGGCAGCTAAACAGCAATCCTGGGAGCTGCGTTCGAATGGTGGAGCCCGTACATTCAGCTCATAACTACTTAGTTGGACGAGCTATAGTTAAGACCAGACGAGAAATACCAATTAGAGTCCTTAATTTGTCCAACAACGACATCAGAATGGCCAAGGGTCAAGAGATAGCTTGTTTCGAGCCAGTAGAGATCATCATCAATTGCGAAGAAGGGTACCAGACATCACGGAAGGAGACAGGGGCCAGTAAAGTTTGCTGAACACTTGATACACCTGACACCAGACGAACAGAAGAAAGCTAAGCAGTTTATCACGAAGCACTGGCAAATTTTTAACAGTCAAGATGGAACTACTGGTCGTACCAACATCATCCAGCACGAAAACGACAGAGAGAAGACAGCGTTCTCCACCAGTAAAGGGCTGTTTCAATTCACGGTCATGCCCTTTGGGTTATGTAATGCACCTGCTACATTTGAGAGGCTGATGGAGTATGTACTGAGCGGGTTAACATGAAGGACGTGCTTAGTATACCTCGACGACATTCTAGTCATGGGTCAGACATTCGACGACCATCTGAAGAACCTGGACGAAGTATTCTCCAGAATGAATAACGCCAACCTCAGACTCAACCCGAAGAAGTGTTCCTTGTTCCAAAAAGAAGTTTTTGGGCCACGTCGTTTCCGAGTCAGGAATCCACACCAACGAGGACAAGATAGAAGTCATCCGTGATTGACCAGTTCCAAGAGACAAGCATGAAGTCCGAAGCTTCTTGGGCCTCTGTTCCTACTACAGGCGATTTGCCACCATTGCCGCCCCTCTACATCGGCAGACCACTGAGAAAGAGACCTTCCGTTGGAATCAGGATTGCGAAACATCATTCAGACGACTGCAGGCAGGACTATGTTCCAGCACAATCCTAGCCTTTCCTACACAGTCCGGCAAGTTCATTCTAGACACCGACGCCAGCCAGCCGTCCTATACCAGGTGCAAGATGGTGAAGAGAGGATGATCGAGTACTACAGCCGTGGATTCTCGAAACCGGAAAGAAATTATTGCGCCACCAGAAAAGAACTTCTTGCAATAATAAGGGGTGTAGACCATTTCCACAAATACCTTTATAATCGTCATTTCTTAATCCGAACAGATCATGCCGCACTCAAATATCTGCTGGACATGAAGACACCGGAAGGACAACTGGCCAGGTGGATGGGGAAATTACAGCAATACGATTTCAAGGTGGAACACCGTGCCGGTCGTTTGCACAATAATGCCGATGCCTTATCCAGAAGACCCTGTAGAGCAGAATGCGGACATTGTCTGAAGACGGAACAGCGAGAGGGTATCCATCAGGCAGATCCGAGTGGAGGCCAATGAAGACTGGACAACGGAACAGTGCATCCGAGACCAAATGGCTGATCCAGACATCGAACCAATCTTGTTACTCAAAACGAGAGGGGCACCCAGGCCACGATGGGACGAGGTAGCTAGATACTCCGGCGTGCTGGAATCGTTATGGGCTCAATGGGACTCTCTAAGAGTAGACAATGCTCAAGCGAGTTTGGGAAAGCGCTAATGGATGAGAAACCAAGTCCCAACTGGTAGTTCCGAAGAAAAGATACCAGCCATCCGAAGTACATGATGGGATTACCGGAGGCCACCTGGGCATGAATAAAACCCTAGACAAAGTTCGCCAGCAGTACTACTGGGTGAATTACTTCGAAGACGTCAGAGCTTGATGCCGCAAATGTGCCACCTGTGCAGCCAGTAAGGGCCCGAAGACCCGGACCAAGGGCAGAATGCAGCAATACAATGTGGGCGTCCCATTTGAGAGAATTGCCATCGATGTCGCCGGTCCGTTTCCCGAGTCGGAGAGGGGGAACAAATACATTTTGGTCGCAATGGAATACGTCAGCAAATAGCCTGAGGCATATGCGATACCCAACCAAGAGGCAACCACGGTAGCGACGGTGCTAGTAGAACAACTATTTAGCAGATTTGGCGTCCCGATTGAACTACATTCAGACCAGGGGCGTAACTTCGAATCGAATGTATTCCAGAAGGTCTGTACGATGTTGGGGATCAGGAAAACGAGAACAACACCATTGCACCCACAGTCAGACGGAATGGTCTTACTGTGAGTCAAAACAGGACCTTTTAACAACACCTATCCAAGGTCGTCAGCAATAACCAGCGTGATTGGGATAAGCATATTCCCCTATTCCTGTTGGCATATCCCTCAGCCGTACATAATAGTATAGGCCAGCCAGGGTCTTATTCGGAAAAGAGCTGCGATTACCCTGCGATTTGGCTTTTGGATCCCCCGAAGAACCTTCCCAAGACATCAACGATTATGCGGACCAGCTCCGGCATAACATGCTGGCAATACACGAATTAGCCCGAACGCACATGTTGGCCACCAGTGACCGGATGAAGACGCGATACGACCTCAAGGCCAATGCAGTCGGGTTCCAGGAGAGGGACAAAGTCTGACTGTACAACCCCCAACGGAGCAAGGGTAAATCCCCAAAGCTTACAGCCTCCTGGGATGGTTCATACGAGGTGGTCAAGAGGCTTAATGACGTCGTCTACCGGATCCGTCGAAATCCCAAGGCTAAGTTGAAGGTGGTCCATTTAGATCGACTCGCTCCCTACCATGGAGAGTATGTTTCTGACCGGGACGAACAGAATTAAAGGGGGGCAGTGTTACGAAATTTACCTAAGCCGAACCTGATTCATTTCAATACAACACCGATCGCTTCTAGGACAAAAAATGTTCTCGAAATGGCTCGGCGGCTGTGGAGTTGATGATTGATTATACGAGAATTTTTGATGCTGGTTTTAAAAGGACCGACCCAAAATCGCGGCAGTTAGTTAGTTAGTTAGTTAGTACAGCGAAGAGCTTATATGTAGAATTGTTATTGGGATTTGAATCAGCTGTTCTGTATGATTTTATGTAAATAAAAGTTCTAGAAAAATGAAAGTGAATTTATAACAATATCAACTTTTTCACTAAAATTAAAAATTCCATTTTTTTTTTTCAGAAGATAATTCTAAATTTATCGTATCTGACATTTCTTTTTATTTCTTAATAAAATTGCTTGTTGGTAATATTGGTCTCTGGTTGGTACTCCAACAATTCTGACATACGTTACTAAATTGTTATTTTATGTCAAAATTACCCGTTGGTCAATAATATTTAATTTTAAATGTTTTGTCTACATTACTTCCAATTTATTTTGGGAAAAAAACAAAACTTTACAATAACTTTCCAACTCAAATACATGAGATTAGGCCCAAGAATCTATAACTGACTGGTTCAAATATTTCCGTTTCCGAATTACAATATTTTAGCGTTTAAGAAATCATTAATAAAATTAAACCTGTAAGTAATTTGTTTCTTTTTACGGTATACAGTTGAAAGTAAACAAGACTATCTCTTTGGGTACTGAAAATATCCAACAACAGATACTATTTGCCGACGGTGAAATAAACTATCTCTTATTTCGAATCAGAAGAGTCCTAGTAAACGGTTATAAGACAGCTAACCGACCGTTTGTTACACCAAGTGAACAGCAGAATAGATACAGAAAATGCTCAACCCATAAGAATAATACGTAGGCGAATATCAATGCGCCAACAACAGCAGAGGAAAATGTCGCCATCATGTTGCAGGACATGGTTATTGAGCCATTATTCAGCCCATGATCTGTGATCCAATAAAAAAGAAGGATGGAACCAAGAAAGTTTGTGTTTATTAGTTAAATTTAACGAAGTAACGAAGAAGGACAGTTATCCACTTCCTCGAACTGATGACACTCCGAGCACTCTAGCAAGGTCCCGTTGGTTCTCCACCTGAGCTTTACAGGATGTATATTGGCAGGCTGGGCTTCGCGAAAGTGATAGAGAAAAGATTCTACTCCTGTGGAAAGATAATTCCTTCATATAAAATGCTGAATTACATTTAAGTATTGCTTTTTTACACTTATTGAACATAATCACCGAAATTCAACACCCAAAATAGTTTTAAACACTTTAAATAATAACAAAATGGACATTCACTTGCCCTTCAAAACATAAACAACAAGAACTGTCGGTGCATTGCTCTTTTGCTAGAGCATCAGTTTGGCATCCGCAAGTTTTTGTTTACTATTTTCCAGCAATCATCTTTCAACGCATTTTAATGTAAATATAGTCCACCTAAATTAGTACTCATTGCTCCACTACCTAAAAGCACGAAACGAAACGAGGCCTGTCTGGGGAATTGCATGTCAAACAACAATTTACATATTTAAAACATTTACTTATTACAATCTAAATAGAGCATATGCAATTTAATTTTTTTATTTCATGGTGTTGAAACTTCAAGGTCCTTAAAAATCGCCATTTTACAGGAATCCTTTAACTTCACCACACCGGATGAATGGAAATCTTATTATCCTTATCCCATGCAGCATGCTATTGTTCAATACTTTGCATTAAAGTTAGGAACTGTTAAGTTAAGAAGACTCTATAGCGGTAAGTATTCCAACCAGTAAATGAGTTAACAAAAATGCAAATGATATTTCTATAAATAAATATATGAAAAGTTCATCATTTTGCTAGAAATTTTCGTTCCAGATAATTAATGCGAAATAATGAAATAGTAACGTTATTTCTAGGACACCTTTTCAGTAAAATGATTAATGACACAGAAATGAAAATTAAACAACATCCAGATTTTGTTGGTCGAAAAATTTATATTTATGCTGGACATGACATAACTATACTAGGTTTCCTCAGAATATTTGATATTTGGTACAACGCAGTAGTACCAGTTGGCAGCTACTGCATTTTTGAAGCACATAAAATAAATGGAACATATGGATTTAAAGTAAGCATAATCTACCATGAGAAAATCGGTAGGTAAAGACAACAAAATTAAATAAACCTGGCAATTTTTCCATTTATGGTCTCATAACATGAATTACTACTTGAGCACCTTGAAACTATCCAATCTGAAAGAATGTATAAAAACGAGTTTATTTACAATAAGAATGTTAACAATTATTATAAACTAATTTTATATATTTAAATGTAAATTGTTCTAAACATGCGATTAGTATTAAAAGGCTAACAAACAAACCTTATGTGATAGTACATTCTGACCTTGAATTCTGGATTATTAGTTTTACAATTTGCTTAACTACAAAGTACAAGATGGACTAGATTGGCAATTAATGCAGTGACGTATCAGTAACTAGAGGAGATAGAAAAACAGTTCAGAGATGGGTTCAGAATTATTATATTTACATTTGTCTATTGGGGGCCTCCCATGATATCATTCGCAAATAGTCCCGCCATTTTAGGATTTTCATGGAGCAATTTTCATTCTTATTTCCTTGTGCAGTTCCATATTGATTTTTTAATGACATATAATTTGAATCTGACTTCCCTTTAAAAATATAAACAGAGCATCTTATCTACTCATCTGAACAAGCAAAATACTTGATGTTTCTACATTAAAACTTCTATTAATATATAACTATGAAATCACATTTCAAGGTCTAAATATCATCCCATTGTTAATGAATTATGAGATGAATTATAAAAAATATATAAATTTCGAATTGAATATTATAGCAAAATTCTATGAAAATAAACTAGAAGATTTTCCGAAATAACCAGAAAAAAACTGTAGCAAATATATTCGATATTTTGTTGGTTTGGAAGTTTTCAAATGCCTTAAAAAACGGTAGAATCACAAACTTACATAAACAATAATAATAGTTCATCACAACCTGCCACAATTTCTATGTTGAAATTTGTTAAATTGTTTTAAATACAAACAGCAACAATTGAACTGGATATTAGATGAATATTATGTTAAATTAATAAAAGTCTGATATGCTTAACTAATAGTTTGCTCATTTACGATATATGAAAAACACAGCTGTCAGAAAAAACTAATTTTTCAATCAAAAGGAATTAATTGTGTAAAATCCCACAATTCAATAGAGATTACAATAAAAAAAGAATTAAAAGGTTTACAGTACCTTTACAAACGACCTTGTAGAACCACTCCTAACTAGCTTACTGTTCATTCTCTATTTGTTTCAAATGAGTAATAAACTGATAAGTTGTTCCAAACTTCTTTCGCCGCATTTCCCAGTTGTAAAATTTGGTGAAGTTGCTAGCGTTTGTTAAATTTCCTTACCATTTCTACCGAAACATGCCCTAATTCCTGGTGGTGGTTAATACATGGTTAGCCAAATTTGAGTTCTTCTGGAATTGTTATATTTCCTGTTCCTTTTTCCTTAATTCTAAAGGTTTTACGTTTCATTGGAATATGTGTACAAATCACGCATGGACCGACACCATAATATCAACTGCGATCGGGCCAGAGTAATTCACAAGGAAGAGCACTGGTACAAAAGAAAATTCATAGAGACAGCATATATAATCTCGAACGAAAATATAATTAGCGAGCCCAGGGTCCAAATTAAAAATATTTGCAGAGCTCTTCTTCGGCCTCTGCCGCTACGCATCACCGGCAAAGTACGAGGACGCTGATAGGACCAGATGAGACCCAATGACCATGACCGGCGACGCATGACCGGTTAGGGTATAATATAAATACGATATTCACCTGATGACGATAGCAGATACAGATACGTTGTGAGATCAACTACTTCAATGGAAGTTCAAGGAAACTTCGAGGAACGAGTTACATTGTCTACCAACTTCAGACTAACATTGTACAAATCAAAGTTGGTTTTGGGCGGAAGGAGAAATGGTCGATTTTTGTCCAATTTCCCCCGAGAAATAATCTCAACATCTTAATTGCTTCTCTCTATGTACTCCTGATTGGGTAACCAAACTGTGACAATACCAAATATCAACCTGTCCAGTAGTTTCGGAGAAAAAGGCTCTGACAGACAAACATTAGAGTGATGCTATCCGCTATGCAAATGTATAGACCCTCAGACAGAAAAAAGACGACCATGCAAGTTTATGACATTTTCGCTTTAAATAGTAGAAAAATAAAAAATATCTATTTCACTTTTTGCGAAGGATACATTGCTTAACGAACAGTAATATTTTTCGTTTGATTTTCTATTTCAGCTTTTGCTGTTTAACTATACTTACAGTGAACCACAACCTATACCTTTACCAGGTTTCGGCGAGTTTATTCCTCTCGAAGATATTAAAATCCAAAAACGGGAGTTTCTAGAACTAGATGATCTTGATGGTAAGAATAATGCAGTTAATATAGTTACTCTTTATTATTATTTATTTATTTCCAGAATCTTCAGTCAGTACTAAACCAATAGAAAGTTTACCAGTTACGTTATTTCTAATGTATTGCATAATGTATATATTTTAAACAGGATTTAAACAATTAAATATCAGAATCCTAGATAAAGTCGAGCTTGAGTTAATTATGAGCTAACCAATTCAAAGGTCGTTGTCAATTGTCTGAAACTCATAAAATATACATATTTCATAAGTGCCTGCCAAAATATATGTTACTTAATTTCTATAGTTATTAATTAAAATCTTTTGTAACTGTCTGATATCACATGGTTAGCTGAAACAAAGGCCTTCATAATGACCAGTGGTTCCCAGATGAGTATTTGATTTCTTTCAAAAATATGATTCTTTTTATGATTATAGATTGACTTATTAGCATCTTTATCACCAGTCACCAACTGAGGTATTCAAATAATAAACTCCAAAGGTACCACATCGAATCTTGTTACATAGTAATTTAAGAATTATGGATGACTTTAGTGTCCTAACTATGACTGAGAGGAAAACTGGTGAAATTAAATAACTGAAATTGCAAACACAATACAATATCTTTTTAAGTAGTTACAATACATTACCAATTCTAGTCATAACAAATATTTTCTGAAACTGCTTCTCTTAATCTTTAAGTATTCATCATTAATTATAGAAACGCAGTTGCTTAAAGTATATACAGGTCGCAATGAAGTCTATGATGTTTTTTTATAATAAACTGTACTAAGATCTGAATCTGCACATTCCTGGAAGTAAACACTATTTTCAACAATTCTTACCTAGTATCCTACTAATGTAATAAACAATTTGAAAGTTACATTACATGATATCAGAAAACCGATATCGTTTAATACAGTAAGAAGTTTTATACGTTTTATACATTAAGGTCTCTTACTAAAGAACAAAGCATATCAGTTGCTCTCAAATGTTCTGAGAGAAAAAAATATCTACAGTTCATCAACCTGTTATTCTGTGTACAAATTTGTCTGTTGTATATTGTGTAAACTTCAGTTTTGGAAACGTCTCCAAATATGGAGTCCTTATCAATAGTTGTATGTGTTATTTATGCGTTATTTCTTGGATTGCTTGACTGAGATGCACAACTTATCGTGTTTGTTAAATAAATTTGACAGTGGCAGTTTATCTGACTTTTCACCCACTTGATACTGAGGGTTCCACCAGATAACCTGTAACTCTCCAACACAACAACTGTACCAAGAAATCCAAGAAATAATGCATAAGTAACACATACGGTGCTTGACAACTTGGAGTTAAAACGTCTCCAAACCGGATAAATATACAATATGTTATAAAATTTATCCCACTCCGTCTCTGGCGAAAACAACATAAACCATTATTTAACTCAATTAAACATCTATCGCTGGGATAGTAAAAAAAGAAGAACTAGAAGGTTCGGATGGAAAAACAAGCTATGAATCTGAACGCTGTGCGAACAAAGGTAGAAATACTAGAAAATTCTTCCTACGATATATAAAGCCATATTAATTTCACTAGAGTTAGTTATTTTCGTGCGTTCAGCTTATTTTGTTGTTATGATTTCGATATAATATTAGAATCAGCTGTTGGAATATTTTGATGTTTTACGTGTAAATAAAAATTTCTAGAAAGTGAATATTGTTTTTTCAAAATAATTAATTGAACCCACGGAGTTTACATACATATTTGTATACAAAAAGACTGGTTGATAATATTCTAGAGATTTTCCGAATTTACCTCTATTATACCTTCTTCCCAATTTCTACAACTTACCTGTTAGAGAAAATAAGTCAGGATAGAAAGTTCCAATGAGCAGACAGAATAATCAAGGACCCATCAACAATCATTTCGAAATATCATTGCGGGCGTTTACACTGTGAAGCCTCTCGCGATTTCAATTGCTTCTCTAACGAATCACGATTCCGGGTTTCAAAGATTTGCCAGTACTCTCGTATTCTCAAGGTCTATTCTTCATGGTGGTGTGTTGGTTTTTCTAGCTTTTTTATGGCATTCTGGTTTGAATTCTTCTGCCAATTTGCCCCGTATAGATTTTATGACAATCTGCACATTAAATCTCGTACACTCTGTTATTCTAAAGGGATCCTCGTCTTGGGATTCCTCAACACCGTGCTGATTTTTCTATTGGTATTGAAAATAGTATCGATATTGGGACCCTTGATATACGGTAAATAAGCCTTGTTTATTAGTGTCTCATGTTCCTCCTCTGTTTGTCCCTGTTTTGACACTGTAAATTTCGGTCTGTCAATTCGTTTTGTCTCAGAGCTGTTATACTGGTCAATTAGTATTTGTGATCTGGTTACTAAAGTCGTGATGACTTGTAGTTGGGCTGGGTGGTGATGAAAATTAGCATGAATGTATTTGTTGGTGTAAGTTGCTTTCCTATATACTGCATGGCCAAGGGTTCAATGTTCCTTCCTATTTATCAGAACATAATGAAATGGTATTTGAGTTTTGGCTGCAACCCATGGTAAATCTTATTTTGTGATGAATGCCATTAAGGTGTGTTAAAAATGTGTTGAGGTGATCCGTCCCATGAAGCCAAATCACAAAGGTATCATCCATATATCGTAAATATTAACTGGGTTTAAGATTTGCTGTTCTTAGTGTCAAAACCTCAAGGTCCATAAAGAAGTTTGCTATTACTGGTGAGAGTGATGCTCCCATTGGAGTTCCTTCAACTTATTTGTATCTTTGCGGTTCTCGTAAATAAAATAAGTGTTCTTTAGACAGTGCATTGTTAAGTGTTGACGTGCTTTGCATTTTTTATTTTTATATTATGATATCCTAGGATGAAAAGCGACACCAAAAATACAGAAAAAGCAATCTGGTTGTAAGACCATTTGCTAAGTATTTCAATGAAATCTGTGGAATTTTTCACGTCTGAGTGTGCTGCGTCTAAAAACGGTCTAAGTTTGCAAAGCGTGAAATATTTTTATTGTCAAAATAAATATTACCACTTCCTCTAAAGAAGTTAGGACCCTAATAATCTAATTTTGTAGCTAATTTGCTCCGCTAAAAATAGTTTTGTACCTCCTACTTATTCCGAAAAATATTGGCCTCTGGAGCAACAAAATAGCTTCCGCATTTGAGGAATTTGATATTTGTTTTAGTTAACGAATTAAGTACAAAATTATATGCATTCACATTTTTGTTAAATATATTGGTTGGAACTAGTTCAGATGTGGACTATATTACAAAGTTAAATGTAAAAAATAGTCTCGTTTTCTAATGAAATTGCTCTTGTTATAATCAAAATATCTCCATCTACATAGACATATGTTTTATTCTTCTGAAGAATTGCGCAATTTGGGGAAAAGACCACATACGGGGCTTTCATTTCAAAACTAGCCCCACCCCAAAATAACTTATATCTTGAAAGAAAAGACAAAAAAAACGTTAATTTATATTTACGGGGCGACACATTTTTCACGTTATCGGTGACCCTTCGGTTTCAACACCTAAGCGGGGGTGAATATGACTTCTACAAGTTTAAATTAAAAAAAATCAAATTATTTTCTACAGAGTAATGAACTAGAACCTGTAAAATATATTTTTTTCAAAATAAATGCCAATTACACCAAAATTCGTTTAGGGTGACTTTTAGGGTCTCAAGATGGCGGATGAAAATTCCCCTAAAATTGTATATAAGGTTTTTTGGGGTCTCTGATAATGAGTCCGGAATTTACAAAATTGAAAGTGGCAGACAAAATTTTCGCCTCGTTGATTATTTTCATGGGCCATATTGGATCCCCCATCTTGAAATTTGTCAGATTCATGATCAGCGAACCTTAAAATCCCCTTAGAAGAAGTTTGGTGCAAACGGCTGATTTTTAAATTTTCATTGGTGATCTTGAATCCGGTATTTTGAATTTTGTAAATGTGACCTCGGATTCGTCATCAGAGACAGTAAAAACCACCCAAAACTAATGTTGGTGTAATTGGCAATTATTTTGGAAAAAATATTTTTTTACGTTTCTATGTCATTACCCTGTAAAAAACAATCTGATTTAAAAAACAATGTGTCAAAAGATTAGCAAAAAGAGACCTTTAAAAAAGGTATCACATGATGTTCTTTTTTATTTAGACTTGTAGGAGTCATATTCACCCCTGCTTAGGGGTTGGAACTTCAGGGTGACCAATACATGTAAAATGGTTTTTTGTCTTTTTCTTGTAAGGATATTATAAAAGTTATTTTGGAAGGTTATTTTTGAATTGAAAGCTGTATATTATAACCCGAAGAGTTACAGGGTGGAGAACCAGCAATTTTTTAGGCTGAATAATTCTCGGTTTTTAGACGAAAACTGACAAAGAAAATTTATTCTTGGGAGGTATTTAGAGAATTCCAACCTGAAGGAATGAAGAGAAAGCAAGTTGAATTTTTTTGTTGAAAATTGAGCAGCTGTCAGGGCTGTAATGGAGATACCTTGCCAGATGATATTTTTTTATATGTACTTTGAGAGTGAATAAAACATTCCGAATCAAATCATAAGTGTTTTTTTTTAAATCATGAAATTTTAAGAACAAAACAAAAATCCCAACATTTTTCCTGATTTGTGAAAATGCTGTAACTCAGGGAAATCTAGTCATACAGAGGTGTCAAAAAAGCATGTTAATGTTTTTCGAAACTACTGGTTTTAAACATTCCTGGGAAATATTGTTGAAAAACCCTCCTCAAATTTTAATTTTTTTTTCGACCGATAGATTTGTAAATAATTATTCCAGTGACACCATCGCAAAAACCGGACAGCATGTTTATTTTGCTTCAATATGTTTTTTTGAATTCGATTTAGCCGATTTTCGAGATACTGAACTTTTGATAAAAATAAACCTTTTTGTCTTTGGTCATCTATATCTCAGCCACCTATAATCACCAAGAAAACACTACGTAATCGTTATTGCGTGTAATCTGCCTTTTCGAAATAAAATTTCTCCAAAAGATCAACAAACTGGAACCATGAAGCTTCATGCCTTTTAACTCATTACCAACATTTTTCACTGAATATTTTCAAAAATTTCTAAAAGTTTTTTTGGATCGCTTAATTTTTTCCAGTAGCATAGTTATTATCGAAACACTCAATATATACAACTATAAGGATTTCTATAGAAATTCATGTTTAGGAGTACAATTTGTTAATAATCCTATATGTAATAATATTTTTATATATTCAAATGACCCCTTTACTGAAAGAAAGCATTTATTTATTTCGTAACAACTGACTCTTTTCAATAGCATATCGTTACATTTACACCTAATAATATGACGAACTAATGATTATCATCCACTACTAAATATATGTATTATTAATATACAAGACTGGATAATCTAATCCTTTCATGTTTGTTGAGAAAAACTGTTTACAAAGAACACATAAATTTAGTAAATTTTTAATGCCATATTACCTTCGGCTCCGGAAACTAGTCAGTTGTGTACTTCCGTGTTATATTTAGTTAGAAATGATATGTCGTTAAAGGGTGTTTTAAAATGTAAATTGATCGAGTGCCTAACTAACAAATGATATTGGTTTGGTTTCTCCCACCAGTGGCGTATCACAATATATTCATTTTTTTCCCAACTAGTGCCACATAGTTCAGTCAGTACGGTACTTCTACACAGTGAAATAAAAATAGAAACATGATATGATAACAAATAAAGTAATAAACACACACAAACGCAGACACAATTATATAGCTTAGACTCCTTCCACTAGATTTTTTATTCAATTGGTAAGGATAATGAGAACTCACTATGCAATTTTCTATTATTTTTGATGATAAACCATTTCTTATATTATCTTCTTGAACTATTTTTTCCACAGGGTAGCTCTTCAACTAGTTCTCCTCTAATTTTGTTTATCTAAGCATAGCTGCCATATATACTAAACTAAAGAACAGCTTTTTCTAGCATTTGCAGACTTTTGTCATAATTGTAAAGACCTAAAATATTATCTTTTAAAAGCAGTTAATTCATCCCCATTAACCATTATTTTGGAATGATCGTAAGTTTTCTTTAAATTTCCTTGACTTTTCAAAGCAAAAACTTTTTTTTTCGTGCTACTTCACTTGCACCAAATCCCGAGAAGACCACAAAAACATAGTATTTCCCTTCTTCAATTGTTCAATATTTCTTCGGTTAATAATCACGACCTGCAAAGCAAGATATTCTAGGATGTATAAAAAATTCTCTTACGCCATTGTTAAATGACATATTTGAAACAATACACTAATGTGTCCTGCATTATTTAACTGAAGTCAGTTATAAAAAGTTTTCAGAACGCTGTGTATCGGTCATGTGCACTGCGAACTGTTGTCACTGCCGGTTATGTACATGCAAAGACCATTCTGTTGTAGAAGTGGTTAACTATAGTTGATGAGGATGCAGATCAACCAGTAGTTGATGAGATACACTGTTTTGAAAACAAATAATTTCTATAGTTTTACTTAGTTTTTTGGTCATAAATATCGAATATATTTACTAGATTCGTTCCTACTGAACGAATAACCGATAAACAACCGGTAATCTCCTTGCGGGGTGACGAGTTACCTGTTCCAATGATGTTATGCAACCGTCGGTTGCTTATCGGTTATTCATTGTGTTGGATCACACACACTGTCACAACATTACATTTTTCCCTTCCATACACCAAATATCCAAAATGTATTTAAAGAAAATACCATTTACTGGAAGAAAACTTTAACACCAAATTTACAACGTGCGTCCGCGAAGAGATATTACACACTGCTGGAAGGTAAAGGGCATTGGTCGATCGCGACTTGTCATAGCCCTGGGAATTCAGGAATCCCCATAACAAAAAATCTGTTAGGGTCAAATCATAAGATCTTGGCGGCCAATTGCTGAAGTGATGTCAGAGTGAGATAACCAAACAATCGTGGCGTCCACTTGAACTCTTCTGCTGGAACCAGATGTAGCTTATATCCATATCATCGTTCTGTAAGGCTCAACGTTGCCGGTGAAATGCCGTTTTTATAAAAGTAAGGACCAATAGCACTGCCAATTTATTTTTGTGGATACATTGTGCCTTAGTGAACCTCGAGTGCGTTGGTGACGCTCCATATACAGCAATTGTTATTTGTTAACATAATAATCATTCCTACAAAAATGCACCTCGACGCTAAAATTAAAGTCCTTCTTCCAAATGCTCCAAATCCAAATTAAAGACCAAACAGTTCTCTCTATGGTCATTAACTTTTAACTTTAACTTTTGGAAAGTGTTGCATAAGTTGTCATGGTGACTTAGAATCAGTGACTAAGTAATAAACAACAAACGATACCAAAACACCCTTTTATATTCCGATTATCTTAATTTGCCGTCAATTCACTTAGTAGGTACATTTGAAATATTCATCTGAAATGAACGTGGAAACCGTTTATGGAAAATAGTATAAGCTTAAACTGGCTCATTCTTTGGTCTATATGTTTACTGCTGAAATCTAGACTTTGTTCCTCAAGACTGAAGAAAAGAAAGCCGCACGAACCATTACCTTCTAGCCTATTTCACTCCAATCACTATAACTTAAAAACTGTAAGATTTCGACTCTCATCTAAAAAGGCCTCTTTGTATACTTGGAATCCCAAATTTTATGATTAACTCTCTAGTTTTCAGTCCGAAAAGAGATATGTCTATCACTAAGTGAGTGACGCGTTGTGTAACCTTTTGGTAACTTTGAAACTGTAGATATGCCGTCAAGATTGATCATTAGATATACGCAAAAAAAAATTGAAACCACAAGTTATTGACGTTCAGTGTCGCCAATGTTCTCGGTATAGTTACTTTCCAGAACTAAGTATCCCTCGATATCATAAAATCAAATGCCTTGTTGTTTGCTTTGGTAAGGGGTTGAACGTGGGATGTGTGACGCCAAACAACGAGCCAGCCCCTAAATACTATAAGGAAATTGTTTGAATCTCTATCTAACGTATATGCTTAAGTTTGTAACTAGTGAACTTTGCTGTTTTCGATTAAAATAGGCACATAACCTTAAAATTACCTCCATGTTTGTAAATTTTCAGTTGTTTACTTAAGAAATTAATTAAATATAAATTATAAATTTAATTGTTGTTTCTGTAACCTACTACTTATTCTTTGCTAACTGTACCAACACTAACCTTTACATTGTTATAATGTACTATATTTGATGCAGGATGCAAATATAAGTCGTACTGTAGGACTTTTGGTGTTTATTCAGACATATTATATCAAATAATTCTTGAGTTGATTGGGTTTGCAGCTACCTCCCTACCGAAAATTTTGCCATACTGGAGCATGCAATTGTCAGATGATTTAATAAATTAATATACAGATATGTGCCATATAAATGTAAACAATTTAGCACCAGATTGCCTTCATCACAACTAACACAATAGTCCACAGATGTTTAAAAAGGAAATTCAATACTAAAAATTGGGAATTATTACATAATAAAAATGGGAAATAGTGACTTTTATTCATATATTATGGAAAGTGTTTAATGGTTCGCATTGTTTTCCTTTCTGCTTTTGCAGAGAATTAAAATTTAGATATGCAGTCTTGCATTCAAAAGCCTTTATGAAGTCTCGAAAAGTTAGTAACAATTATTAAATCGAAAAAATAATACCTCTCTGTATATACTATATACTCCCCTATAAGATGAACTATTGCTGCCTACACGACAATATTTCCACGCAGACATCATAAAATATTAAGATCAAACATTATTTAATGAGATGCATTTGCTTTTTAACTTTTCTGATAATTTACATCGACTATGGGTTGTTGGTTTATTTTTCATATTACTTCTGTATTTCCTCCAGTGTATCCACTGAAATGGTTTATTCAATTTCTTATATGTCTTAAATATTGTTACGAATTTTCCGGGGGTTTTAAAATAACTGGTTTCACGCAGAAAATAAATCTTTATTCCTTACAAATACAAAAACTAATTCAAATTTTCATAAACTATGGCATTCTCTCTCGAACGTTGTCGTAGTATCTTATCTTTCGATCGTATAGCATCTCTTTTCTCGAAAAGGACTGGAATTTCCGGCACTTTTTTTAACAGTGAACATGCGTTCACGAAATTGGTTTTTATCGCCAATTTGTTTACTCGGATATATGATTAATTTTGAATATTATATCTTTTTATTGGGGTAAACTTAAACGTTGTAACAATAGTTTTGTAAATACCAGTATGCGAAAAGTTATTAGTTTTATTGAAATTCACACAAGTTTACTTAGTAAGCCTAATAGTTCTACGCCATTGGCAAACAGCGTATTTACGCAAACGGATATCATCAACTTCGTTGTAACAACCAATAACCAAAGAATGATTTCTTTTTAATTTAAATGTACGATGTGGTTTTTGCATTTCTTAAACTGTTTAAAATACAGAACGTTTCAATTGTGGGTAATAAGTGTAATTTCGACAAAGTATATACGTTGGTATACCAGTTGCATTAATAATGCATCACTTTCCAGCAAATTGCACTTTAAACTGACATTCACGTGCCGAACGAGTCCTGCAACGGAAATGGGTTTATTAGTTATCGTTTCGAAACTAGTTATTGATTAAGTAATTTCGTTCATATACAAATGACTCAATAATCGCAGAAAGTTCACTTTTTTAAATCGTATTTTCAGTAAAGTAAGCAATATATGAGAAAAAAGAAATAAATTCATATTTTTTAAAACAAAATTTCAATATGTACATAAATGATCGAATAACGAAGGTTTAATTTAATGTATGATTCATTCAAAAACTTTATGAACGAAATTATCTAAAAACATGAATTTACAAATAAAAAAGAAAAATACTCACACTTATATTCTTCGACAGACAAGTTTTTCTTATTTTTGAGATAATTTCACAAACCAGTATGAATAGCCCCTTGTTCAGAATCATAGGAATGGAAGTAGAATTACCTATTTCAAGTTTACTGGGTACAGGGTGAAATGACTGCGAATGTATAGCATTTCTTTATGGAAAATGAAATGAGTCATATCAGTGAGTAAATTGAGTCTAGCATCTCGACATGTAAATCTTTTTTTTTGTTATATATTTATTTATTTATTACAACATGTCTTCTTAGAGGTTTCCACATGCGCAAATTAAAAAAATGACACATTGACAAAAATGAAACTTATAAATTAATGAAGTTGTAGACAAAATAATCTAGTTATAATTCAATACAAAAAATTGTATGATTATATACCAGTTTACGATTTTATTATAAAATTCTTGTAATGATCTAGATCAGTTTTTCTATGAGTTATTGACAATAGAGGAGATAATAATATCTGGCTTTAAATGGCAAATTATATTTATATATATTCATACTTCTTATTAACGGGGAGTTATCGTAGTAGTTAGTTGAATAGTGAGTAATAAAAAATCTATTTGTTGTCCTGTTCTTGGAAAACTGCAATTAATTGGTAGATTCATGAGACACCATTCAGAACCGAACCAGGGGCGGATCCTGACACGAGCTTTCGGCGGGGGTGGGGGATTTCTTGCTTCAGGTGGGGGGGGGCGATCCTATACTAAATTGACCTATATATAATTTTAAACACAGATTATATACCCGTTATGAAGTTTAAACTCATAGAAATGACCTTCTTCTAGCCTCTTGGCGTTAAAATTACCACGTTTTAATAGTAAATTCACTAAGTGCTCTCGGAGAGGGCGATCGCCCCCATCGCCCCCCCCCTGGATCCGCCCATAACCGAACATATGATTAATAATTTATAAATACAACAAATATTGTCAAATTCCCTCCTAATCAACAATCTTTGAATATTGTAGAACTTCAAGTTGTCACTATATTCTTGGTAATGCCGAAACCTAAAACACCTATATAATTATCTTTTTTTATATACATACTCTATAGTTTTTATATACTTATCATTTAAAAAATTCCACGCCATATTGCAATATTCTGAAGAACACCTTACGTTAGAAATATACCGTATTACTGTGCCATGGTCTTTGAAATCTTTTTTGTATTTCTTAGTATGAAGCCCAGGTGTCTGAAAGCATTTTGTACTATAAAAGAAATGTTATTACCAAAGCTTAACTTTTTGTCCATAATAACTCCTAAATCTTTAATTTGGGTTACTTCGGGAACAATATCACTAAATTTAATCCAATTCTAATTTTTTTTAGATATCGTTGGAAGTTGTTTTCTGAAGGATATTTGTGGCATATTTTTTCAATATTTAATCACTTTCTGGGAAATAACATCACAACTCACGAAATTTCTGTATATTTCCAAACGTTTCGGAGTCTGGGTCAAACTCCGTTGTCAATGGCAAAGAATCTATAAAAAAGGCACAATTCTAAAATGTTAAACTAAAATGCTTGACAATATCTGTTATTTGACATATGAACGTAACTAAGAGAATTTAATTTGCTTAACAACGAACGATTGAACTCCTTGGAGGTAGTAACGATAAAATCGTTTTCTTGAACAAAATTAAAGCAAACTTTCTCAGTTTTCGTTTCGTGTTGGATTCTTCTTTGTGTAATATGAATGAATTTTGAAATTGTATTTTATGACCAAGGTCACACATTTTGGATTTTTCAAACTGTCGTTTTTAATGTGATTTTTGTGTTTGTTTTTTCGAACATTTGGAGATCTAGAGGCTTCTCCCATATAGAATTTATTAGATTCACCAGGGATTTTATAAATGCATTTTTTTGTGTTTTGAGTTGTGGTTTTTGGTTTTGTTTTTGTTTTTTATATAATTGATTTTAGTGTACTTGTTCTTTAAAATGATGTTTTAATATTATGTCTGTTTCCCACTTTTTTCAATCGTTCTGAGTTACCCTGCATGTATGGTATAGCTATTGTAGTGATGTGATTATCTTGGAAGTCAGTGTTGCTTGGTGAAGTTTGGTGTTGGTTGTTAGCTATCTTTTGGTATTCGATTTTGTTTAACTTTTAATAATAAATTTTTCTGGGAAATTATTGGCAGAAAGTACACTTTTCATAAAAGTTTTTCTTCATTGAATTTATTGCTTCACCAAGCAACACTTCGATGTCATTCAAGAAAATCACATCACTACAATAACTATAGCATACATACAGGGTCTCTTAGAAAGACTGAGAAGAGTGGGAAACAAATATAATATTAAAACATCATTTAAAACAAGAAGTACACTACAATCAATTATATCAAAAACAAAACCAGAAAACACAACTCAAAATACAAAAAATTGCTTTACATCACTTGTGAATGTAATAAATTCTATATTGGAGAAACCTGGGTCACACAATACAATTTCAAAATTGAGTTATATTACACAAAGAAGAACACAATATGAAATGAAAACTAAAAGAGACTGCTTCAATTTTGTTATGAAAACAATTGTATCCCTACTACTTCCGTGGAGTTCAATCGTTACTGCCAATGATTAAGGACGAAATTGCTAATGGTCATGTCCTTATGAACAACACAATATCGGAATAGTTCATAAGGTTTTTCCTAGGTTTTCCCTTATGATTTTAATGCGATCACTGAATCAACAATATTCTTTGATCATATTTTTGACGATGTCGCCCCTAGGAGCGCCACATAAAATTCTGAAGATCACCCCTTTCAATTTCTTCAAATTTGAACGGTACTTTATTATTATATGATCTATAAAAGTTTCTGTGCCATCCTGTAATATTTAAATATTATAAAAATATTAATATCTGAATTTAGATTAGTTAACCATTTATCTTACGAGGCGGTGCCATTTTTAGTTAGATAGATGTGCTAAGATGCTACCATATTTTAAACTTTACCGTTAGAACTTCGTCAAACTAGTTTGAAAATATTAAGATACGAATGAAATGAAATTATTAGAATTATCAAACTAAATTAATTATAGCATTTTGATGATAATAATAATTAAACATACGTTACGAGATGATTTTCTACTGTAAACATTATGATAACGAGTGATTTGCTGGAAACACCAAACAGCCTGCCAAATCATCACAGACGTACAAACATAGTAGTATTTTTATCACATTATAACCTCTTTAAAAATTTAATTATAAATAATATTGTTAATTAGTATTATAAATAGAATCATTGCTTTTAAATCACTAACAGTTTAGTATAAAATTGCAAATAACAACAAATAGATTCAATCTTATCAACATTTACAAAATATAAAACTAATCCCAACAAAATCTTACATAATTGTCTTGGATGCCATCAGCGAGAATATCAACAATGTATAAACAAACGAAATTGAAATAATAAATGTTTAGCAGTATAGAATTACAGTTTAAAGATATTCGTTTCCAAATTTGATAACTCCTTTAGGCATATCTCAACACTTCTTCAAAATGTTTGTAAAATTATTAATAATATTAGTACAGTTATGGTTGTTAGCAAGAACAGAAGAAGATACGTTAGTTCTAGTACATGTGGTAAGTACCAATTATAATACTACTATATTATTTACACATTTAACCACTGAAATAAGAAATTAATTAGAGCCATTTTATGAGATTTGCTGCATAAAAATGTAACGATTCTTAACCTTTTTGCCAAATTAAATAATCAATTTCATTCATTATCAATATGATATGAGTTAGTACTGTAAGCCTTGGTGAAATTTAATTCACAAAGATCATCTTCAAAAATTCAAAGTGTTCAAATTGACAAGTCATATTTCCGGAAAAAGAAGCAAGTGATAGACGAAGTTCATAAAAATCTTCAGATTTAAGAGCGAATGACAATATGGTAAAAACAGCAGTAATAACAGATGCTTGAACGTGAATAATGACATGTACACAAACAATGGAGTGAGGAGGAGCACATGTAAACTCTCCTAGTTTCAAAAAGCTAGAATGAACTACCACAGCATAAATCTTCCCGAACTGCTATGAAAACTGTAAGCAACCCTTCCGTGGCATTATCGCTGTAGAAATGAACTATTTTAAAAGCTTTAAAAGAATTATCTTCATTACTTTTCAGTTATGCAATGTAGAAAATAGGTGGCGAGTATTTTGAGTACAGTCCGATCAAATGAAGACCAAAAATAATGATGTCGCAAAGTGTTGAAAATGAATGATGCTGAACCTAAAGTACCGCAACTTAAATTATAACTAACAATTTATGAAAATATATATATTGACCTTCAAGGACAACCATCCCACTGTTGTGACTCACTAAGCGTAGTAGTGAGGTACAGGTGCTTCATCATCCATCCTGATCCAAAATTGAAGCTACAGATTCAAGATTTCGTATTGTAGCGTACAAAATTTTACATCTTTATGCTTTGTGTGAAGAGTCTGGTTTACAAACTTGACAGGAACGGTTACAACATGTTTTTTACCTTCCCCTGTATTTACTCGCTTGGAAAGAAGTCTCAAATGCAATTCTGGGCGACTGTTGGTATAGCCTTGCTTCAATAGTTCAGGATGCAAGTCGTCTAATGTTTTACAACACCTTATAACTTCAGGTGTTTCTTAGTATCACGACTTTTTCTTTGGCGTTCAGCTTCATCAATTTTTCTATCAATCAGGTCTTTTCTTCTTGAATATCTTTTCCTAATGTTGTTAATTTTTAATAGCATCATCTGTCGCTATACAAGCAACACGTGCTAGTACTAAGCTATTGAGCTCAGAATCGAGTACAATAATTTTATTTTTGGAAGCGTGTTGACTAGATGTTGATTTAGCTAGTATTTAAATTGATTGACATCCACTCGATTATGTCATAACATTTTTAATTTCTTCTGAAATACTCAGTTTAGTGTTGTCCTGTAATTAAAAGTAAATATGTAATATATTAAATATGATGAACAACCCCGAATCTTAAATATCAAGAAAAAACCCGAATCTTAAATATCAAGAACAACCCCGAACAAACAGAAATAGAAAGATGTAATTATGGACTATTTTAGACAATCTAGAATAAAAATGTTTAACTGATTTAACTGAATTAATTATATTATAAATTTTGAACTTACTTTACTCTCCTGTGGCTTTATTGGTGCTAATGCTTTTGATTGGGAAAAATTTTTTGAAAAAAATATTAAAATAATTAAACTCAGCAAAATGCTCGGTAAAAGTCAATCGTCAAGTAACCGATAGAAATGTATTGTATTAAACCCTTACTATTCAAAATTCTCGTTATTTGAGTGTCTTACTTGCATTACAACGTTGTTCTAGAAGTTAAATTATGTTACATGAAAGATAATTTCATAGCGAGAATGCTGAATTATTAGTAAATATAGATCAAATTCGTATTTAAAATTTTAACACGTGACGTCACAAAGTTTTGTGATGTAACTTATGGATGACCCCTAACTTACTTCTTAGAATAATAAAAATATTTTCATTACTAAACTCAAATTAATGACAAAGAAACCAAGATTCAATAATTTCCTTCTTGAGTAAAGTTCATGCTTATAAAAAATATGCTTCAATTTGATCTAATAGTAAATACATTTTAGATTAGTAAATATTTTTATGATAATTTAATGATTTATTTATTTAAACCACATTGTCCTTATTTTCAAGGCCTAGATTCTTAAGCCAATAACACTCTTAACCATCCTTTAGCAATAAACTTGTAAATATTTTTTAACAATCACATTATAATTAGTTCTCAAAATCATTATGTACAAAGCTAACGAAATAAGACTGACTATTTGGTTTGCAAATTTATTTTATTGAGCCGGTTAATTTATTTAATTTTGAAACCACCAACCAAAAACTTGCAGGTGGATGGATTGATTAAGGCAGCAATTAAATACATGTATTTAACATGTATTTTTATTTTATTCTGAGTGCTTAGGGAATAACACCACATAAACTTGAAAGTCTGTATATTTCCAAAGTGCAAATCAGACCCCGTTTTCAATGGTACTACCACAAAATGAAGAAAAAATTGAAAAATTAAAAGAATTCGCAATGACAAATGTCGTAATCACAATTTGACATTAATGTTTGACAATAAAACGGATGTAACTAAGGGAATTTACTGTAAATTTTATATATACAGGGTAGCACAAAAATTTTTAAAGATCATGTGAAATAACAAAGCTTCTTTCAAATTGGAAGAATTTGCAAGAGTTATTTTTAGAATTTCATGTGGCGTTCCTAGGTACGACTTTGCTATAAGATGAGACCAAAGAAATTCTGATGTTCCAGAGATCTCATTAAAGTCATAATGGAAAACGTAGGAAAAACCTTATGAACTATCCCGATATATTATATGTATTTCCAGTAGGTATTTAAGAAATGTATTTTTATGAAAGAGATTTTGAGGTTCTACATATAAACATTTAGTTTACAAATTTTGTCACAGAAAATTGTAATTAACACTTCGAGAAAATTCATTACATTCTGGTATCATACATGGAACATATGACAGTGTATTGGAAAAAAATAATTATAGTTAAAAAAAAACTAAAATGACACTTTAATAGCAAACCGAACTAAAAAACAGAAAATAATTTTTAATTATGAACAGTTTATATTACAGCAATAGAAAGTAGAAAAATCAATCTTGATTAATTACCTCAAAACAAAAATATAATAAAATTTAAGTTATTAACACAAAAAATCGATTTAGAGTAAAAAGCATGGGGTGCATAACTCTCCTCCTATAAATAGTTGCCAATAGAATAACTGTAAAATGTAATATTTCAAGCTAGCCACGCTTTTTACTCTGAATTGAATATCTCTGGTTAATAACTTAAATTTTATTATATTTTTATTTTGAGGTAATTAATCATAATTGATTTTTCGACTATCTACTGCTGTAATATAAACTGGTCATAATTAAAAATTATTTTCTGCTTTTAGTTCGGTTTGCTATTAAAGCGTATTTTTTAGTTTTTTTGAACTATAATTATTTTTTAGTCTCATGATGGCTATAGTTTTATAATAAAAAAGTTTACTTCATGTGTGCGTAACCTCTCCCTTTTATTACCTCAAGTTCTACTACTGCCAACTAGATGGCAAACGCAGCGTTAATAGAGAAATTTGGCATAAATAAGCAAGAACAGTGACAAAAAGACAACAAACGGGAAAATCCAACTTAAAGAATTGTATTGTCATCGGCCCTTGACACGTGTGCCAATTTTCAAGTTAATCAGACTTCTTTAAGGTGGTGAAAATTAAATTGAAAGTTTCCGTTACATACATACATAGATGTCAACCTAATAAAAGCGTATTAAAAAACAACCAACCTGTACATAAAGAAGTGCTTTGACACAAAAGAGTTACAATTCGTTTATATTGACATCAGTTGAAGAAATAATTGAAATTAGCGAAAGCCTTCTATTGTAGATTTCTCATTTGTTATCGCCGTTAAATAAATTATTCAATAATTGGAATACATCTCTAATTAATGCTGTCATTGTGAGAAAAACTCAAACTGACAATCTAAAAAATTCGTGACATTGCAGGTATCGGACTTAGGACATAAAAGACTTAACTAGAAAAATCGAATACGACTAAACCATATATAAAATGTTTTTAACACAGTAGGAGTAGAGTTAGGTTTGTTTAAAAATAGCTACATTTCTAAGATATATTGTATTTTGAGTGCCTGATTTGCTTGCTTGCTTCTAACAAATCAGAGACCCACACCTAATTTGTCAGAAGCATCAAATAAAATTTTCATTATTTGGAAAATAGGAATAATTCAGAACCCAGTAATCCCTACTAATACACGTCCAATACAATATTGTCATAAGCTAATACATAAACCATATATTTCAGCTTCTCACTTTTACAAGAGAATGTCTTTTTAATTTTCTGTAACATTGTTTATTATTTTATGAACTTAATCACAAACAAATTAATATAATCTAACATATTTTTTATTGAAAGCGGTAAATGTACTCCTTTATGTGGTTTGTAGATATACATTAGATATATAAAGTTCTTAAATATTTTATTTTATTCCAGATTTTCAGACATTGTGATCGTACGCCAGATACATGGGAATTTTATCGTAAGAGTCCTTATATCAATGAAAGTTATTTTGCTCCTTATGGGTTTGGACAACTCACAAATGTAAGTTTCTAGTTCATAACTATACTTTATTAATGAAATAGGAAGTAAAAACAAATTATAATACTACGTACATATTTACCTTTAACCATGTCGATGATTCACACTCGATCAGGTGATTGCCACGGTGCTATCTACTGAACTCTTGTAGTTCAGCCTTTTATACCATCATAGTTGTCCTCGATCTTTTCCATCTGATTCTAGCGACGTGTATAATATCTAATTCCGAAATACAGTTGGAATTCAGGACACGTGTTTTTCGTACATTCGAGATCTACTTTTTTTGAAAGTTTTATTTGAATGATTTTCACTATAAGTTTATTTGTTCGCGAAATTAGATTTTGGTTAACTCCTAGAGGAATTCCTATTTTCGCAGCGTAATTTTGAATATTATAACAATATTAAATGTAAAGAAATGAAATATAACGACGGCTATTGGCAGACTTTATATTTAAATTTGAGTGTGGAAAGTTGATTATGAGGAAGGAATAAACACTGAGAAATGTCTACATTAATAGCTCCTCCTACCTCTACGTCTTTGAGTTCATGAGCCGCGCAACGCACCTGAGTTGTGAGTCACCCGACTGACACTACATGCAATGGGCGCATATAGGTACTGTACTGTAATAAGAAAATGAACAAGCATTAGAACTGATGCCCTTTGGGCTAAAGAAGCAAAACCTTAAAAGAACAACCTAGTCTTACCACTCAAAGCTCACATAGATGCTATTAACCAACACAAATTTAGTACATCCAATACCCAAAACGTAAGAACCAGAGCGGATGTGTAGTTGCTGAAATGAATTTAATAGGACTAGCACAAAATGCAATGGAACTAGTTAAACTGCTAAAATGTATTGTGAAATACGACACAAAATAAAGAGCAACAAAAGAACTACTGCTATGTACAGGAAGAAGGGCAAACAAATCAAATCCGTACATATTGTAATCTGGCAGTCCTTGGGTAACATCTATGTGAAAGTCCAGATAGCGGGAGTCAAACATATGTTATTTACACCGACTTCTAGAAAGAGTCTGATAAAATCAGTCACAAGAGACTCCTTCTTAAAATAGCATGTCTTGGTGTTCCTAAAAATTACTTAAAAATGGTTAAATTCTATTTGAATAATACGTTTAACCCAACCGTTTCTATGAAGATAAATTTCTAGTCACAAGTGGAGTTCCTAAAGGGTCGAATCTATGTCCCCTATTGTTTTGCCTGTTCATTTGGGTTTTCTCTCCTCAAAATATTTTCCTGCAACAGATAAGTATTTAAAATCGTATTGGAGAACAGAGTGTAGTAAGGCAATTTCGTAAAATTGGCCGGATTACTGACTGTCCGTACAGAACTTCTTCGTCACAGTTATTCTGAGAGAAAGAGATCTCTTAAAATGATTATTCTGAGAGAAAGAAATGTCTTAAAATGATTAACCAGTATTCATGTATATAAATAGTGTATTGTATATTGTGTTATACTTATCTGTTTGGAGACGTTTCAACTCCGACTCTGGGATCGTTGTCAATCGTTTTGTTGAGTATTTTGTTCTTAATTTACATTAACGACCTGGCCAGTACATTAAAATGTAATAGGTTATTGTTTGCAGATGATCTTGAATTATATACTACAATCTCAAGCTTGAATGACTGTGATGCACTACAAGAAGAAATCAGTTTCTTACAAGAATGATGTATAAATAATAAACTTTTTTTTAAACATTCCCAAGTGTAATGTCTTAATAAATGAACGAAATTCAGTTTTAGTACAGTATTAGCGATACCCTTATTGAAAGAGTTGACTGCATAAAAGACATGTTTACTTTGATTATAAACTTAGATTTTAACTCCATATTAACCTCACAATAAAGTCAGCTTTTAGACAATATGGATTCATCATGCGAAACTGCTAATATTTTAATCCTAGTTTTAATGTCCACTGCTTGATTAAAACAAAGTTAGAATATAGTTCTATAATCTGGGATCATATATATGAACGGTACATTTTGGAGATAGAAAGGGTTAATAATTTTTTCTGAAATATTTACCATTTAAAATTAGCGGAGTTTATCCCCAAAGTAGATGTGAATATAATCTCTTACTACTCAATTTTGATGTGAATAACATGTTCGACTATCCAGAAGCTATTGTCTCAGGTTGGAATTATTATTCCTACGGTTATATCTAAGCATATTATTATGAGACCCTTTGAGTATAAACGAGCTCGAACTAATATCTTGCTTAAAGCTCCAATATATTTAACACTCAAAGGTGTATGATTTATTTAACATATGAACTCAAAAACTTTTAAAGGACATTTCATTGAATATTTCATCCAGGTGCACGAATTCTTTAAGGTATTCATTATCTGTATATCTGTTGTAACCGATTGTTCAATTTTAAGTCTATATCTATGTATTTCCTTTGTAATTGATTGTTTGAGTTTTCTTTGGTCATTTTTTTGAGTTTCTACATGTCTGTATTCCAATTTACGTAATTTTTGTTTTTACCATTATATATATTTCAGGAGGGCAAGAAGAAATGTTATGACATAGGTTCAGCGCTAAGAAAACGGTATAATGGTTTTCTAAATGAAACATATCATTATTCGTTAGTCGAAGGAAGAAGTACTTTCTATGCAAGAACTAAAGAGTCACTACAATTGCTGTTAGCTGGTCTTTTTCCACCAACCAAAGAACTGATATGGTTAGATGGAATGAACTGGTCTCCAATAGCAACTTATTACGAAAAACCAGGAGAAGATCGGGTAATATTCAGTATGTTATTTCAGATGTTCTCATGAGTATGAAATCGTTGTTATAGACGGTACTCGGAATTCTCATGTATATGGTTTTTTTTCGTAAAAAGGCAGGTTTTTGGCGTTTCAATAAGATCTCACGCATCTTCTTGGTAGCGTGGTACTAACTAATCTGACGCCGCCTGACGTCCTCGCTTTTGTGCTATGGGTATAGCGTATTTTATTTTCAGTGGCTTGTAGGCTTTGGCGCCATTTTAGCGGGTTATCGGTCCACTCGTCGCTAGGTTATTCTCTGGTACGCGAACATAATTTTTATTGTGTTATTGTTCTGGAGAATTGATTTGAATATATCGCCCTGCCAGGGCAACTCTGTATGTAGATGGAAGACGTTGAGAACTGCCTCGTTTGTTAAGGTTTGCATCTCAATACCAAGCCTTTTCATCTGTTCGAAATCTATGTGTTGTGCCAATGCAGAGATAGTTTCTTACAAGAATGATGTATGCTTTTATTTTTCTGCTTTTTTGTGTTCTTCTCTACAGGCCCTTGCTTTTCATCTTTCTCGACCAAAGGACACTTTTTATGGTTGAGAGTTATATTGGCAAAAACTTCCCCAAAGTTCTTCATATTGTTGTCACATTTGTCGCATTTCAACCCATTACCCATTCCATTAGCCATTCAAACATAGGAGATAGTTGCATAATACAACTCTACAGGCATGACAGTGAACCGGAACAAACCTTTCCTAGTGAAAAATGTTAGTCCATTTCGATCTTTTTTCTAAAATCCAACTGTCTAATATCCTCTTTACAGATTTAAGATCCAGAGCTAACTAGGCCGTGCTGTGGTGACAAGTGTACTATCTACTATCGGAATTTCATAAATTTTAAATGACGTCATACATGTTTTTGTAGTCAACAGCAGTTTGGAAGGCCCATGATTTTTCTATATAAATAGAGCTAGAGCGGACCTTGGACTGATGGACGGCTCAAAAACTCTATTTTGCAGCTGATATTTATGTTTTACTCAGATGCTTATCATTGCCCCAAACGTAGAGGCCCAGATTGTGAACGTGGAGGTTGGTCATTTCCTACACCTATTCAACCTAACCTGGCATGATGTGTTTCAAATTGTACTAAAAACTGTGTAAACTCAGGCTCGTTCCCTGATGTCATACACACTTCCTAGCCATTGAATATGCTAAAAATAAATTAATTATGTGAACTTATCACTCGAATTTAAATACCTTAAATATATGTTAAGACTGTTTCATTGAATACGTCATTTACATGTAGGAATTAGCTCCATCGCGGACACTAAAATATTCTAAAGAATTGGCAATATTTGAGCAAACTAAAGAGGGAAAAGCTTTTGAAGCTCCATTCAAACAAGTGATGGAATATGTTTCACGGGTAATTGATGAACCTGTTAATTTCTACAGAATGTCATATTTGGTCAGAGGATTTGAGCTCTTGGTAAGATTACAGGCACTTTTCGATAATCAGTTAATTAATTATTTTTCAGGAAAAGTTTCAGTTGCCTTTACCTTCGGAATTACTTGATATTTATCCCAATCCTGCAAAAAAGATTATTCCCGAATGCTTGTCAAGAATGTTGGGGACTAAACGATTAAAAAGACTATATGTAGGTAAGGTTGCAAATATCTCAATTACCGTTATTATTTAGATACTTTTAAAATGTATTCCTACATATTTTTGAATCTCAAATTGATCGTAGGTAGTAGTTAATTTGTCGCTTGTTTTTGGGGTTTCGTAAAATCTATATTTAAACAATAATTCAAGGTGTAGCCTCCCAGAAGATATAAAGATTTTAGAGGAACTTAATCAAATGAGAAATTGGAATCATTAAGATCTTGAGAAGAACCGAAAAACAAGATCTTAATATCGTTACAAAGAATTGAAGGCTTGCCTTGAAGAGAACTGAAGTTCTGAATACCTATTGTCTTTGAGTAATTTAAATGAAGAAGGAGAACTAACTATGACTGCAGTATTGAAGAACAATCTCAACAGACTGAGAAGAAGGACATGATTTTAATTAAAAGCCTTTTTCATCACTTAGGAGTCGAATTCACAAAAAAAAGTAAAATCATATTTATTTTAAATAAGCTGTCTCTCAGCCAAACTTTATAACGAGTACTTCTACGGTTTGAGTTATTCCTTCCAAAATTCGACAACCCCTTTTATCCCCTTTCGTCACCTTGGGGCTGAAGTTCCGTAACAGGTACATTTTCGCTTTCGTATATTAAAATGGATAATATATTTGTCTCGGTAACTATTTTCAGAACTGCTGATGACTAATAATTTTATATATTCCTAACGACCTCAACTAAAAATTAGTCATTACCAACGCTTCAATCTACTACCAGTAGACATGGGACCGATCTAGAATAGGTGATAAAGACAGGGGCGATATCATGCTTCAGGGGGATCCTGTACTAAATTTACCTAAATTTAATTTTAAAACCATATTTCTAAGACTATTACATTAAAAATATGCGTTATGAGGTTTAAACCCATAAAATTGACCTTCTTCTATGCTCTTGGAGTTTTAGTATTAAATTTACTAACGTTGGGGCTCTCGGTTCAATACAATAAGGCAAAATTTGCGAGAAAAACGCGTGACTAACAGAAAAAACTCCGAAAAAAGAAAAGATATTTTGGACCGATTTTCACGCTTTTGTCATTTCGACGCATGGTGCCAAAGGGGTGAGATAAGGAGTGTTCCTCTATGGAAACATAACAATACAAGGACGATTTTCTCGCTTCTGCCATCTTAAGGGCAAGAATTGTTGAAGTTTCCGCGATATTTTCGGTTCCTTGAACTTACTTGACCATTCGCAAACCTTCTGCCATTTTTTTGTGGGGTACTCTCGATATCAACTTACAAAATCACATCCTTATCTCAAACCTTTGGCCCTATGCGACACTTATGCCTATGGTATTTTGACGCTTAGTTGCATCATAGAATTCATTTAGTCAACATGGCAGAAACAGGAATATCGGAGCAAAACTTTTGTTTTCCGGAAAATGGAAATAGAGTTGTTCCGTTGTGTACCACGGTTTTCACGCAAATTTCGCCTTATCTATTCAACAATAACACAGTTCTCAATCGTCTTCGAGGCAAAAACGAAAAAATGGTGGATCAAAATCTGACAATCTATGTTGCTTACGCACTGTGCAACTTCAAGTGGGATGCGTATATCGTTCAACCTAAACATACGGTGATAAGGATTCAGTTTCTCAAACTAATTTTTCTGATGAACAATTATGGGCATACAGTGCAGCATAAAGTGTGGAACAGTGAAATGGAATAAATTTGATAACGAATAAAGAAGAGCTTGTAGGGAAAACACTTAGTAACTTCGATTTGTATTTTTAAATATGGATTTTTTCAACAAAACAATATATAGGGTGTGTCATGTGACAGTGGCCAATACCAATTTTCTTATTTTAAATTTAAACCCATATGTATTATTTATTTTTGGATTCTCCAAAAAATCTAGACATAATTCATATTCAATGTCCTCAACTATTTCGGAAATATTAAAAGTGTTTTCAGATTTATTGTCAATGTCAAATCGCAGTTACAGAAAACGGTGTAGCCAAGTTATAAATTTTCGCCTCCAATAAAAACACGGTTTACATATTATACAATTCTACAAAAAAAATGTATTTTTCTCATTTCTCATTAAATTTTGCTATTTCCTTGGGAGTATAAATAAATGAGGGGGCAAAATATGTGACCAGAAATGCAACACCTATGGGATGGTCAATGCAACCGACACCTGGCTGTATACAGCAAATTGTCTTACGCAAATTGTAAAAATGATGAAATTATATGACAATAAGTTTGGGCAGTACTATTTTTATTTAAAGAACGTCGATTTTGAAAGTCTCTTTTAGATAAAACTCTGTGGCAAGATTAAACTATTATTTTTTCAGGCTACTTAATGAGTAAAATATTCAGGGATACAGAAATGAAAATCAACAATACACTAAGTCCGCATGGAAGACAAATATTCATTTATGCAGCTCATGATATTACTTTGGTAGGCATTTTTGCCTTGTTAGATATTTGGGATAAAACAATGCCACCGGTCGGTAGCTACTGCATGTTCGAAGTTCATAAAATCAATGGAACATATGGATTTAAGGTAGGAAAAGTGTGATATTTATTATTATGATTGTGAATGAATAAATTTGGTCTATATCAGGGTTTCTAGCTCGATTTTGTGTGATGCCTTCCCGGCTTATAAATAATAAAGAATGTTTTTGATGCTTTTCCTGACAAAAAACAAACGCACATTATCTTTTTCTTCAGATTCTTCAAATTGTGTACACAACTAACTGTGCCTGTAGAATCATCAAACTAATGGCCAAAAATGGGAATCACTTGGCTTTGTAATTTTATGTCTTCTGTAATGTCATATATTCAACGCTTATTATTTGAAATAGAAATCGGTTTAATTTTTCTCTCTGAATCTTCTCCTAAATTGGCCGGGTAGCTTCAAAAGCACATAATTTGATTACTTCGTAGCATACAATATGAGGTTTCTTATGCTTCGCTATTAAGAAAGTTAATTTAAATGAAGCCTTACGATGTTGTGACATACAATACCAATTTCATGCGCTTGAGCATTTCAGTTTTAGAGAGAAATCTTCAAAACAAGGGTTGGCAGTTGCCAGATTATGTTGTATGCCGTTAATACTGATAACTCGTGTTAGTACCTTTTAGCTACAATACACAGCCGAGTGCACCCAGATATCACGACACCACGATAATATAGGGCATAAAACGATGAGATTAGAATTTAGCCGCAACAGAAAAAATGCAAGTTGAAACAACAACAACGATGAAGGAGTTAAAAATTAAATTTCTTAAAAACGAATTGGAAAGCTCGGAAATACGTGAAAAGCGGAATTTGATAATCGATCGGAAACGAATGCAAACACGGCACCTCCAGAAACGGGATCTCTAACCTCACGGCAATTGGAAACGGATAAAACCGTTTATAACATATCTTCGGTCCAATTGAGCTCTACCTCGATTAGCGTGTTGGCTAAGGGATTCAATTACGCTATTGCTCCCTCTCACATACCAACAGAGAGCATAATATGTGACCTGGAAATAGCTGTTTCGAAATTAGATGCGAACACCGCTGAAATAATTAGACAAGATGTGTCACATATTCTAAGAAAGTCTAAACCACCCAAAAGGATCTATAGAAGAAAATGAGACCTTGAAAAAACTTCGCCTCAACAAAGACATTGTCATTCTACCTGCTAATAAAAGAAATGCGACTGTAATTTTAGATATAGCGGATTATTCAAACAAAATTCAAACATTGCTACAATATTCAACAAATTACTAGTGACTCTACAACTTATCTGGAGAAAACAACCAAGGCCAAAATCCAAGCAAGTAGAATCGACAAAAATATCCAATTGCAACTCATTCCGCGTGAAAAGTCATCGAGATGTCTGAAATTCTATGGGTTGCCAAAAGTACATAAAGAAGGTGCACCTTTGAGGTCAATAGTAAGCTCAATTGGATCCCCAACACAACAGCTAGCCCAACAACTTCAACCGTTTGCAGAGGGGGCAGACTCATATGTGAAAAATTCGACAAATTTCATAGAAATACTTAGAAAAACGGTTTTACAACCAGAGTGTCTTCTTGTAAGTTTTGACGTAGTGCCCCTTTTCACCAACATCCCTATCGACGAAGCCTTGGATATCATAATAGAAAAATACAAACCACCTCAACACCTTGTAGACTTAACAAGGCACTGTCTGATGAACACCTAGTTTGTTTACGAGAACCAGCGATACAAACGAGTAGAAGGAGCTCCAATGGGATCGCCACTCTACCAGTTATAGCGAACCTTTTTATGGAGAACTTTGAGGAGTTGGCACTAAGAACAGCAACTCTTAAACCCAGTTTATGGTTGCGATATCCGTATGATACATTTGTGATTTGGCCTCATGGGAGGGAACACCTCAACACATTTTTAGACCACCTTGATGGCATCCATCACAAAATACAATTTACCATGGAGGTTGAAGCCAACAATCAACTGCCATTCCTTGACGTTCTCATAAATAGGAAGGAAGATAGAGCATACAGTATATAGGAAAGCAACTCACACCAACAGATACCTTCATGCTAATTCTCAGCCCAGTTCCAGAGTTTGGTAACCAGATCACAAAGACTAGCTGACCAGGACAACATCTAACAGGAAATGGACAGTTTAAAAACAGCTCTGAGACAAAACGGATTTACAGACCGAAATATTCAAAGAGCCCTAAAGTCAAAACAGAGACAAACAGATGAGGAGCATTGGAGTAACTAGAAGCGAAAGCAGAAGGCTACGAGGATTATGCGAACCGACCTGAAGAGGGCAGGTGTGACTCTGCCCAAACGTCGTCATTTTATCATCGATCCCGGCAGGGATCAGTTATCAACTACGCGGATGAATTCCCGGAAACCACCTAAAACATATATATATATATATATATATATATATATATATATATATATATATACAAAACCTTGCTCGTATTATAGTATGAGATGAAAGTCCACAATGTTGAGTTATTAGACTATCTGGTTTTGAAAAGGTATGTGTTAAATAAATCAAGATACAGAAGTCAAGAGATAATTTAACAGTTGAATCTGATGAACATCGTGCTTAATTCGTAATTAATTGTCACATAAATGAGAGAAGTTTTGTTGTTTATTCTCGAAGTCTGTGGTCCAGTGCCAATGTAATTAAGATGAGAGCCGAAGCTATATTGAACTGGATTAGTCAGGTTGTACTACTTTGACCCTGGAGAGCATGAGAGGTTTTGTTTTAAACACCAAAACCGACATTATTCTTTGGGCAATAACACCACATAAACTTGAAAGTCTGTATATTTCAAAAAGTCCAAACGTTTCAAGCTCTAAATCAGATTTCGTTTTCAATGGTACTACATAAATTATTTATAAAAACGAAAAATTCAGTTATAATATAAAATATATGCCTACAGTATGAGTACAAAAATGAAGACGAGGATCCCTTTAGAACAACAGGGAGTATACGAGATTCCATGTGCAGACTGTCATAAAACCTATGTGGGGCAATCTAACAGAAGAATTCAAGCTAGACGTGATGAACACCAGAACGCTATAAGAAAGCAGGAAAAAACAACATCCATTGCGGAACACGCCACCACGACGTCACACCGAATAGAACTTATCAAATTGTTGGAAAATTCTAATAAACACCGCACCGGCCCGGACCCTTCCTTTAACAACTTAACCGGATATAATCAATCAGCAAGCGGGAGGCATGGCAACTGAGCGCCAAGGGCCAATCACACGTAGCCGTTCACTGTGCCAACCTATATGCGCCGAGCCGCGACTATATAACACCGGGCTCGCTCCTGAAAATCATAGTATTCGAGTAACTAGAAGCGAAGGCTACGAGAATTATGCAAACCGACCTGAAGAGGCCAGATGTGACTCTGCCGAAACGTCGTCATTTTACCATCGAGGGATCATTATATTAGCGGATATAAACCACCTAACACATTTATAAAACTTAAAAATATATATATATATATATATATATATATATATATATATTCAAGATTCACAAAAGTATTACTTTCTATTTCGGATATATTGACTTCTTTCTGAAATATAGCAACCCCTTTTAATATTTTCATTTTGACAAAATGACATCTCTTAATTCTTATGACTATATTACTTTAGATTCCGTAAAAGTATAATTTTTTGTTTCAAAAATGATTTCCCCACATGTGCCCCATGAGTCAATTAAATTTTTGTAAAATGATAATACTCTTTATTATTTGCTTGGGAAGAGGAAAACATTCACTAATTTTTATGGCTAAGTTACATTTTGTTTCCGAGATAATATATTTTTTATTTTTTAAAAATATATATTTTATATACTTTACGACATATTCTCATACTTATCAAATTTACATAAACAATTGCATACAAATTTTGCTTCCTCACGTTCTGCTGACTCTTTTTTTTTTCTCAGGACTTTGGTTCTGGGCTTAATGTAGGTATCTATTTAATTCAACTATTTATTCACTTATAAGAAATGGGTGATTCCATTAATAATATTTATTGAAACCTAATTTTCTCAGACTATTAATGTGTTGTTATTTAATTATTGCTACTGTATCTCACTACAATTTATTTTGACATTAGTTGTGGAAATTACTTTTTAGGGTTCCATATATACAATATACGCATACCTTTATAATATCACTCTCTGGACGGAAAAGGTTGCAATTTGGTATCAGTGTTTAGAGACATAGAGACTCACCCAAAATTTACCGGAAAAATAATAATGACAAACTTCTACTGTTAATTTTGGGGGGCAAATTACACAATTAAATGGAAAATGTAAGACTAAAAATGTTTCTAACGCATTATATAGTATATCCAATGAAAGGGCTCGTTTGGAAAAAACAAATATATTTTTTTCATATTTTTAAAATAAATATTATTTAAAAAATATTAACAAAAATATTTAAAAAATTGCCAATTCCCCTAACCTTATCTCCGAAACTATAAGCGGTAAAATTTTTAAAAAAAATTATAGATACAGGGCCTCACCTGAATTTTACCGGAAATATATGGAGAAAACCCTAGTATTAATTTTGGGGGACAAATTACAGAATTGAATGAAAAATATAAAAGGAAACGCATCACTTAATATGTCAAATCAAAGGGCTCATTATGACAAATACAAACATATTTTCTTCATATTTTTAAAATAAATTATTTAAGAGATATTAACAAAAATATAAAAAAATACCTTTCCCCCCCCCCTTAACTCCAAAACTATAAGACATAAAATTTCGAAAAAAATGGATATAGGACCTCACCTGACTAATGAAAAATAAGGAGAAACCCCTAATATTAATTTTAGGGGGCAAATTACAGTACTAAATGGAAAATAAAAAATTAAAATTATTTCTAACACATAATGTAATATATCAAATCAATGGGAATACAAATATATTTTTTCATTATTTTAAAATGAATATTTTAAAATATTTTAACAAAAACATTTGAAAATTTATCCATACCCCGCTATATTTCCCAAACTATAAGACCTAAATTTATGTGTTTACAGGAAAAATATGAAAAAATCCCTATTATTAATTTTGGAGGTCAAATTATTGAATTAAATAGGAAAAAATATATTTATAAACGCATGACGTAATACACTAAATGAAAGAGATTACAAATGTATTTTTTTTAATATTTTATAAATAAAGTCCGAAATTTACGATCTATAAGAAAAAAATAGGCTTATATGGCTTTACTTGAACTTAACAGGAAAAATAAGGGGATACCCCAAATATTAATTTTGGGGGGAAAATAAAAAAAAAATTAGAGAGCCTAAAATTCAGACAGTAGATTATAAAAGGCTTCGCCGAAAGTTTATTAGTAAAATAAAACTCTAATGTTAATTTTGGGGGCCAATTTTATAAAAATCCAGAGAATCATGTAGCCGATAATATAAAATGTCTGTGTGGACAATAAAAGTGTATATTTTTTACTAATTTAAAACGCTTCCTTTAAAAAATTTATTCCATGCTTGTCTGAAACTGGAATATTAGAAAAAGATATAGTTTGATTCACCTACATTGTATCAAATCTTGAAAGTGGTATGGAACCCTTTGTATGCGAGTCCAACTCGCACTTGACCAAATTATTATTTTAAATTATATAAGCAATCAATTGTTTTTCTGGATAGGGACACCCTAATAACCTAGCGGTAAGACATATATATATATATATACTTTACGAGCTATTCACATACCTATCAAATATAAATAAAAAATTTCATAAAAATCGGTAGAGCCGTTTCAGAGGAGGTCGACCACTAACACCGTGACACCAGATTTTTATATATAGATGTTATGACTTCTACAGAATCTTGAGAAACTTGCCCTACGCTAGTTACACATTTTTAATCCCTTTCCCGTATTTATGAAGATTCATCATTTCATCTTACATACCCTCCAATCTTCCATTCAAACTTTACTTATCAACCCTCAAAATTCATTGCCGCAGAAATAAAGGCCAGAACTCAAAACTCAATAAGGTACAATTACAAGTTGAGTTAATTTAGTTTTTTTTTAGTTTTTCCTCCAGAACTACACTTCGGCTAAACCACAACTTCTATCGATACCAGGCTTTGGAGACTTTATGCCATTGAGTGAATTCAAAATCAAAAAACGAGATTACGTTGACTTATCTGATCTCGAAGGTTAGTAAAAATCACATTTTACACGAGTGTACTACTTATGACTTTTGAAATTTCAATCTTTTATTGAACGAAACTAATTTTTTACGCGATTACCATCAACTAAATTATATCAAAGAACCTTGAAATAGTTAAATATATTGTCTAAATTTCTACTATGTATTTTTGTATTAAAGTTAAATAAAATTGGATTATAAGTATTTTGTATCCTTTGAGAAAGTTTTTATTTCAAACTGTGGGTGACATTTAGCAGTAAAAATGTTAACATATTGGTTAAGATAGAATAAACTACAATACATAGCACCACGTGAAAGATGACCAACAACTAATGACAAAAGTTTTCAAGTAACAGGGTAATGAACTTTTTTAATTTTATTATTTTTACATTTCTTATGCTTGTAAAGAGACATTTAAATCAAAATTAGTGCACAATGTAACCCTTGGACTCAGAATACACATTTTGCATTTTGCACCTAGTAGACGATTTATGCATTTAAACCGATAATATAACAATGGTTCACCTAACAACAAATTCTTAGAAACAGTTATCACTGTTGCTTCAAACAAACCTCGATCATATTCTTCAGAAGCTTACCGTATCTACTGACAGAATTGGATATTAAGACAAGTTCCTAATGTTAGAACATTTATTGATATGCATAGGCAATTAGGAGAAGAAACCTATTTTAAAAAAGCAAATATGATACTCAGAAGTTATCTAACTATTGTAAATGAAGAAGCTGTACTGCAAATTGTAGAAAATAATCCAAATGTAACACCAAAACAATAACTTGTGTTGCAGTGAATGTCAATCGTGAATTTTTTACGCGTCAACAATATTGCGGGTAGTTGCAAATTCAACAGTTAATTTGTAAGTAATTTTGTTTACTGAATCTTGAATGGGTATGGGCAGAAAAAATAGATCTTGTGTTTAAAAAAGATGGCTAGTACAAGTAATGAGAGGGGAAATTATTCATCTTATAAAGCAGCAGTTATGAACTTAAAAAATGAAGATAATCTATGCATATATGTTAAAGAAAGACTTCAAAATGGAATTTTAAAATAATCACATAATATTTGTCAAATTCGCAGAATTAATATTGTTTGGAAATTGAAACTTTAGTCTACAAATCACATTTACTAGATCATTCTGTCAGCTCTTTATGACTTAGTTTTAATAATTTATATTTTCTTTCCAGAACCTTCACATTCCAGCCGATTGACAGGAAATTGTATGTTTATTGCTGTTCTAGTATATAGTGCGTTAAATATATATTAAACTGCAAGAATTTTTTTTTCGAATTTTCTATTTAACTAAATGCTATTATATCATTGGGATGACAATAAATTTCCAGTGCACTTATTCCCAAAGTGTTTTCATTATCGTCAGTAAATTACCGTTGATTACAACGGGTATAACAAAAACGTTTGCGTTTGATGCGTCAGTCTTTAAAGTTAATTTGTCAGATGAATAATGATGAAGACCGCTTTTTTCACTGACTGTACAGTAAAAAAAGCAAATAAAATACGTTTTTCATGAGAAAATTGTACAAGAAAGTTGTTTAAATACACCGTCAACCAAGACTAGATATCACGTCTTCTTGTTCTCACATTATATGCAAGCAACCTTCTTCTGGTAGTCTGATGATAAATTATTGTTTCAGAAGCTTGGAAGAATCTATTAATCCTTAACATTATGTTCTGTTAGCCTATATCACTATTAGACAGTATAACGCACAAATGAGGAAGAAAAAGATTCACATTTTTCGTCCTCAGCCATTTATATGAGTGGTAGATCCAGTTCGACCTAGTCTACGGATAAATATTTAAGAACTTCTCAAGCAGCACTATATCTAATCTTCTTAAATGCTTAAAACTAACAGCGACGGTTCTAAAATTACCAGAACTTATAGCGTAGAAAAGTATCGTAATAAAACCGAATAGATTGCGCAGTCATCAGGATTACATATGTAAAAAAACAGTTTTGCACCCTAACACCAAACTTTAAACACTCAATGCTGTGTCAACAACTGTAAGTTACCATCATCAAGGAGTAAACCAGTTTCAAGGAGTAAACCAGTTTGGTTTACTCCTTGATGATAACAACTTAGGATGCAATGGGTTTTTACATATATGACCCACCCAAAGGTTCCGCAGGACTTCCATTAGGATTACAGACTACTACAAACACAAAATTAGCATAATACTAGAAAACAAAAAATCAGAAAATATTAACACCATGAAATGGTAGTCAAAGGTTTATACTTTCTGCTTTATTTAGAACATGTATTCAGAACGGATAATAGAAATATTAGAAGAAGAGCTCGCAGGCGTGACAGGGAATGGAGTACCAATTAGCAAAAAAAGGTGAGCTGATTACAACGTAATTATAACGGAAATAATAAAAAATAATAGAAAACTTGAATACAATTTCTCTGAAATACGGTCTAAGCAATAACACAAACAAAATAAATTAATGTTATTTACGAAAAACAACTTTCTTGTAGAGACTCTAAATAGTCAACTTGGAATAAAAATATCCAAACTCCTAAATATCGTAAGTAGTAATATGTTATGTCAAATTACTGCTATTTGCACAGGCTGAGCTACTAGTGTGTTGACTGGAGATGGTTTCTATAGTGATCTGCTATCGGAGGAGGGAAATGCAGTGTTTAATATATTATTATATTTAGATGTATCGTTTGAGTGTTATTGGATATTTTGTCAATATGTTGAAAGAGTTAAGTACTAGAGGTGTACGGTATCATAAGAAGTTCTAATTGAAGCCAACTATAATACAAAGTCCATACTACTAAGAAAATAAATAAAACTGTTTTCAAAATTATATAATAAGGTAACAGAACTTTACTGTTTGTTTTAATTGACGAACTTTACCTCTGATGGTAATCCATGGTAATAAGGAATTGAGGATTAGAAGGACAGTATTGTAGACCAATATAGATAATCTTATAATCTTCAGAAAAGTAATACAATGTCATTAATTGACATAAGAAATTAAGGTCCACGGACTCCTATTATCACAAATATTTCATTAATGATAAGAAAACAGACAAAAGAGCATAAATCACTTGTACATTTCTTAAGAAATAAGAAAACATAACCTTATAACCGTCGAAAGGACCTTAAACAAAAATATCTGTGTTCCATTTAACGAAACCAAGTTTTTCATGGATCAACTCTTCAAAATTGGGGTGACGATATCTGGCACAATCATGGTCATTCTGACTGTAGCAGCCACACAAGGAATTAGTACTATATTCGCGACTGTATAATATGTTAAAGTAAGATGCTACAAATAAACGTTAAAAATCATAGATCATATTATGAGAATAGAGCGATACCAGCGGCTACAAAATTTAATACAAAGAATAATAGTTGGTAAAAGAAGTATAAGAAGGAGAAAAATTACATTTGCTGAGAAATTTAGGAGACAGGATCGGCTATACTTCAGAGGACTTGTTCAAGGCTGGGCTTACTGATGGGTAACGTTTCAAATTTTGGAGTCTGATACATCAACACACGCAGAGCTGGGTGTCTGCGCTAAGACAGTGTTTCGGTTACAATTGTGTGATATAACAGATTATAAAGATAACTATAATACAGTAGTTATTTATCTTTCCAGGCACAATTGATGTTAAGAAAATTTAAACGTTCTTTTGCAATATTTGTAAACTCCCACCTTGCCCTATTTTGTTCTTTACAAACAAATTATTTTCTTTAAACAAACAAACGCATCTACAATAAGTAAATTTTTATACACGCTAAATACAGGCAACCAACCATATGTATTCATAGTTGAAATCTATGCCTAACATTCAGTAATTCGTTAATCTTAAAGCACAGGAGTTAGTAGATCTGACCTTTTTAATGTAATATTTAATAGAGACATATTTTAGATTAGACAGATTACAAATATTTTTAAATTATAACTTAATTTTGTTAAGAAATTTTATCTTATCAAAAAAAAGATAAATTGTATTCTCTCCGAGAAGCCCAAGCAATTTCTAATATTAATGCAATTTTTGTTGTCCGGCGTTTCCATTTTAAATTTATTTATTTCATCTCCTGAAGATATTTAAGGTTTTTTTGTTTATATCCTACCATCTTATGTTTTAGATAGGCTATTGACTAGATATTTACTTATATCCACGTTCCGTTTAATAATTAATATTGCTTTTAACTTTGAATACGTAGACCATGGTGTTGATAGCTTAAAACTTTTCGATTTTTTTTCCAAAAATGCTAAGAAAAATTGTTCCCTGACGCTATGAACTCTGGGAGGAGGTCACGCATTTTTCAAAGATTATTTTGAATACTTACTTTTGTTTTCTTATGAGGTGACAATTTTAGAGACCCCTCAAATGGGGATTTCATTTGAAACTCTACTGCTCATTACACCATTCCATAAACGTCTTGTATTCTTTTATATGGACTAACGAAAACGAGCTACTTGGAATATTTCCCAAAATATTAATTATTTTGAAAATCGCAAAAACATGTTAGAAAATTTACGAAGAGGGACATATTTGTATTTTTCCTTGATATGATGTCTAATCAATCATTTAAAATGCCAATTGTCAGATTTCCATTGTTAAATTGTCGTAATACCAGTCTTTAAAATTATAAGCGAATTATCAATTTTAAATATTATTATATTTTAAATATTATTCGTGAATAATATCAGAGATTAAAAAAATATCCAGGAATCACGTTTTAATTCGCAAATTCCTTATTAAATGCTCATTATATTAATGGTTAGTATGCCGAAATGTGTATTTCGGGAAATATTACAGGTGGCTCGTTTTCGTTGGGACACCATGTATATTTTTTAAGATTTTACCGGATTTTTCCTTGCGTCGCTGCATTTGCTCCTTCTTATAATTTCTTTGTGTGTACATGTTATATAGGAATCGTCAATACCCTCATTGTTTCAAATTGACTACCTAATCAAGCTTTACAACAACACCCATCGAAAATTAAATACTGTACAACGTTTAACGTTTTGAAGTAAATATTGCTTACAGTTTCAAGTGATATGATTCGCGTTAGCCTTGAAGTGGCACTTTTTTAACAATTTTTTAGTTTTTTATCCTTGCCACAAAGATACTTTTTGAATGCAATGCACACTTTTTACCAGTCGCCGAATAAGTACATATGGAAAAATTCTTCCGCATATTTTTCAACTTTCCATAATTATCAGCGAAAAAAGACTGTTAAAAGTTATTTACACTTGACATTATACCCATTATAAATTCTTATCAAAACTAAATAAAAAGTGGCATAATTTCTAAGCTATTTTTGTATATCCATAGTTAACACAGCTAAATTCATGATAATAACAAATTTCTTATTCCTGATCTCTGTGGTCCTGTTTCATTCCTATCAATAACCTTTTTCTGGACTTGAGTGTCTAATAAATCAACTATTTCATAACTAAACTATTCAACGTTTCGAAGTTAAATACTTATATGCAAGTAAACTTCCGTAAGATAAAATTCAATGACTATAATTTAAATCAAGTCAGAAATTTATTTTTGAGTTTTGTACGAATTCATCCTTAAAATTATATTATTCCACTTAAAATATTTAAGTCCGAATCAACTGTTATAATCGGAAGTGGCGACAGTTGTAAACGTCTTAGCTAAAAAGAGCATTCTATAATGCTGTAAACTCAAATTTTCAAATCTCTCACATGTATAGTTTCCCCTCAACCGCCGACCGTACCACCTGGATTAAAGAACCATGTATTAATTGGTCACTTATGAAAGAGTTGTTTTTCACGGTATACTTTCAAGTATCGCACGCTTTAAAAAAAACTTTTCAAGCACGTGCGTCGTTCACGCTACCATCAGCTTGGTGTGTAAGGGCAACTGTTTTTTTTGTTCTGTGGTTTGCTTTGGTGCCAGTGTTGGATAAACTGTAACAAGGCACATACATTGGCCGTAAAGTACAGCCAGCGATTTGTGGAGTCTCCTAAAGCAATGAGCGGAGAGGTGTGGATTAATATGTATCAGGAAATTCCCACTAGTATTCCTGTCAGCAACTAGCTTTAACAAAATTAACATAGTTGATTACTAATTATTATACCGCTGTCATTGATCTAACCTAATCTAACCTAAACTAGAAGTTACCGAGAGTGTTTGGCGCATCTCTTTTATTGTTTAGTAATTAGGTTATTCAGCTCGCAGTGTCTAAAAAGGTGATGATTAATAAACGTTATTATAATTTGGTATAAATTTGAAAGGCAAATGATTGATCGGTCCTTTGTACTTAGATTCTCCTTGTCCTTTGATAAGAGTGATGTACCAGTATGCGCAAGGAAACTGGGCATCTTGTATGAATGGATAATTATGTGATTTTGTAAGGGTTGTTAATGTTTTCTGGGTAGCGTACAGATTATTTTCCTGTAATTTTGCAGACCATCTGGTCCTGGTTCTTTCCAGTTATGGAGGTGTTTCATTATGTTGGTGTTGCATCATAGCACAATTGTGAAATTTAACCTCCTCCTCATTGATCCAGCTGGCTCTGGAGTTATGAAAAATTGTTGTAAAAAAACTGGGATAGTTAGGGGCTTCATTACTATTGGTGTTGTTAAGTTTTCTGTAAAACATTTTCTCTGAGTGCCAGAATAGCGTGTTGTCTAGTTTCCCTTGAGTACTAGTTTTATACCTTCTCTATCGACTTGTGTAGACTGTCCAGACACTGCTGAGTTGTGGTGTTTTCTCACTGAGAGTGTATTTGGTTATTGTCCATGATAGGTGGTATTCGAGTTGTTTGTCTAAATTGGGCTGAGTCTTGCTTTGGTCTTATTGTGACTCCAAATGTTCTGCAGATGGCTCTTGCAGCACAGTAGACGATTGATTGAAGCGACTCTAACGTATTAGCACCTAAAACATAGTTCGGCAAGATAATTTTTATCATAGCCAGCAAGTCAGTGGATCTATTCCACTGTACTCTTCTTCAATTTCTGCTTAGATTTTCTCAAGCAGGTCAGCGTTGGTTGACTGTTCTTTTTGAATTTCTTGAGTTTCGTATACTCTTTATGCTAACGGTTTTACAGACCCTGGACTTGTTGTATTTGTACTTTATTGTGTCCAGTTGCTCCTCCGAAGTAAGGCCATTTTTCCAGATGACATGATGGTGATACGTGACTCTCTGTTCAATAAACTGAAACTCTGGGTACTCACAAAAGAACTCTTAAGAAATACCCAGTTTTTCCTGTCCAAGGTTCGTCACACTATAAAACGTGTCATTATAAATTCATTTATGGCGCTAGTACATTTCATGGGCTGTCTTTTCAGTCCCGCTTAAGTTAGCGCTGTTGATCCTGCGCAATAGTTTCTGGGGCCGGAGTTCTCGTTCTGGTTTAAGTTCGTTAGTGATGGTCACATTGTTGTGTGACTGTATTGGTGGATATTGTTGTGGTTCTTGGGTTGTAGTTCTTTGGATGACAGAGGCATCTACTTCGTATTTCCATTTTCATGGGTGGTGTCACCAATTGACCCTGGTAACCCAGGTAATTCGGACCCGGGGAGGTTGTCAGTTTCCTGATGAAATGTTTAAATAACATCGTCTCGTGCGGTTTGTGGGGAAGGAAGAAAGGCTAGGTAGTTCGTCAGCGGGCAGCTGCCCGTTTAGTTGCCTCATACGACAGGAGGCAGATACCATGGTGCTATTCTCCCCCAGTCAAACAATAGGTTATTATTAATATTGTTATTACTTCTCAACTCAACTCGTGGCATATGGCACTGAAAAATGGAAGGAAGCGGTTTTTGGCCCTGTACCATTTATGTAATTCTCAGTATTGTCCCAACATTCCTTATGTAAGTATTCTTAGCAGAAAGGAAAGCATCGGGTTAATCAACAACTCATTCTTGTATACATTTTACTACTAATAACTCTAGAGATATATCTGTAGTCAATTGGGTAACAGTTCCAATGAGCAGAAAAGAATTTCGGATAATGTGGCAACTCCTACACACATCAAAAAACTCCAATGCAAAACGTTCCTGAAAAACAATACAACGACATATCTCTGGTTTCCGATGTTATTTTCGAAACAGTGGCTGATTGTAGCGTAGCTGGACCCAGTTAAGAAAGTGGTATCTCCTATCAGTTTATTAATTATAAATCTAGCTAATGTTTCTGTTCCACACGATCGTACACGTCCATCATTCGCGAAGACGACTAAATTATTAGGGTTCATCTACCAGTGAAAAGATCAAATTTACGGACATTTCAACATGCAGGATTTAACGGTTGTTAACTTTTATATTATTTAAAAACCTCCAGTGACTACACTATTTGGTATGCTTTCTGTCGGCATTTGCAGAATTTTATTTTATTACTTTTTATTGCACTTTAATACTTTTGTCGTGGCACTTACTGAAATTACCTTCCAGGAAACAACTCGAAACACTAAATCCCTCCTGAAGTTTCCGACTTTTGGTGAATAAGACGGAACTATGGACAAACACCAGAATAAAATATGTTAACATGTAATGAAGCAAAAAAGGGTTCAAATTGGTAAATAATATCATTCATCCTTGCAAAATGTTTCATAGTTGAGGGAATATAATGAATATCAATATATAAACAGGCAAAGACAAAACGGTTCGGTACCATTTTCTCCTGTGTCCCTCAACCGTTTTTTTTTATTTTTGTTTTGTTTACTAGCTATTGACGACCTTCAGTGCAGAAGATATAAAAAATCTTAATTTATATCTTTTAAAATAAGTAATTTAAAGATTAATTATTAATAAAATTCAAGTGAGTGGCGCCCACTATGAACAAGGAGCTTAATCGCTTAATCTAATGTTAAAATTTGACAGCAGTCAACATTAAAATCACAATAAGTGTATCGTGGTAAAAATCTAATTGTGGACAATCGTACAGAGATATAAAAAATATTACTAAAATAATCGACTTTTACTTACAAAGATGTATGCTCTAAAAGCGTTCTTTTCTAATAATTAATGACGTCAATTTTTTACAAAAACGATGAAGACAGCAATTACTGAAGTGAACAAATTTAATGTAATTATACGAAGTTTGCGCATTTACAGAAGAATCCAAATGAAAAGTTTTATATAAGTACACAATTTAGAGATTCTAAAGCTAATTTGATTTCCGAACCTCAGGAGTTGAGTATGCACATTCTTTCAGTCATAAATGTCTCACAAATCTAATAACAATTTACTAATATTTTGGAAAACCAAATGCATCCATTATCAAAAGGAACTAAAACACTCAGGAGATGTGATATGCAAATATATTTTTAATTATCTATTTTTATGCCATGTGCAAAGAAAACTTGAATAAGTATTAGCAATAAAATAAGACGAATCAATATGCAGTTTTATTTGATATAAGGTATTCTTATAAATTAATTATAACTTCTCATCTGAAAATTACCAGTCAGTCAAATGTTCTTTTATAGAGATGTGATATGCTGCAAATATATTTTTTCTTATTTATCTAATAATATAATACAAATAATGTTTATTTATTTGCATGCATTTTATTTATATGTAATTCTCGCAAACGGCACTCGAAATTCCATTTGGGGGTTGTGGCGTGTACAAATCGGGATAAATTGTTTTACCGTGAATGAATATATATATATATATACATATATATATATATATATATATATATATATATATATATATATATGTTCTGAGAGGCTTCCGCGGTCATTATTATGAACTAAGCTAGGTTCCGGGTGAGAACCGCGTCTGAATTTATTGAATACTCGACGTTTCGACTCCTGCTTCGGAGCCATTATCAAGAGACAAAAGTGAAAAAGAGTTTCAGAGTCTAGATCGAACTCGGGGTCTCAATCTGCCTACTCCCCAAGAGTCACTAGGTAACTGAACAGTTCAGTTTGTTTTGACAATCCATATTACCAAACTTTACACTACCTAACCTCTACTAACAAGTGTTTAGGTTATTGCAAAGAAAACATCACATGCTCTGGGGCTTGTTTTACTACAAAAATCAGGAACGAAAGAGACCGATGCTGTGCAAACGTAAGCTTTTATAGTATTTTAAAAACAACTGCCTGCTAGGTTGCGTTCGTCTTGCCCTTCACCCAAAATGGAACGTTTTCATTTGTTTTGGAGCGTTAAATTTTCTGTCTTGTCCGCTCACTCAAAATCCTTAGCCCGTGTAAATTCTCATAAGAAACAAAAATTTTCTTTTTCCCTTATTGAATGATGTTTTTCTGATAGCTTATTTTATTTTAAAAACTTTTTTATTCTTGTCAAATTTCGTTTAAATGCTTTGTTTACTTTTAATTTGTCATGACTTTTTCAAGGTCATTCAACTTCTATTATGATTTAAACAATTTTACCGCAAATTTTTGATTGATTGAAATTTAAGTTATAAAATTCTTTTCCTTATCATTTCTAATGTTCACTGAAGAAATGTCTTTTATTTTTATTCATTATATAGTAAATTATTAACATTTTATTTTTTTCTGATAGTTGTTTACATGATGCTTTGCTTCCTACTTTATTTTATACTGTTGCAATTGCATGTATTTTTACTAATTAATATTGTTTTAGGTGTCTAGCATGGATTTTTATGTTTTCCTGGCAACTTACATTGATATTTTTGGATTTATATCTCAGGATATGCATCCTCGTTACATGATGACTAATCAACATTTTCAATTACTTTTATAACAACTTGTGAGTATTTACATCTTTAATTATTACTAAAATTATCTTAACTATACTATATATTACACATGTTTTCCCTTTTCCATCTAATACTAAACTCCTAGATATCCACCTACAGGTAAGCAATACACTCCACCCGATAATATGGGATAAATTCGATGAGATTAGCGAATTTAGGGCCGAAACGAATGCAGAGTTAACAACAATGCAACAACAGGCAAAATTTAACAAATTGAAGCTCCAACAGAAGCCCAAAAACGAATTTGTCTCGGAAAATAACGGTCACAGACTAACCTCAAGGCAATTGGAAACGAATAAAACCGTTTATAACTTATCTTCGGTCCAATTGAACACTTCCTCGATTGGCGTGTTGGCTAAGGGATTCAATTACGCTATTGCTCCCTCTCACATACCAACAGAGAGCATAATATGTGGCGTGGAAACAGCAGTTTCAAAATTAGATGCGAACACCGCTGAAATAATTAGACAAGATGTGTCACATGTTCTAAGAAAGTCTAAACCACCCAAAAGGAACCTATCTATAGAAGAAAATGAGGCCTTGAAACAACTCCGCCTCAACAAGGACATTGTCATTCTACCTGCTGATAAAGGAAATGCGACTGTAATTTTAGATACAGCGGATTATTCAAACAAAATTCAAATATTGCTACAAGATCCAGCATATTAACAAATTACTACTGACCCAACAACTTATCTAGAGAAAACAACCAAGGCCAAAATCCAAGCAAGTAGGGTCGACAAAAATCTCCAACTGCAACTCATTCCGCGTGAAAAGTCATCGAGATGTCCGAAATTCTATGGGTTGCCAAAAGTCGATAAAGAAGGTGCACCTTTGAGGCCAATAGTAAGCTCAGTTGGATCCCCAACACAACACCTAGTCAAATACTTAGCCCAACAACTTCAACCGTTTGCAGAGGGAGCAGACTCATATGTAAAAAATTCGACACAATTCATCGAAATTCTTAGAAAAACGGTCTTACAACCAGAGTGTCTTCTTGTAAGTTTTGACGTAGTGTCCCTTTTCACCAACATCCCTATCGACGAAGCCTTGGATATCATAATAGAAAAATACAGCCACCTCAACACCTGGTAGACTTAACAAGACACTGTCTGATGAACACCTATTTTGTTTACGAGAACCAACGATACAAACAAGTGGAAGGAGCTCCAATGGGATCGCCACTCTCACCAGTTATAGCGAACCTTTTTATGGAGAACTTTGAGGAGTTGGCAATAAGAACAACAACTCTTAAACCCAGTTTGTGGTTGCGATATGTGGATGATACATTTGTGATTTGGCCTCATGGGAAGGAACACCTCAATACTTTTTTAGATCACCTTAATGGCATCCATCACAAAATAAAATTTACCATGGAGGTTGAAGCCAACAATCAACTGCCATTCCTTGATGATCTCATAAATAGGAAGCAAGATGGAACAGATACCTTCATGCTAATTCTCATCACCACCCAGCCCAACTACAAGCCGTCGTCAAGACTTTAGTAACCAGATCACAAAGGCTAGCTGACCAGGATAACATCAAACAGGAAATGGGCAGTTTGAAAACAGCTCTGAGACAAAATGGATTTACAGACCGAAATATTCAAAGAGCCCTAAAGTCAAAACCGAGACAAACAGACGAGGAGCATGAGACACCAATAACCAAGGCTTATTTACCGTATGTCAAGGGGACCACGGACAGTATTGCAAGAATTCTACGGAAACACAATATCGATACTATTTTCAATACAGACAGAAAGATAAGCACGGTGTTGAGAACTCCGAAGACGAGGATCCCTTTAGGGAGTGTACGAGATTCCATGTGCAGACTGTCATAAAACCTATGTGGGGCAAACTAATAGAAGCATTCAAGCTAGACGTGATGAATACCAGAACGCTGTAAGAAAGCTGGAAGAAACAACATCCATTGCGGAACATGCCACCACGATGTCACACCGAATAGACTTTGAGAACACCAGAGTACTGGCAAATATAGAATACCCGAAATCAAGACTCGTAAGAGAGGCAATTGAAATAGCGAAGAGACCTCACAGTCTAAACGCACGCAATGAAATTCAGAACTTATCGAATTGTTGGAAAATCCTATTAAACACCGTACCGGCCCGTACCCGTCCAATAACAACTCAACCGGAAATAAGAAATCAGCAGGATGGAGCCGTGCCCACTGAGCGCCAAGGGCCAATCACACGCAGCCGTTCACGGTGTCAACCGATAGGCGCCGAGCCGCGACTATATAACGGCGCGATCGCTTCAGAAAATCTTATTTATTGACAAATACAAACGGCCTAAGAACCAGCTCTGCCTTAGCGAAGGGGAAGAGGACGAAGAAGCCCAGAGATAGAGGACAGGTGAGTAAAAAATGAAGTATATAACAATCTTTTTTTCAGGAGACAACAAGGGGGGCCCGGGGGGAAACCAACCTACCAAACAAAGAGAAGACAGAAGAACTCACACCCACAAAACAAACGACGACAACGTGCACGCCCACAGAAGGGTACAATTAGCTATATATCATAGCAAAGAATGAGCCACGTAACACAAATAAGACAGTTGCTGTAGTACCAATAAGGTAAAGCAACGGAACCAAACCAAAGCCAAGCTATCCCAACAAGAAGACAGCGATTATGCAGAAAGAAAACTGCGTTAGCGTGAGGACCTGAGTTAAGTCTCAGGGGGTGGATGGCAAGGGGGCTGGAAGTGCTCATCAGTAAATATTTTCTGAAGGGCAAATCTAGTTCCTGGGCTCGCGCATGGGTGTGTGTTCAGAAAATCTTAGTATTCGAGTAACTAGAAGCGAAAGCAGAAGGCTACGAGAATTATGCGAACCGACCTGAAGAGGGCAGATGTGACTCTGTCGAAACGTCGTCAATTTACCATCGATCCCTGTAGGGATCAGTTATCAACTACGCGGATGAATTCCCGGAAACCACCTAAAACATTTAGTGCCCGCGAAAACTTAAAAACAAATATATATATATATATATATATATATATATATATATATATGTTATATCACACTTCCAAAATTTCTCTTTTTAAAAAAGATTTTATTTATACTACACAAATAATTAAACTTTTAATATAAACTTGAAAATAATGAAAATAATAATAAAACTTTATAACAATTAAAAAGGACAAAAAAGAGTGTTAAACTAAACTAGACAAATCTGTAAGTAACAATGAATGATGTTACAATGAAAAAGTATAATTTATAAACTAAGAACGCTGACTAAGGTGTCGCAGCGCTTGCAGTTCTCACGGATGTTCGTCTGCGGGTAACTGGAGACGACACGTGTTATGCTGACTCAGCTTGAGAACTGTTGCTAGGTTGTTTCATATAAGTCGATGGAATAACTTATATAACAACTCCCATCCATATAAAAAAGTTGATGCTACAGCATCGACTTTTAAGGGAGGTTCTGCAATTCAATATCCTCGACAGGACTAAGGAGGCTATGGAGTTTTACCCTGGGCTTGATGGTTGATGGACCTGGTGGTGGTGCTGGATCGGCAGAAGGGCTGATTGTTGGAGGCTTCTGGAATTTCTTCCTGATGATGCCGATGGAAAGGAGGGCAACCACAATTGCGGTTGTTGCCATTGTGATGATCGTAAACCAGGAGGTGTGTTTCTCCAAGAATGGTTGGTCCAGGAGCTTTTCCAATTCCCTGGAGTATTGGCTAAGCTTATGGTTAGCGATATTCAGGTCTCTGGCATCCAATTCTTGTAGTCTCATGGGTTTCAACTTTGGAAGCTGACTGATGGTTGGCAGGTTGTCGCAACAGTTGTAGGGGATGTTGACTGGGTGACTCTTAAGTGTGATGTTGTCAACGTTGTTGGTGGTCCTTCTGGCATGGACCCTGGTGTTTCCGATGAAGGCATTGCAACTGGGTTGGATGGTCAGTAGAGAATTTGTCGATATGGATTGGGTAACGACATCTTCTCCCTTGCACTTGATGTTGATGGGCAACTGTCCGGAAATCGAGATTAACCAAAGGTTCAGGTCAATCTCTTGAATATTATACTCTTCGGCATATAATATTAAAGGCTTGCAAGTTGGAGGAAGGGCTGCTGGCTGTCTAAGAAGCTGTGCTTCGCAGAGGGCTTCTTTGTCTATGGTGTGTGGAATAACTTTGGAACAGATCTTATGTTCTTTAGATAATGGCTTACAGTCACTCAAGTCTTCGAAAGATGCGTACAATAGCGAATCGTCATCTCTCGCGATATATTTTAATTTTGTTGGAAGAATATGGTGAAATCCTGTTCGATAATCCAAAACTGGGATAGGATACAAGCGGTATAGTGTATAAGTTTCAGGATTGACTAAGGGGATTTTTAGTACAAAAACAATTTTAGTATTGATTTGAAAAGCTTCCAATTCTATTAGATCGATGTATCTAGCAACATTTGAACTATAGGTTGGAAGTGGTAAGTTATTTTCATGAAGTGACTGTGATATTTTCTGAAGGGAGTCGACCAAATCTACTGGGTTTATAATTGAGCTATGTAAGATTTTTAGACGGGCGAAAGAGACTGCAGTTAATACATCGTTGAGGGTATCTTCAATGTATACGTAACTTTCCATTAAGCTTTCACACAAATCCAAGACATTGGCTTGAAGTTCATAAAAAGCAAGATCGTCTGTAATGAACACAATTGATTTCCTAATTGCTTCAATATTTTCCGAAAATATTTTCTGTTCGGACTGAAATTTTTGTATTGTGGTGTTAAGATTCTTAATGACCGAAGTTGTTACTGATAATTGTAGTTTCATTAAGTTTTCAATTTGATGTTGGTCTTTAGTAATTTTGTTTATAGAGTCACTAAAGTATTCTCCGTCTGTTGCATCTAAGTTACCGGAAATAGATTTCCAAATCGATCCCAGTCCATTAATTAGTCCGCGTTTCTTTCTGTTGGTACTGTAAGTCTCAGTGTCAGCGAAAATTTCTGTATATTTGATGTTAACAGATTTTGATATTTGTTTCAGGAGGCTTACGTGAGTCTGTACTTTTGATTTGAAGATTTTAATGTTAGTTTTGTTGTCGTTAATAGTTTCTAAAAGTCTGTTCAGTATATTGTCGTTGTTAGAAATAGCGTCTCGAAAGGGGTTTAGATCTTTGTAAACAAGGAGTGTCCATTTCTCATTAGAAATTTTAAGGGTGCCTTCTTCATGGAAGAAAACTCCTATAGTATTGTTAACAGGCGTAATGGAGTACTGTTGAAGGTTCACGACTGAAAACAGTCCACAGAATCTGAAAAAGGGATTTATTCAAAATAGGGTTTTAGTCTGTCAAAGTTAACTTTAGTTATTTGGTTTGTTTGTAAATTTATGACGGTGGCAGAGTTTTTTCGTATTGCGGTAATTTCGAAGGGGCCGCTGAATTTGTTTTCGGCTTTGTTTTTGATTTGGGACTCTTTTACGTAGACTTTGTCGCCTACTTTGTAATCGGGTTGTTTAGTAGAAACGTGTTGGTCAAATCGCACTTTAGATTTTTCTTTCTGTCTTTCGGTTTTAGCACGGGCGAGTCTGTAGTAATAGTCCATTCTGTTATTTAGGTCTCTTACGTATTTCGAAATCAGTTTTTCCTGGTTGTAAAGGGTTTCTGGAGGCCTACTTGAAGTGTGCCCAAATATGAGTTCATAGGGCGTGAAACCGGTGGTTTTATTTTTCGTGTTATTATAACAGATGATGGCATAAGGGAGGACGTTAAATGGATGTTCGTTTGGATGTTCCGCTGTATTTGCCCTTATCATTTCTGCTAAGGTCGCGTGAAATCTTTCAATAGAACCGTTTGACTCGGGATGTTGAACGCTGGAGAATGTCAGTTTTATGTCGTATAGTTGGCATAGATCCCGCATTAAAGTGTTGTCAAATTCACGTCCATAGTCACAATGGATGCGAAGTGGAGTTCCGTAATGTTGAAAGAAAATCAGAAGGGTGTTTACGACAGTTGAAGCTGTTTTGTCGTTAATGGGGTAGGCTTGCGTAAATTTCGTGAGTTCGTCCCTAATAGTGAGTGCATGATTTCTAGATGGATATTCAAAGATGTCAATGTTAATACGTTCGAAAGGAGTCTTGGGTGTTTCCGTAATAACAAAAGGTGCACTTAAGTTTTTCCTACAGAACTTTACCTTTTGGCAAGTTTCGCAGGATTTGATGAATTGTTCTACAGTTTTAATTAAGCCGGTCCAATTGTATTTTTCCCTAATACGTCTGATAGTTTCGTTAATGCCACGATGGAGGTTGTTTTTACCAGAGTGATATTGTTGTATTATTATAGGAATTTCGTCTTCGGTAGGAGTTGTAACAATGTTTTGGCAGATTTTCAGTTTGATTTCTTTGTCGGAGAGAATGAAAGATAAAATTTCAAGAATGGGAAGTTCTATGTTATTTTCTATGCAGTATGTTTCGGAGTCGTTGAATTGGTCTTGGTTGGTATAAATAATTTTGAAAAGATGTGAGACGACAGTTTCAGGGTCATAGGGCAAAGGTACAACTAAGTATTTTCTATGCCTGACAGATTAACTGGCCATGATGTTAAGAGTGTCATTACTGAAATTAGGTTCTTCTTCGAAAAAGTCATCAATAATTTTGTCGTGTAAGTCGTTAGTTTTGTTTTGCCAAAAGAATGTAACTATGCGTTTGTGGGACTTGTCTAGAAGTTGAGAATTGGATATTTCAATTTTAGAATAATCGATTATTGACTCAGTTTTGTAGAGTTGAACAAATCGATTAAACTCAGCGATAATTCTTTCGTCATGTTCGTCGTTATTGTCAGAGTTTTCAGGTTGTTCGGAGTCAGTTTCGTTGTTAGCGAAAATTTTGATTTTGGAAAGGAAATCAGCACATTGCTTGAAATGGTTGATTTTGATGCGAGAAAGAGCATCTGCGTTTTGGTTTACCTTGCCGGGCTTGTACTCGATCCTATAATTTTATTCCTCTAGCTTAAGGCGCCATCTGGCTAGACGACTGCCAGGATCTTTGATGGAAAAGAGCCAAGTAAGCGGACGGTGGTCACACAGGAGTGTAAACCTTCTCCCAAAAAGATACGGTCTGTAGTGCTTAACAGCCCAAACTATGGCCAACAATTCTCGTTCGATGGTGAAATATCGTGTCTCTGCAGCACAGAGGGTGCGAGAAGCGTATGCAACAGGGAGATCTTTTCCCACAGGGCCTTGAGAAAGAACCGCTCCAATAGCAAAAGCACTAGCATCAGTAGTGAGCAGGAAGGGTTCTTCAAAGTTTGGATATATCAGGATTGGGTCAGATACAAGGGCTTGCTTCAGTTCATTGAAGGAAGACTTGCAATCTGCGTCAAAGATGAATTTGACGTCTTTTTGGAGTAGTTTAGTCAGAGGTTTAGAGATCTTCGCAAAATTTGGTATGAAGCGTCTGTAATACCCAGCGAGACCAAGAAAAGATTTGATGTCTTTCGGAGTTTGGGGTTGAGGAAAGTTCTGAATACATTCAACCTTTGAAGGGTTTGGTTTTACACCTTCTTGTGTGATAAGATGGCCAAGATAAGCCACTTCTTTACGAAGAAATTCGCACTTATCAGGTTGAATTTTTAGGTTAGACTTCCGAAGTCGTTTAAAAACTTCTGTCAACCGGGAAATATGTTCATGGATGGTCGGAGAGTAGACGATGATATCATCCATGTAGACGAGACAACGTTCATTCTGTATACCCAGAAGAATATTGTCCATGACCCTCTGAAAAGTAGAAGGTGCATTTTTTAAACCAAATGGCATACGAACGAATTCGTAATGACCATTTTCGACAGAAAAGCCAGTCTTAGGAATATCTTCCTCTTGGATTTCCAACTGGTGGAACCCGGAAGCGAGATCCAGTGTCGAAAAGTATTGACACTTTCCAAGTTGGTCGAGAAGATCGGATATATTTGGCAGAGGATATTTATCGTCTACAGTCAATTCATTTAATTTCCTGTAATCGATAACAACTCGCCACTTTTGTTTACCCGAAGCATCGAGCTTCTTGGGGACGACCCATACAGGGGAGGACCAAGGGGATGAGGAGTGCCTAATGATACCTTGTTCAAGCATTTTTCCAATTTGGGTTTTCACTTCCTCTTTATGTACTTGAGGATATCTATAGGATTTAGTGAAAACGGGCTTTGCGTTGTTCGTATCAATCGAATGTTTAACCTCGTTAGTGAAAGTCAAGACGTCACCTTCAAGATAGAAAATGTCTTGAAATTCCAAACAAAGATCAGTGATTTGTTCGCGTTCTTCGTCATTTAGATGTTCAGTTCTAATTTGTTGTCTAATAGTCGAGTTTCTGTCTATGTATTGGGGTTCATGATAATCGTCTGTATTGAAATTCAGAAGAGAGTGAGTTTTGTCAAGTGGTTCCAGTTTTAAATCAGAAAAAGTTACTGTTTTGGGCATCGCGTTAGCGTTGATAATGGAAGTTAGAAATTCACCTTTTGAGTTAATGTGTACGAGTGCGTTTGGAAGTCGTACTCTGTCAATTTCTTGAGTTGGTAAGATGGCGTCGATGTTAGAAAGATCGCATTTAAGTTTAAAGATCTTTTCTGTGCGTGCCTCAATGGTTATTTTGTTTTGTGTAGGTGTTTGTGAAGTAATATTAGGCTTAACGTTGAGTGTGTCGGGTACATCAGTCAAGGGTTGATCGTTATCGGGAACTTTGTGTAAAGGGATGGTTTTAAAATTTGTTATTAGCTGTTTAGATTTTAAGTCAACTATGCATTCATAGTGTTCAAGAAAATCTAATCCTAGTATGCCGTCAAACTCAATGTCCAAATCGTATATAAAAACTTTATGTGGGTTACGTGGAGCGAATGGGATTAAAGTTGATTGTGAAATGGGAATTTTTTCGTGGGTAATACCTTGAATAGTTACCCTTTCAGGAGATCTTTGGGTGAAATTCTTTACGGTATTTTCTTTGAAGATAGAGATACCAGCTCCGGTATCAATAAGAAGTTTAAATTTAGAAGAAGCGTCAAGAATGTAGTAGAGATTTTTGGAGTTAACTGTAAGAAGTGGGCTTAAAGAAATAGTTGCTCCGGAAGTTCAAGTCGGGGTTCAAGTCGTCGAGATTCAAGCTTTGAATCTGCGTTTCGACTTCGCACAAAGTTGTTGTCGAATCGGGAGGTTGGTCTAGGCTCGGAAGCGCTAGAAAATCCTGGTATTGATGACTATTAAAGGGCTCGATAGGAGTATCTTCGAACGTTTGTTCAACGATAGGATAATTTTGAAGATCATTCTCGTATCGTATGTGTTATCATCCGTATAATAATTGTAGTCTGAATAATTAATGTAATCAACATTTTGGTGTTGATTGAAATGGTGTGTCCTTTCAGGACGGTTATTAGGATTATTTTGTATTACCGATGGGCGATAATAGTTAGGGTTCATTTGAGACCTAAAAGGGGGTCTCTGAAAGTTTTGTGGACGAAACTGTTGTCCTTGTTGAACAGGGGGTGTGTTTGAGGGGAAATTTGGCTTGTTGGTTGGTTGGGTCCAACAGGATTTGGCCTATGGTTTTGGTTGAATTGTTGAGAACCATTTTGATTTTTCAATCGACAATTTGCGGCTATGTGGCCTAATCGACCACAATGAAGACACTTGGGAGGTTGTGTCGGCTTTCGTGTTTGAAAGTTAGGTTTGAGAGGAACAGATTTGTTCGTTTTCTGATCCTCGAAATAGGAAAGTTGAAGCTCTCTCCTAATCCGGGAGTGTGCCTCTAGAAGGTCTTTTGGGTTACTGGCACGAATTACCTGACCTAAACGGGGTTCTAATCCCGTAAGAAGGGTATTCATCACCATTGTATCCACTAGAGTGGTCTGGGCGTCTTTTTGTTCTGGACTAAGCCCAGCGGTTTTGTGGATACAGGAGTGCATTTTCGCACTCAAAACTTGGAGTCGATTATAAAATGTTAGTGGGGACTCATTTGAAAGTTGTTTCAGACGTTGTAGGTCATGAATCAGGGAAGAGAGATCACGAGAATCTCCAAAGTGTAGGGTTAAGAGTTGTTTAATTTCAAGGTATGATCCGGGATTCCTTGAATTAACTAACTGCGCCGCTTTCCCTTTGAGTTTGTTCTTTATATGGATCACTAATAAATACTTTTGATCCGCGGTAGACATATTATATGCGCAATTACACGCATCTATGAAGGTTCCCAAGGAAATTTGGTCGCCTTCAAATTCGGGTATAACGGAAAATATTTCCGTTAACCGATATCTCTCGGTTTCGGTGGTAACCGGAGTTGGTGAAGCTTGTGCCATTTTATGTGTATCGATATAAAAGAATTGGAACAAGAGAATAAAGTGTATAAAAATAAAATATTAAAGGGTATAGAAAATTAGTATACTATAGAATACGTTAATTGGGATAAACGATTGTTTGAACGATAGAACAGTATGGTATAAAATGTAAAGCAATTAAAATCAATAGATCAAAATAAATCAGTTAATCAAATTGGTTAAATAAATCAATAAAATATGTAAATCAAATATCAATAAAAGAAATCAACGCATATATCAAATAAATCAAATAATAAATAAATCAATATTTCATTCAAATCAAATATATCAAAAAATAAATATCGAATAATAAATAGATCAGTTTCGATCAAATAAAATCAAATTATTTAAAATCAATGTATTGATAAATCAAATCAAATAGATTATATCAAATATTAAAAATCAATGTTCAATAAAATAAATCAAATAATATTTACTTAAAACGAATGACGATTCACCATTACTTACATCAACAGGAACATTGAAAGCGCCGTGTTCTACGTTTGATTGCAGTGAGGACTTCCTTCAGGTTCGTTGTTCCGTTGAGGGATAGGAATCCGCCGCTACCAGTTAGAGTACTCGTGTTCTAGTAACGTTAGACGGATCCTACTGACTGCGCCAATTTGTTATATCACACTTCCAAAATTTCTCTTTTAAAAAAGATTTTATTTATACTACACAAATAATTAAACTTTTAATATAAACTTGAAAATAATGAAAATAATAATAAAACTTTATAACAATTAAAAAGGACAAAAAAGAGTGTTAAACTAAACTAGACAAATCTGTAAGTAACAATGAATGATGTTACAATGAAAAAGTATAATTTATAAACTAAGAACGCTGACTAAGGTGTCGCAGCGCTTGCAGTTCTCACGGATGTTCGTCTGCGGGTAACTGGAGACGACACGTGTTATGCTGACTCAGCTTGAGAACTGTTGCTAGGTTGTTTCATATAAGTCGATGGAATAACTTATATAACATATATATATATATATGTTTTAGGTGGTTTCCGGGAATTCGTCCGCGTAGTTGATAACTGATCCCTGTCGGGATCGATGGTAAAATGACGACGTTTCGGCAGAGTCACATCTGCCTGTCTTCAGGTCGGTTCGCATAATTCTCGTAGCCTTCTGCTTTCGCTTCTAGTTACTCGAATACTAATATCTTAGTACAAAGAGTCGAGGAACAATATTTTATTCTGCATTTCTGAAATTCTATTCGAACAGCTGACCAAGTGGGGTCCCAAGCATCCTGAATTGTAAAGAACTTTTATATGGGTATCATAATTATTTCTCATAATATAGATGTTTCTTTACCATAAACTTTATTTTTTTCTTTATTTGATAACATTTGTTCTAGAAGTAAATAAGTTAGATATAGATTAACGTTGAGGACTATTATTTTATTTGCAAAATTAACAAATTGTGTTATAGTCACTTCAACTCGCCAAATTACCGTTTCAACTTCCCTCGACATGGCTAGAGTTGGAACATAATGACATATGTTTCCTTAAGTTATGTAAAGTATAAAAACTATTAGTCGATTAATGATTTATTTTTAAGAATGAAACAAACTGAAATAAATATAAATGAAGTGTTATAAACATCCGTATTACTTTGATAGTTATAAACAAGTTTATATGGAAATGTATCGATCTTTATGATTTATTTGTGAAAAATGGCAAATATTATGTTATACAAAATATGGCACTACCTCGGGAACTATGTTAATAAAGTTCTTTTAGAGGAGTCGGTTAACATAAGTAAAAATATTCCAACAAGTTAAGAACCTTTTTCTCTTTTGATGTCGGTTTAAATAAGCAAAACAAGATCCACTTTTACCGGAAACTTTATTTGAGATTGCCACATATATTGTGAAATACACAAAAACACTGTCTCGAACTGTCCCTCTTATGCAATAAACTTTCACATTTTTTTCATATTGGATATTTTCCAAAAACGTACACATTTATCTTAGGCACGGTTACTCAAATATTCCATAAATAAGTATGTCGCACGCTTTCGTTAACATTATATAAAAATGTATTCCGGGCTTTTCGTCAGGTATGAAGGGCATAAAATCATTTAACTTTCAACGCAAGGAATTTGGTAATTTACGCTGCAATAAATTTGGCATTTTATTATAAATTGTTATCAAAACGAGATAAAAACGCGATACTTTCCAAGCTATTCGTATGTTCACATTGAATATAGCAGTCTAAGCTAACATTAACCACAACCAGCATGTTGTTTGCGATACCTGTGTTCCTGTTTCCTTTCGTTTTTGTAAACGGGCAAATACCGATATCAAAAAGTGCTAATTCAGGTACTTTGGAATTAGTTCATGTTGTAAGTAAATGTATTATTATCCAATGTAATATTTTAAAAGCAAGCTCTATATAAATTAACCAATTATAAATCCGTATTTACTTAAGTAGACAAGGAGCATATTCTTCATTAATAGGGAAAATAATACAATTTAGAATACGAATCGTCCAGTTAAGGTATTTATCAAAAATGCTTTTATATAATGCTTACTGAATCCAATAATATACCGACCTCTACAAAACCTGGCCGCGTAATTCGGTGATCGCTAAGTAACGAACATAAAAAAAATTTTAAACTTTAAAAATGATTTTTTGGGGAAATTCAGCTACCCCGTATGTTTCCCGCATTGCCTCGGAATATTTTGCTTTTTTTCTGGATATCGTTTAGACTGAATCAGTTCAGAAATGGCATTGTTTTGTTGCTTTTTATGACATTTTTCTCAGAAACTTAATTTCGATGTGCTGATGTGCTTCAGTTCAAAAATCTATGGAACACTCAGGAAAACGTCCCAAATAGTGCTAACAAATTCATTTACATTAGTAAAGACATATTTTTTATAATTTTAAAAAATTTTCCACTGTACAATAGCAATAGTGAGAATTCGCAAACATAAATTAAAAATGGCATTTTGGAAAATTGCTCTACAGAAGCTGCAGATGATGCGGGAACGACAAAATTAGAAATTAAAATTTGTAACTTGCATGTTTGTGATCCTAGTTTATAAAATGAAATGAACGAATGTATCTTTATTTTAGCTAAATTGCTTGTATACACACGATGTATAAAAAAAGAACATAAACTGAGAGGCTTCCGCGGTCATTATTATGAATTAAGCTAGGTTCCAGGTGGGAACCGCGTCTGAATTTATTAAATACTCGACATTTCGACTCCTGCTCTGGAGCCATTATCAAGAGACAACAAAAAGATGAAAAAGAGTTTGAGAGTCTAGATCGAACTCGAGTTCTAAATCTGCCTACTCCCCAAGAGTGCTGTCATCGCGCCTATTTAGACAAAGGGGTCGTTTCTCTATTTCGATGGCTTCGCGATTATTAGATGCCCTAAAGAAATTGAAAGATATAATATTGCTACTCTCCTCGAAGTTGATAGAGTGCCCTGTTTGGATATGGTGATGCGCGAAAGCTGAATTTATTAAATGCTCCACGTTTCGACTCCTACTTTGGAGCCATTATCAAGAGACAAAAGTGAAAAAGAGTTTCAGAGTCTAGATCGAACCCGGGGCCTCAATCTGCCTACTCCCCAACAGTCACTAGACAACAGAACTGAATTTAAATCTGCTTTGCTTCTTTCATTTATAGTTATCGGCCATTTAGAAGGGGATGTCACGTGATGAAGGGACTGTGTTGTGATTGGTTTGGTGTTGGTGGGCGTGTCTGCTTTGTTTAATCTGTCAATTACGGTGGTCCATGCTGTAGGAAGGCGAGAGCTGTCATCGCGTCGGCGTAGGCAAAGGGGTCTTTTCTCTATTTCTATGGCTTCGCGAATAGAGGATGCCCTAAGGGAATTAAGAGATATGATAGTTCTACTGTCTTCGAAGTTGATAGAGCGTCATGTTTCGATATGATGATGCGCGAGAGCTGAAATCGGATCTTTATTGCAAACTGACAAAGAATGTTCGTATACTCGATGGTTGACGCGCCTGTTGGTACGACCGACGTAGCTTTGTGGGCAATCGCGACATGGAATTTCGTAAACTCCTCGATCCTCGTTAGGTACTTTATCTTTAGGGTTCCCGGTTAAGTTGGCTTAGTTTGACTGGTGTTGAAGACTGTCTTTATTTGATGTCGGTGTAGAATCGGTGCTATTTTGTCAGTGACTCCTCGAATGTACAAAAGGAAGCCTTTCCGGTGTTGTTGGTCTGTTTCTGATGGGGTTCGTGTATTCGGGGGTTGTTGCGATTGATTAAGACATTTACAAAACTATATGGTTTACATAATCAGCCGAGACGATTTCTCAATTTATATATATATATATATATATATATAATATATATAAATATAATTTTTTCTATATCTTGAAGTTTTGAACTTCTTTTTAAAAATTGCCACATTTGGAGATTCCGCCACATGCCTTGCTAAAATATTGAATTCATTAGTTGGACCAGTTTAATTTGAACTCAGTGATGCGTAACAGAATTTTTATTTAATCCCATATCTATTTTATCAATAAATCAATAATGTTAGTTAATGGTTGTAAATTACAATGTTGACATTTTTATCGGTTATGAAATTATCGGTGCTAACGTTCGGAGATTTATATTGACTGGAATAAAACATTAATTAATGTTATCAATGAAAAAAATTATGGAAATAGCCAAAAATTACCATACAATTTAAGCACAAGTAGTGAGTAACTGAATACAGGGTTTAACAAAATGCAGCGCTTATATTTTGGTAGGTTATAGACCTTATCAGTAGTAATGAAAATGTCTTTTATAATTAATGTCAAAATGTTCATGATTTATAAGAGATAAATGTCCAGAGTTGTCAACCAAGGTAAACACTTACGTATGTATTTAACCATTTATTTGCAAAAATCAGCAAATTTGGTCAGCTGAACACAACAATAAAAAACCATCTGCTATTCTCATTAATGAAGACATATTTAAGGAAAATGGTCGTGGTCAAAGTCATATTCGGACCAGAAATTTTCCGCTCTTTCCAAATCAGTAATGAAAAATGTGGCTTCACATTTAAAAAATGGTGTATGACGTCATACAGACCACATTAATGACGTCATGAAAAATATACTTATGTCATTTAGCTGTACGTCCTTTTGGATTATGATTTACTTTTGTTTAAGCAAAAAAAAATGGTGCATATGGCGTTCTTTTTACTTAATGACGAAGTTCACCCCTATTTTTAACAAGTTTACCCTTGTCCGCCAGCTTGATGGTAACGCTCTAGGCAGACGCCTCTTGGGAATTTGCTGAAATATATCACAATCTTGTATGCAGCCAATTTTGGAACGTTTACTCGATGATGAGCATGACCAAAAAAAATTACCATTTTCACACCCTGTAACTATCCTCGGTCATCACTTCCACTGGCGCCTACCTAGAAAGGTGATGTAATTCAGGAATTGAACTTAATACGATACATTCTGTCCATTTTCTCGATGACGAGCAAAAACCGGCTCTATCTCTTAGACTATAATATTTAGTCTATTCACTATCTGGTGACTGGATAAACCTTTTTTCTTTCTGCATCGTATAAACTCATACAACTTAAATCACGGCATTTCACGCTATTACTACGTACCAAGCAGTGAACAGTAATATAACGCACATTATTGAATTTCAGTTTCACTTAATCTCCCAATAACAAAAACTGTATATATATATATATATATATATATATATATAAAAATTATTTACAATCAGTCCTTCTTTTCAAAACCACTTCTGAACTAATTCAAAACCAATTATAATTACAACGCAAAATTAAATTATAATATTTTTTAAAAATATTCATTTAACACATTGTAACAATATTTTACAGTAAAAGATAAAAACTGAAATTTTGTTCATAAAGATAAACATATACCAATTAAAAATATTTGTAATAATTCTATTAGGTATTCTATTCTATTTGGTAAATATCTGCCAGAATTCTACAAATGTTGGCTAATTTTCAGAGCAAACTAAGCAATCAGCGCAATGGCAAATGGTGAAAGAAGTGACAGAGGAAGTATGCTTCTGGATTTTCTATACGAAATGAACTCCTCTAAAACCAGCAAGAACCTAATATTGCAAGATATATATAAATTCATTCATGTAAATCAAAACATCCAAAGAAAGCCGTCCGGAAAACAAGTAAAGATTTACTTAGAGAGACTAAAACAATATTCGAACACTATTTTGTTATGACTCAAGTATTAATCCTAATGTGTAATATAATTCTTAATTTAAATTAAGTGCCAACTAAAATTTGTTGAATTATTACCTTGCAAGTTGAAGCTCATTTCCGAAGAATTGTAAATGCGGCAAAAAAATTAACAAAAGGTGTATAGCGTTCTTTCTGACTTCTGACATATGTCAAGTCCGCAATGCAATATATCGCAAAGACAGAATTGCAGTTTTTATTAGAAAATCAATTTTTTTTTTTCTATATTAATTGCATGTTATATTAATTTATTTCCAATATATTATTAATATTCTATAAAAACCTCGAGTGTCATGAATGGCATAGCCAAAAAAAGGAGAGTTAGATTGTGGATATTATGTCATTATAATTTATCGAGCATTTTACCAATTGAAATATGAAACATATGCTATTATTTTTAAAATATCCTAATTGGATTCTATAATGAACACAAAGATTGTTCAGTACAAAAGTATTATAATTCAAGGAGAAAAACGTGTTAAAAAGTATATACAAGCATTAGAATCATCATTTGAATAAAATTGTATTTTCATCTAAAAAAATTTAGTCCTACATACATGTGTTATTGGTTATAAAATCTAAAAAATTAATACCTAGTATTTTTCTGGAATGATTGAGTATGACTTACAGAATCAGCAAAACAATTAGCAGTCATAATAATAGCCGTAATATTATTAAATAAGTAGATTATATAAAGTCAAAATTTAAATAAACACACAAATTTTAAACTACAAGATGAAATTTATTCATTACTCTATAAAAAGTCGCATTCAAAGCAACCTACATCTAAATAATTCCTAACCTAACAGCGAGCAACCAAGTATTTGCATATCTATTCGGTTCAAATATTTCAATAGTCGGTCTTTCAAAAAAAAAAAAACAATAATATGGTGCAATTTACAAGATATCTAAATAAATTGTTTTAAATACAATTCTGCAAGATGACAGTATTAATTAGTTGTTTTCTCTCGGGAGCCATCATAAATGATCGTGACAATATGCATTGACGCAAATGAAAAACGCTAAAAAACCAAGTGTTGGCGAAATAATAACAGAAATGATAGAGCAGCGACAAAGGGCAAATTTAGCGAAAATACGCAATCTTTCCAACACATGGCTATCAAAAAATACCAAAGACCTGGAATAATTTAATTATAATATTTTATCATACAAGAAGCGAGATTCAATTAACCTTCAAAACCTAAAAGGTTTTCATTCTAACTGCATAAAACTTCACTAAAGTTATTACGAATTATATAATTAATATCATGAGTACCAACTTGTCGAACAAGTTGACTTTAGAAAATATAGCACAACCGAACGGACACTGACATTGAGAATGGTACTCGAAAAATCAGTGGAGTTCAATTTCGAGTTTCAAAAGGACAATTGTGATATAAGTGCCAGACTCTACCAACGATATACAATGCTCATTGGGAACTCATATAACCACTCTAAATCCACTGTACACCTACAAATAAACACTAATTACTGTATAAAAGGAGATATCCATCCTTCCCCAAAAACTGTTTACGAATGAAGCTTTCAAAAAATTATTAGCGACTAATAAGGTTAAATACAACTAATGTTAATAGAGCTGGACCAAATAGTATGTTTAGATTACCTAAAAATGAATTAAAGAAAAACAAAAGTCGTGTATAGTAGATCTCAAGAACAGAACCTAAAACAAAAAATAAATATTTTTTCTGAGATTAAGGAGGACAGAAATATGAATAGACTACTGCTGCCCCCTCTAAAATATTCGCTTAACGAATCCTGTCAGTACTGACTTACGGTGCTCCAAAGTGGACCCTTGCGAAACATACCATAGACAAACTAAGTGTAGCACAAAGTTCAATGAAGGGCCAACTTTTGAGCATAACACAGACCATTCTCCTCGTTAGGACACAACAAAATTAAAAGACGTCGAAGTAAATGGAACTACGCTGGCAATATGGCAGGAGATATGAAAACTGAATCAGAACAGTCCTCAAATGACATAAATTAATATTATACTATATTAAGAATTCTTATTTCTAAGAATTTTCTACATTTTTAGTCATACCAATTTCTAATTTACAGCTATTCAGGCATGGAGATAGAACACCCGAAAAAAACAACTTGGACCCAACTAATCCACATTTCAATGAAAGTTACTATGAACAAGGATACGGTCAACTTACAAAAGTGAGTAAGGAAATATATATATATATATATATATATATATATATATATATGTTGTTATGGAATTTTTATTTCGTGGTGTGTTTTAAATTTTATATTTATCATTTACTTTTAAATTATCCACTCCATAAAACCATACCACATAATTTTCTTTTCTCCAAAACTGCTCCGGCTCTTGAGACTTGTTCTGTAAATATATTATACGCGCCAACTGAACTTTGTCGATAATAAAACAACAACTATTTATTTATTTTATCTTGTCAACTCGTTTCTCACCTTTTTAAATAAAATCACATACAAACCTCAAACAACTCAAATATCAAAATAAAACTAATCAATGAACAATCAACAAGAAATCAAATGTGAAATCAAAATATCAATATCAAAACACTTTAGAATCAAATAATCCTTAATCCAAAAAAGATTTCGGCTCAGTCACATCTGCCCTCTTCAGGTCGGTTAGCATAATTCTCGTAGCCTTCTGCCTTCGCTTCTAGTTACTCGAATGACTCTGCCGAAACGTCGTCATTTAAAAACAAAGTTGTATCATATAATACTCTTTTTGCCAATCTTTTGACTCATCGTTTTTTAAAATCAGATTATTTTTAGGGTTCCGTATATACAATATACGGATTCCCTTATCACTCCGGATTTCTGCCTCTGTCATATCACAGCAATTTTCTCCTAAACTACTGCACGGAAGAGGTTGAAATTTGAAATGTATAGTTTGGTGACCCGATAAGAGTACATATCGTAAAAAAAAAATTTGATTTTAGGGGTACTTCTGGGGGGAAAAACTAATAAAATCCACCGTTCCCCCCCTGATCTCCGAAACTACTAAGCCTAAAATTTTGAAAAAAATAACAATAATTTTACTCCACCCTTATTTCAAACACCTTGTATAAGCAACTCCTTATGTTCCACACTATATAACTTTTTTAACTGCTCTGTGTAAACTGCTTCTAACATTTTTTCAAGCATACTGTATAACTGTAATTACACCTACTCCTATAACGCAAATATTCTTACTGCCTATGCTTATTTAACGTTTTTTTAATGGTTTTTGATCCACTCTGTATAACTATAGTTTGTGGAGCAAAACTATACATCCTGTTTGAGTCTGCGTGATGTATCGGCAAGTGTGACAAGGTAACGTGATGAAAGGATTAATCCTCAGTTTTCTATAGACAGGCATGCGTATTACACTTTGGGAATTTTGGTGTAGATCACAATTGTTTTTAGGGTTCCGTATATACAATATACAGATACTCATAATATCACTCCGGATTTCTGCCTCTGTCACATTACAGCAATTTTCTCCTAAACTACTGGACGGAAGAGGTTGAAATTTGGTATAAATGTATAGTTTGGTGACTTGACCAGGAGTACATATCGTAAATGAAGAAAGTTTGAATTTATATGTACTTCTGGGGGGAAAAACTAAAAAATCGACCTTTCTCCCCAGCCCTGATCTCCGAAACTACTCAGCCCAAAATTTTGAAAGAAAAGGAAATATAGAACGTTGCCCGAACTTTACAGAAAAAATAAGGAGAAACCATTAATATTAATTTTAGGGGGCAAATTATAGAATTAAATAAAATTTAAAAATAAAAAAAAATTCAAACGCATCATGTAATATCTCAAATGAAAGGTCTCATTCTGAGGAACACAAATATATATATATATATATATATATATATACATATATTATATTTCAAAAATATATATATTTAAAAAGATATTAACGATAATATACCAAAATTTACCCATTCCCCCCCCTTATCTCCGAAACTATAAAACGTAAAGTTTTGAAAAAAATTAGAGGTATAGGTTCTGACCTGAAGTTTACTGGAAAAATAAGAAGAAACCTCTACTTTTAATTTTGGGGTGCAAATTAGAGAACTAAATGGAAAATATGAAATTAAAATTGTTTCTAACCCATCATGTTATATATCAAATGAAAGGGCTCATTACGACAAAAACAAATATATAATTTTTATATTTTTAAAATAAATAAATTAAAAGATATTAACAAAAATATTTAAAAAATACCCATTCCCCCCCTTATCTCCGCAACCATAAGTTGGAAAATTTTGAAAAAAAATGGAGGTATAGCCCCTCACCTGAACTTTACTGGAAAAATAAGGAGAAACCCCTAATATTTATTTTGGGGGGCAAATTATAGAATTAAATGGAAAATATAAAATTATAATTGTTTCTAACGGATCACGTAATATATCAAATCACAGGGCTCATTATGACGAATACAAATATATATTTTTAATTTTCTTAAATTAATATTTTAAAATATATTAAAAAATATTTTAAAAAAATTGCCCATTCTCCCCGTTAATCCCCAAACTATAAGACCTCAATTTTTTTGTTTATAGGGAAAATATGAAAAAAATCCCTAATTCTAAATTAAAATTAAACGAAAAATAAATTATTAGGAAACCGCCATAATTTTAGGGACAAATTAAACAATTAAATGGAAAATAAATATTCAATTTTCAAACGCATCATGTAATATATCAGATAAAAGGCTCATTAAATTACAAATATATCATATTTTTAAATCATTTGTTTAAAAGATATTAACAAAAATATTAAACATTGACTTAATTCCCACTTTAGAAACTACACTATTTAAATTTTGAAAAATATATTTTATTTGTATTTTTTAATAATTTGAATAACAGATTTAATAATTTATAATTTAAAACTTGAACTATTTTGTCCTTTATCTTCCAATCTACAGAGCCTCAAAATTCAGACAGTAGATTATAAAAGACATCTCTGAAAGTTTATTAGTAAAATAAAACTCTAATGTTAATTTTTGGGGGCCAAATTAGAAAATTAAATACATATATATTCTAATAAAAATCAAGCGAATCCTGAAGCAGATAAAATAAAAAATCTATGTGTGGAAAATCAAAGTGTATATTTTTTATAAATTTAAAACGCTTCCTTTAAAAGATATAAGGGTAAATATAAGAAAATGCACTCATTTCCTGCTTGTCTGAAACTGGAATCTTGAAGGTGGTACGGAACCTAAGTATGCGAGTCCAACTCGCACTTGACCAAATTATTTATCATTTAAATCATTCTAAATTTATATCATTTCCTTTATAATTAATATTATGAAGAACAAAGTAAATGTGTTTAGTGTAAAAAATATCGATACAAAATAATTTAGTTAGAATAAGTTACGTAATTAATTGTTACGTCTGTTATCTTAACCGATATATTAAATTTGTTATCTACTTAATGACAATCCACCGTTCATACGGCTTTGTTAGGCAAACTTTGGTTTCAAATAAGGATAAATATAATATTTTAGCAGTAAACTCGTCGAAAAAATTGTTAAGCACAAATTACACAAAACTATAACAAGGCTAGTAAGCAAGTACCTAATGCGCTATTAGATAAAAGTTATAAAATCCGAAGCTGTACTGTTTATACAGTAGTGTCATTTCAAAACTAGCCACCCAAAATAACTTTTAAAATATCTCTAAAAGAAAAAGACAAAAAAACACGTTAATTTATATTTACGGGGGACACATTTTATATGTATCGTTCACCCTGCAATTTCAATCCCTAAGCGGGGATGAATATCACTTCTAAAAGTTTAAATGCAAAGGGAGATACTCATTTGTGCCAATCTTTTGATACATCAAATTATTTTTTACACAGTAATGACATTGTTAACTTTCAAATTAAAATAATTATTATTTACCTTGTATTTACATTATTAATATTGTATTAGCGTTAGAATTACATTGTACTTAAATTAGATGTTCAAAATGTCCGCCATTGATGATAAGACAATGGTAAAGTCGCAGCTCGAATTCCTTCCGCACTTTGTCTACCACAGTTTTTAGATGTTTGAGGATCCATGGCAAAATGACTTAAAATCTCAACCTGTTCAGCTTCAGTTAAAACTCTACAATTTTTCACAATTTTATTGCACACACTTCCAGTTTATGAACTAAAGCCAACACTCTTTCCTCGAAGTTTCCTTGGACTTCCATCGTCTTGAAGTGGTTGATCTCACAACGTTTCAATACCTGTGTATCTGCTATCGTCATCAGGTGAATGATAGGAAATTCAGAGTATCCCTCGTATTTATATTATACCCTTAACCGGCCATGCGTCACAGGTCATGGTCATTGGGTCTTATCTGGTCCAATCAGCCTCGTCGTCCCTGGAGGTTGGTTGCCGGTGATGCATAGCGGCAGAGGCCGAAGAAGAGCTCTCCAAATATTTTTAATTTGGACGCTGGGCTCGCTAATTATATTTTCGTTCGAGATTATATAGGCTGTCTCTATGAATTTTCTTTTGTACCAGTGCTCCTCCTTGTGAATTGCTTTAGCCTGGTCCCAGTCGATATTATGCTGTTCGGTCCATGCGTGATTAGCTAGCCCAGACTTCGTTACCTCTCCCCTTTGAGTAGCTGTGCGGTGTTCCTTAATCCTGGTCTCCAGCGGTCGCTTTGTCTCTCCAATGTAAAGATTGCCACATTCACACGGTATGCTGTATATACAGTTATGTGGTATTGCTGGTACGTCGGGCCTCGTTCTTGTTATCATGCTGCTCAAGGTGTCGTTGCTTTTGAAGATTATTCTGATTCCATAGCTGTGTGCAATTCTTCTCCGACAAGCCTTTAGTATACGGTAAAAGTAGAGTTGCTACCGTGGTGTCCTCTTCCTGCCTAGGTGGTTTGTCCAGCTCTTCAAATGCCTTGGTAATGATCCTTTCCGGATATCCATTCGCCAAAAGGTCTTCTCTAAGTTTCACTTGTTCTTCTTTGAGGGCTTCTGGTGTGCTGCAGATAGTTTTGGCTCGATGGATAAGTGTTTTGATGATGCCAGTCGTTGCTGATGGGTGGTTCGAATTGTAGTGAAGGTATAATCCTGTATGCGTAGCCTTCCTGTAGACTGTTGTTTGGATTCCGGTCCTAGTCCTTTGACACTTTACATCAAGGAATGGTAGGCACCCACTCTCTTCCATCTCCATGGTGAATCTAATGGGTGGTTGAGATTGGTTCAGGTGCTCCAGGAATGCCTGTAGTTCTGTCCTTCCATGTTGCCAAATAATAAAGGTGTCATCGACATACCTCAACCACAGCTTGGGCTGCTTCTCGAAACTCCTCAGTGCATGTTCTTCGAACCATTCCATGTAGATGTTGGCGATGGTTGGTGATAACGGGGAACCCATAGGCAATCCATCTTCTTGCATGAAGAACCGGTCCTTCTCCTGAAAGTAGCAGTTCTTGAGGCAACATTCAAGCAAGTCCATGATTGAGTCTATTGGCAGTTCCATCCTCTCCATCAGGGTTTCGTCTTCAGTAAGTTTCTTTCTTGGCAATCTTTACATTGGAGAGACAAAGCGACCGCTGGAGACCAGGATTAAGGAACACCGCACAGCTACTCAAAGGGGAGAGGTAACGAAGTCTGGGCTAGCTAATCACGCATGGACCGAACAGCATAATATCGACTGGGACCAGGCTAAAGCAATTCACAAGGAGGAGCACTGGTACAAAAGAAAATTCATAGAGACAGCCTATATAATCTCGAACGAAAATATAATTAGCGAGCCCAGCGTCCAAATTAAAAATATTTGGAGAGCTCTTCTTCGGCCTCTGCCGCTACGCATCACCGGCAACCAACCTCCAGGGACGACGAGGCTGATTGGACCAGATAAGACCCAATGACCATGACCTGTGACGCATGACCGGTTAAGGGTATAATATAAATACGACGGATACTCTGAATTCCCTATCATTCACCTGATGACGATAGCAGATACACAGCTATTGAAACGTTGTGAGATCAACCACTTCAAGACGATGGAAGTCCAAGGAAAGTTCGAGGAACGAGTTACATTGTCTACCAACTTCAAACTAACATTAAAGCCAACACATTCTGATGCCCAATTCAGTTCTGCGTGTACAGCGTTGTTCTTCCCCATAAATAAATATTATTTCAAGTCTTTCTTGTAAAGAATAAGTCATTGTCGAAATTTAATGGTCGTATACAACGAAACCACTACGAATAATTGGTAAATTGTTTAAATCTACAGTCGCAAATATCTTTCGCAAAAACATTTAAAGTTTTGTTCTCACTTGTTTATCTCGGGATTTATACTCATGTTTTTTATTCATTTACAATTCAAAATTTTAAATTTGTTACTGTTTCTGTGTCATTACTGAAAATTATCTGATTTTAAAAAATTATTTGTAAAAAGATTTGCAAAAAAAGAAACTGCAGGGTGACCGATACATGTAAAATGTATCCCCCCGTAAATGTAAATTAACATGTTTTTTTGGCTTTTTCTATTAAATATATTTTAAAAAATATTTTGGGTGGCTAGTTTTGTATGTTGTAAATTCCGTCGATAAGGAACAGAGATTATTGAAACAAATACTGCCTTTTATTTGTGATTTAAACAACAAACTTTGCAGGCAATGTAAATATTGCTATACTTACATTAGACTTTTTTTGGGAAAGTGAAATTTAACTGCAAGTCACCAGTGCCATTTTTTGAAGAGTGGCCTGCAGGTGGCAAAAAAACAAAATTAATCACGAAAGTCGCTTTTACCTTTTTCATTCAATATAAAATAGGCAAAGTTTGGTTATTCCCCTATAACGTGAAAACTGTAGATTGATATAATCAATACTACTTTTGTAAGTATCGATAGGAGCACTTCCTGTCCATAAAATCCGTAAGTAGACAATTTTTTCAATGATATGTTCTTTAAATCTGCTACGTTTTGCACAATCGCGTTATAAACAATTTATTTCAGTTTTTTGCATAGCTGACGTATTAAATGAGATGGATAGATTAATATATCAAACAGATTTTAAAAATAGAAATAATAAACTACAAACTGTTTATTTTTAACCGACTTCCAAAAAGGAGGAGATTATCAACTCGTCGCGTATTTTTTCGCTTTTTTTTATATGTATTTTACCTGATTTCTTCTGCTGTGGTGCACCGTTTTGAATGAATATGGTCTTGTTTAATAGAGTATGTATCCGGATTGATGAAACTTCAAATTTTGGAAAAGAATTCTATTGATAAAGTGATAAAATTTGTGAATGAACACATGCGTGCATGGAAATCGACCAATATCCCTAATATTTTAGTCGATTTTTCGATAACTCCTTATGGATGTGTATAGTTTTTTAACGTTTAATCTATTAAGTAAGATCCTTAGGTGATCTCATATACTTTTCCGAGACGTGCAACTTGCAGTTTTGCAGAAAATCGCCGAAAATCCCAAAATTCTTATCAAAAATTTCATCGAATTGACATAACGGACATTTCCTCATAAATATTTTAATTCCAACGCAATAATGTGGTAATTTTAGGCACTAAAGCATATAGATAGTAAAGCATAGTATTTTCGCCTCCTTAAATCAATGAGTACCAAGCTCGTTTTGTTTGTATACCAGGCAAATACCTATTTAAATGCAAATTTTTCCATTTTGCGAAGACTTTGGTTTGGTTGTCACATTCTCCCGCCCTAATAGAAAATTCAGTGACAACACATGTCAAACTTTAAACTGGTACTTGGTGGCCTATAGACAGGGTGTTTAGTTATAGCAAACAAAATCACAAAGTAAAGTGGCAGAAGGAGTTGCATTTATATGAAGATTGAAATATAGGATGGTTGTAATATAGGGTGGACTGGACGTTTGGTGGTATAAAAATGTTGGAAAAAATGTGAAATTAAAATTATATAGGGTGATTAAAGAACTGTTATATGATGTGGACATAAGAAAATCATATACAGGATCGTTGAAATATATGCTGGAGTTGAATTATATTTGTACAGTGTGATTAAAAAATTATTTCTTTTATAGCCCATAAGAAGTTGCATAAAGTGTGGAGAGGAATTAATGTTACACGGGGCGATAATATAAAATGTTAAAATGAAATAATTTATGGGGTAGCCCACAAGGAGTTATACACTATGGTTGAAATATAGGACGGATTTGACTCCGTAAATATGGGATGGATTCTACTCCGTCCTATAGTTTACAGAAGGCAGCTAACAAATTTATGCTTGTCCGTGGGAAGTCGTATTTACAGGATGGTTGGTACATAGGTTGGAGTGGAATTATCTATAGTTATACAGGGTTGTCAAAAAAGTTGAAAAAAGGTTACATGGTGTAGTCCATAAGGCATAAATATATTTTGGGCTTATTAAGTCAACGCGTACTAGTACATTTTGTTCGTAAAGATTTACCTGTCAATTTAAATGAGAAAGTATTATTGTGTAATGTTGAGGCTTTCAATGTTACCTGGTTCTGTCTATTAAGGTTATACATACAAAATAAAAAATAAAGAATGAAAACTACCTGAGTTCAAAAAAAAACTAAAAACTTGAAAATAAAACATTTTTTAAAAAAATATAACCGACTTCTACCTATAACTAAAAAGCTAAAAATAATTATACCAAAATATAACTCTAGCAAATAAATAACACATTCATTGTTGTTAGGTATCTACCCAGGAAGTAAAAAATGTAAACATTAAAAGGTGCTCATTCTGTACAAATTAATTACCTACCAATCTAGTATATTTTTGAAGTCGGTGCCAAGCAACAATCAAGTTTGATGAATTAGTAGATAAGTACTCAATGAAGGATTTTAGATTTGCTTGAATTTGTCGTGTTATTACTAATCTATAACTCACGGGACAACAGCGATCGTGAATATTTTGATAGCTATGCTCTACCGAGATCAATCATTGTGAAGTTCTTTAAACGAATGTCTTCTCCCTACAAATCTTATGTGAGAGGAGTTGTGTTCTATGTTCATTAACCTACTCTTGGAAACTATTGCTGCGCTTTGCAGCAGGCAACCATCTGATCACTAACACATATTGATAACAATAAGGCTTAAACATATTTTGTCCATTTTCTCACAGTGCATAGCGAATTCTAAGTCTTGACTCTATCAAATATTTGCATAAAGTAAATTATTGATGTATACTAATATTTTAGAGTATCTTGGTGAGACGTCCCTTATTAATAATAACTTCACCAGCAAGCCTCCGACTCCTTCCATTTTGCATAAGCTTTTGTCTCTTGTGATTGATTTCTTATATAGTTATGTGGTATTTTTCTGTAGGCGAAAAAAATTTAGAAATAATATTAATATTAATATGTAGGCAAGAAAACTTAACTGCTTTATGGTGTCTCTACCATTCCAACTACAACCCCCCTTACTTAAACCTTGTCCTTGCTTTCATATTTCATTAATGTTTTTACAAGAATAAAATATTAACTACTGCGTTTAACCTACTTCTGCAGATAACAATAAAGTTTCTCCGAGCACAAAAAAATATTGAAAAGGGACAGTAAATTTTACCTTTCATCTCATTTTGTAACCCTAGCGATCATTTTTGAATAAATACAAACATTTTGTGTGCTTTATAATTCAGATAATTCAAGATAAATAAACCACAATTATAAGCGTAATCGCTTATGGTAAAACATTTGTTTAGGTAATTTCTAATTATTGTTCTCATAATTTCCTAGGAAGGGCAGCAGAAATCATATGAACTTGGACGTTGGTTAAAAGTACGCTACGGAGATTTTCTGGGTGAAAAATATAACGTAAAATTAATAGAAGGACGAACCAGCGATTTTAATCGAACCAAGGCTACCTTACAGGGAGTTTTCGCTGGACTTTTTCCGCCAACAACAAGCGAAGCTTTTAATAGTTCCCTATTATGGCAGCCAATACCATACAACTACAGGGAAAGAGACAGAGATACGGTACGTATAACTGTGCGACATACACTAAAACCATTGAATACCAAAATAATGATTTTGTGTTTTCGGTTTATAGCTTGACTCCAGCGTCAACTATTAGATCCTCCTATAACTATAAACAATCCTCTGCACAAAACAGGTATAAAAAATATTTTGTTGATATCTCGAGTGTTTTGTATAATGAGTCAATCGATCATGGGCATGAAAATGCCAAAGCAGCTAGGACTAACTGGATAATAATAAGAAAATGAGTTAATAATAAAAAAAATCGATTGATTCGGATTGATTGCTAGTCTCGAAGGCACAAATACCATCTACATTTTCCTTTATGGATTCACAAAACACATCCGCAATGCGATGACTCTCCAATAACTCAAATATGTTTTTAGATTTTTTCCGCGCTCATGAAAAACCTTATAACATTTCACAAATTATATTACAGAATATAACAAACGATTTACTGTCCATGTTTATATATGATTTTAATCTATGAAACACCTAAATCAAGCTTTCCGAATATCTTATTAAGTTTTCTGCCTTTAAATACAAAATGTCCTGATCACAAACATAATTGTAACTTTCAACAACTTTCAACAACCAGGAGTTTCAGGAAAATCTAGCTCACAGATTTTTTCGCTATAAAATATTAAATTCAGTTATATGTACTACATACATAAACAATTATTCGGGAATTCAATCAGTTGGGAGCGCAACTGAAGGTTCTCGAATAGAAACAATACTGTCTTGCGTTCAAGAAATCTGTTTTACTGTCAACGACTGAACTGTAATCAACTCGCATATAGCTTGTACAATTTGCAATGAGGTACAGCTGACATACAACTCGAAACATGTCGCCCCCATGATGCTATTATTGATAAGACCTCACGCGCATGAGATCTCCTATCTCTCTCACAAAGACGAATTTCAAAATTCAAAGGACAAAGCTTTTTGTAAGCAGTCAATTTTCAAATGTTTATAACAGGTTTATTTTGAAATTTAGATCATTAATTGTACACAAAAATTATATAAAAAAATGACAATTCTAAAAAAAATTATGAACATTTCTGGAATGTTGATAATAACATCAAATTTCAACTGTATTGCACAAAAAAAATAACACAATACTAACCAAAACTGAGTCCTGTTTTAATTTTCCGTAGAATTCAGTCGCTCCTGGTTTACCTACTGTCCCTTTGAACAACCCTATATTAGGATTATTCCTAAGGTTTTTTCGTAGTATTTCCCTTACTACTTTAATGAGACCTCTGACACATCAGAATTCTTTTACCGCATTTTTTGCAAACTTACTAGCTTACACTTAGCGCCACATAAAATGCCAAAGATAACTCTTTCCACATCTCTTTTTTATTTGCTACCCTATATATATGAAATTAGAAGTAAATCCACTTAGGTCAGTTCATATTGTCCTACATTTAACTGTGGAATAATCTTAAATTTCACTTTCTTATTTATTGCCATTTAGACCCTGAACTATTGAAAACATTTGAATTACAAGCTTTTCTACAGATGCCACCATTATCATTCAGAAAACAGCTATTGCAGTCGTTTCTAAAGGGCATGTATACCCTTTCGACACCAATTAGGGTTAATTTATTAAGAGTAAGTCATTTATGTATCACAATAAAGTTTACATTCTAATTATTAATATATAAAATAAATAGTAAGTGAGCCTTGTGGAACACCAATTTTAATTTCACTCAAACCACTTACACTGCCATTGATTTTTACTCATTGAAATACTAATTCTGCATCTATATAATTTATCCAATAGACAGTACCTGCTAAAAGCTTTAACTTAGCCAATAAATGTTAAAGCAATAAATTATCTACTATCGAGTTTTAGATAAACTTCATTGCCTTTTAATAAATTCGAGTAGTCGATGATGTAAAAGTTTTTGAAAAATTTTGGTACATATATGTTAAAATAAGGTGTTTTTTTATATTTTGTTCATATAAAATAATAATTACTGCCATATTTTTCATTTGAATAAATTCATTCTAATTCATACATTCACATTCGTTGGTCTTCTGATCACCAACAAATATAATAACAGAATTTTGATTGTTGTAAATACTCGATATGGTATTTTAATGGGATTCACTTACTCAAAACACATATGCTACTAAATTACCATCCTCAGATCTACATAAGACTGCACATTGTTAACAAATATCCTAAGAGACAACATTGTTTTTATTAATAATTATATATAAAATTAACGTTTAAAAAAGCTATTAAACTACACTTCTAGTTACTTAATAAATTAAACATATACGAGAACACAACACGGCTTCTTAAAAGATTAACATTTCAGGTTTAATGTGGTAAAGTTATAATTTTTAAAATTCATATGTCAAATTTTTGCAAACATTCAAAGTCAGCTGAAATGGGTGATATTCACGCTATTTACCTACTAACAAAATAAAGACAATGAACTTTTTTTATATTGCGTGAGCGTAAAAACAACTTACAAACATACTCTTCTAAATTAAAAATAATATACCGTGATGGGCAAATGTGTGGAACCAAGCAAATATCTCTGGAATTATTAGAGATATCAAAATGAAATTTAGAAGCTGGATACTGCAGTAAATTGCCTATTTGTTTCCAATTTTTTTTTACAATTTTGAACTTCCTGTTTTACCGGAAGTAATGTCGATTTTAAAATTTGCAATGAAACACCCTGTATAGTATTTTAGTTTCTGATGAAACATTTTATTGCGAATACAAAAATATCGGGTTTGATATTGTTTACTTCAATACCTACCGAGATATTAACAGAAAAGTAATTAGGGAAAGGAAAAATCTAATATCCATTAAAGAAACACGTAATCATAATTATTAAGTAAATATAAGTGATTTTCAAAACATTGAAACTTAACTTAACTAAATTTAATGTATTAAATGTTCAAACTGAGCACCGTTTACTTCTTGACAATAAACAAGTCGGTTTTTAAATTCTCTAGTAACATTAGCTTTTAGTTGCATTTCGGTCTCCGGTCAAGGCGGTCACGTTTTACAGCGCTAAGAACCCTGTGATAAAAATTGGTTATACCTAAAGTTTCGAGAATAAAAAAAAAATTAAATGAACAAATATAAAAAAAACAGTGATAAGTGAAAGTGCATGTGAAAAAAAAAACGTCACAGTTATATAAAAGACAATAATTAATTAAAACTCTAGCATTTCTAGCCGAACAAACGGGCTCCCTAATACATTCAATATTACCAAAATCGACAAAAGGTCAAGAAGTCTGAAGCTCGGAGGTACTTTAACACACGTGTAACCCATCTGTTACAATCACGGATTTACAAGTAAATTGAAGGCAAATAAACTTGTGTATCCAAACAAATAAACGGTTGGTAACATCACCCCGGCAAAAAATATAATATTGAAACGTTAAACATAATAAAAAGTGATGGGCGAAAATGCAAACATCTACACGATTTTAAAGGAAATGGAGAGGTTTAAGCATGACATAATACTGCTGTTGGAGAGAAATAAAGAAGAATTAATAAGTCAAATACAAGCCACTGAAGAGAGGCTGTGTTTAACTAACAAAGAATTGAAGCAAAAAGTCGACAGCCTTGAGCAGGAAAATACCTTTCTACGCTCCCAAGTACAGAAATTAGAAAAACAACAAACTAACAACAATATCGTAATATTTGGCCTAAACCCAGAACCGGAAAATATACCAGTACAACTCATTATAGGAGAACTAAATAGACATCTTGGAACAGACTTAAAAACGAGTGACGTGAATAACGTGTACAGTCTGGGGAAATCAAAGGGATCTCCCTTAAAATTAGAGTTTTTATCCTTTTTAAGAAAAAAAGAAATTTTACGTAACGTTAAGAAATTAAAAAATACGGGAATATCTATAGCGAACGACCTAACGCCAACTGAACAACAAGACCAAAAAATATTAAAAAGACATCTCAAACTAAACAGACATAATAAACCTGAAGAAACAAGCTACATCAAGGGAAACAAACTGTACATAAATAACAAAAGCTATACCGTCAAACAACTAATAGAAATTGAAAAAATAGAAGAAGAGAAAAGGAAGGTGGATAGTGAATTTCAAGCACAAACGGAAACGCAAACTAAATCTCCGGCATTTCCAAAAATCACAGGACACCACAAGAAAACGAACAATTATACGGATCAAACACCAAAAAGTACGGCAGGAATAGCAAAAAAGCATAAAGGCATACAAAATCCGTCTAAAAGTACAGGAGATCCAAAAAGTAGTAAAGAACCAGACACAAAAGGAACAAGCAGAGTCAAAACCAGATCAAACCCGAGTGCTGACGACGTTAAATAGAATCACTTTACAGAAAATTGATTAGTAAGTTTTGTATTAAATAAATTAGTTAATTGTACACTATACTTTTAGTAAAAATTGAATTACGAAATTGAATCAGCTTTCCTTTGCATATATATACAAGTCTATATTTACCACTTTTTTATAGTGTAAGATTTTAGAGACTTACAATATGGCGGGAAATATTAATGAAGCGTTTCATATATTAGATAATTTTAGTGAATTAAAAAATGTGATGTGTGAAGATTTTAGGGAGGTGAATAGGGGTATTTGTTTAATGGATGAATTTCACAACTTTACTATTTTGCATTATAATATTAGGAGTCTCAGAGCTAACTTTGATGAGCTATGTATAACTATTAATGAAATCAACAGGAAAAATAATATCGCCATTATAGTACTATCGGAAACCTGGTGTATAGAAAATATATCAGATTTTAACATTGATGGATTCTCAATTTTTTACAATGAAGCTTCTTTTAATAAATGTGATGGAGTTGTAATGTATGTTAAAGAAAATCTCGTTACAGAAGTTAAGAAAATTCCATTAACAGAGGTCTGCTTGCTTGAGTGCAAATTAGTGTTTAATAAGACAAAAATAAATATAATAGGTATATATAGGCCAAACCCAACAAATGAACGTATATTTGTTCAGGACTTTGATGACTACCTGTCCGCACTATCTAAGGATGAAATAACAATTGCGGTTGGGGATGTGAATATTGACATCAACCCAAACAATGTACTAACTTTGTCTTCGATTATCTATTTAAATATGTTGGCTAAGAATGGATTTGTCCCACAAATAAATATACCAACAAGGGTAGATAACAACTCTTCTACAACAATAGATCAGATATCCACATACATAAATAAACAAACAAAACATAAAGTGCAAGTTAATGCTCTAGTTCTTAATAATAGTTTAACTGATCACTATCCCCTAATTTATAATATTAGATTTCAAAAAGAAAAGCGTCAAGAAATTCAAAAACCGCAACTCATCAAAAAACTGAATGAAAGATTTTTATTGGATAAAATAAAATATGCAAATTGGAATCAGGTATAGCACAAGAACCTCAATCCGCCGTAAATATATTTTACGAGCAGTTTACTGCCATTATTAGCCAATCAACAACAGAAATAAAAATAACTGCAAGGGAACAAAAATTAAAACCATGGATGACATGTGGAATACTAACGGCCATTAGAAAGCGAGATATGCTTAAACAGAAACTCTTAAAAAATAAACACAATAAAACATTAGAAGAAGAATATAAGAAGTATAGAAACTTCCTCGGTACATTAATAAAAACTTTAAAAAATGACTATTATGAAAATAAATTACAGCAATGTAACTCAAACTATAAGAAAACTTGGGAAGTCATAAATGATGTCACAAATGTTCCATCAAACAAAAGCACTATAAACAAAATCAGTATCGATAACAAAATAATTAGCAACCCAAAACAAATAGCAAATCATTTCAATGACTTCTTTGTAGAAATTGGGGAGAAAATAGCAAACAAAATTAGTAAAAACAATATAGAAATAAAAACAATGAAGACTAAGCAATATACCAACGCGATGTTTTTGACTCCAACCGACTATTTAGAAATTGAAGACATAATATCGACGCTAAAAAACTTTGCATCTCCAGGGCCTGACAAATTGAGTATAAAAATAATTAAATTAACAAAACTGAATATCTCTAAACCGCTTACTCACATAATTAACCTAATTTTTCAGACATCAAGCATTCCATATCAATTTAAAGAAGGTCTTGTAGTGCCTATATATAAATCAGATAGAAAAGATCTAATGACAAATTACCGACCCATTTCCCTAATTAACAACTTTGGAAAAATCTTTGAAAAATGCCTGAACAAAAGAATATGGTCTTTCCTAGACAAAAATAAAATAATATCCACAAATCAATATGGATTTCAAAAAGGTGTAGGGATAGAGCAACCTTTACAAAAACTAACGACAAGTATACTGAAGAATTTTAATGAAAATAAAAAAACAATTGCAGTATTTCTTGATCTCCAAAAAGCCTTCGATACGGTATCACATAAAATTTTATTAAGCAAACTAAATGAGATTGGCATACGGGGACCCATACTGCAACTTTTTAATAATTACTTGTCAGAAAGATCGCAACAAGTACGAATAGGAGATGACATTAGTAATAAAAGATTTGTGAAAACCGGAATCCCACAAGGCACAGTCTTAGGTCCTACATTATTTTTAATTTTTGTTAATAATTTGCTATCTTATGAAAGATGTAGTATAGTCTCTTATGCCGATGATACTGTACTAATATGTAATGGGACAACATGGGAAGAAGCCTGGAATAAAGCGCAAAATGCAATCTCAGATGTCAAAAATTGGTTAGATGTAAACAGCCTGAATTTAAACGTATCTAAAACTAAATATGTAGGATTTACACCAACAAAGGTAGGAAGAGCGGCTCTATCACCTCTAACAATTAATGGAGCCCTGGAAAGCGTTAAACAAGTATCATCAATAAAATACTTAGGTATGTTGATTGATGAAAACTTAAAGTGGAAAACACATATCGAACACCTTGTCAAAAGAGTTAAAAAGCTTACCTATAAATTCTACACTCTCCGTAATTTACTAAATAAAAAGCTTTTACTTATAGTGTATAATAGTCTAGTCGATTCCATAATAAGGTATGGTATATGCGTTTGGGGTGCGGCATATAACACGCACTTAAAAAAAATAGAAGTATGTCAAAATTACATACTTAGAATAATCTTTAGGTTAAATAATCGTCAAAGTGTCAAACATATTTATATTACACAGACAATATTGAACGTGCGAGGTCTTTACATTAATGAATTGCTAAAGACGATACATTCAGAGAATAACCTCATTAAAACAAACCATCCACATAACACCAGACAAAAGGCTAAACAGTTGCTCAAATCTGAGCGAATGCATAAAACTGTATGTCAAAAATGCATACTATATAACGGTATAAAAGTATACAATGTGATTCCATTAATTTTCAAAAAACTAACCAAGAAACAGTTCAATAAAAAAATTAAATTATACATAGCCCAGAACTATGATAGCTTATTAGCCCTTCTGGTATAATCAAAACACTAAAAATAAATTACTTTATTTAAAGAACAATACCCGTATTTACATATCTCTATTTCTAAATCATGATTAGTTATACTTTATGTAGTTATATTTTAGTTATATTTTGTTGTTTTGTATTATTGTAATTATTTTATTCTCAGTGACTAATAAAATAGAATATTACAAATATGTATTATTTAAGGGTATGTATCAGTGACTAGTAAAATGGAATATTATAAATATATATTAATTAAGGGTATGTATGGGTTAGTATAAGTATATCTGTCTGTGTGTATATATGAGTATATGTTTATGTATATAGGTACGAGTATATATGAATGTCTTGGTTAGTAAAGTATCATATATTAATTGTAATGAATTTAGCACTAACTTAAACATACTTGAATGTTCTCTTGGACACAACACAAGCTCATGCTTAGGTGTTCATTTTTTTTTTCTCTTATTTACCATTCTAACATTAATGTTTGATATTTTTACTTATTACTGTTACCTTGCTAATAATGTTAGTGACAATCTTATTGTAACAACTATAATTGTATTTTTTTTGCTAATAAATTGAATTGAATAATAATTGAATTCACAATAAAGAAGTATTTCAGATATTAAAAAAAAAAAAAATACTTCTGGTGTAATTCTCTGGATGTCTTGAGTTATTCTTGCAGCTAATTCTTGCAAATTATTTGGTCTATCAACATAAACCTTAGACTTTAAGTAACCCCACAGAAAATAGTCTAGTGGATTAAGGTCGGGACTTCGTGCAGACCATTCATAAGTACCCCTTCTTCCAATCCATCTGTGATGAAATGTCCTATCTAAATGATCTCGATCAATGCGAGCGTAATGGGGTGGTGCTCCATCCTGCTGAAACCAGATATTATTTGGTAATTGTCCATTTACCTCCAATGCCGGAATAACTTGTGTCTCCAAGAGCTGTAAATACCTATCTCCGTTTAAAGTTTCTTGTAGGAAGAAGGGTCCCACGATTCTGTTGTTATAAATGCTGGCCCAAACGTTCAATTTTTGGGGATGTTGTGTATGAGCCTCTTGTACCCAATTAGGATTACTTTGCGACCAGTAGCGGCAGTTATGTCGATTAACCGTACCATTTAAACAAAATGTAGTCGGGTCAGAAAACACGACATTTCTTAAAAAATTATTATCACGGTTACAAATATCCATCATCGTTTCACAAAATTGCAAACATCTGTCGAAATCGTCTTCAGAGAGTACTTGAACGATGCGAATTTTTCATGGATGATATTTTTCTCGCATTAATATCCTTCCTACTGAACGATGGCTAATTCCATGCATATCAGCGAGGTCGGTAGTGGATAAGTGAGGATTTTCTTCCAAAGATATAACAACATTTTGAACTACACCTTCATTACTTGCACTTTTTAACCGTCCACTTTTTGTAAATTGTTAACTGTTCCACTTGTGTCGTACCTTCTCAAAGTTTTCGTCACTACTGAACGGGATATTTGTGTATTCGGATGAACAATGTTAAAAATGTTCCAAACTTCTTGATGCGTCGTTTTCCACTCCCCATACCCAATCATCATTAATATTTCTATTCTTTCTGTTTCACTTAATTCGGCCATTTTACGATCAAATTAAAACAATACAATCTTTGTACGTTCAAATAAAAAAAACTAATAACTTATTTTGACAACTACTGTCACTTCTGCAATGAATTTCATGGACTACTAAACTTGATTCAGATTTAATTTTCGCCTGATTTAAACAAACACACGTGTATTCGACTATGGAACAAGCAGTGCTGTTGGCTGTGACGGTAAAATGCCACCGATTGGCCAATAGAAATACAAATCCTTACCGAGCGGTTTGTTTATATCGGGCGTAAATGAAATCTGAACCGAGTTTAGCTACCATCGAATTTTTCCTTTCCTTAGTTACTTTTCTGTTAATATCTCGGTAGGTATTGCAGTAAACAATACCAAACCCGATTTTTTTGTACTCGCAATAAAATGTCTGAAACTAAAATACTATACAGGGTGTTTCATTGCAAATTTTAAAATCGACATTACTTCCGGTAAAACAGGAAGTTCAAAATTGTAAATATTTTTGAAACAAATAGGCAATCTACTGCAGTATCCACCTTCCAAATTTCATTTTGATATCTCTAATAATTCCAGAGATATTTACTTGGTTCCACACATTTGCCCATCACTGTATATAAAGTTATACTGAGTTGATGAAAGAATATACAACTACCTTCAATTATGTATGTTATGAGGTAAAAACATATATAAAAACACTTGTTGGAATTGAATTAATAATAAAAATTAATTGGAAATAAGGTTATGATAAATGCTACTAAGATTTTCAACATGACTGCGAAAATTTATAGAGTTATCATTTTGTGTAATGTGAATCATTTCTTTTACTAACCTTTTTGAGATATCCGATTCTGTTACTAAAATTTCTGTGTTGTTAAAATCAAACACATTTTTATTTACAGCTGCAGTACTGTGCAATTCATTATTTCTTAAGCTAGTTTTGTGACTGTTTATTCTCTTATACAAGTATTGTTTACTTTGACAGATTGCAGTCCAAGCAATTAATTTTATATATGGTGTTGGTTTGATTTAATTTCTCTGTTTTAGGTTTAAAATTGGTGAAAAATTTTCTTTTATTTTCACAATTACTATTTTCTATAACACTTATGTTGTGAGGTTTATTGCATTTCTTTATTTGTCTGGAGATTTGTGGCACAAATGATAAGCAAATATAATTTTTATTATCCGAAGTGTTTAGATTTTTATTTACTGTATTATTATATAGTTTATGTACTCTGTTCTTTATAATCGGTAGAAAAGAGGAAGGGGGATAGTTATTTCTTATTAATGTGTTTTTTACTTTATTTATGTTTTCTTGTCTGTTAGATGTGAAAATTTTATTGTCCTGTCAATTAAAGAGATGACCACACTTTTTTATAACTTGTTGGTGTAAAAGAGTTAAAGTGCAAGTATCGTTCTGACCACGAATCCTGGGTATACCAGCTAGTAATGATTTGTCCGTCACTATTGTGTTTTAAATTGATCTAAAAAAAATTATACTCTTATTGTTTTCTAGTTCAATTGTAAACTGAATTCTGTTATGGAAGGAATTAAACTCACTTAGTGTACATACCTTTTGAAAAACGTAGGTTTAAAGTTAAGACTTTTGATAATGTTTTCTTCGATGTACTCTATAACTAGATTAGCAATTGTGGCCGAAATAAAACCGAAACGTAATTTAGTAGCATATGTGTTTTGAGTGACTGAATCCCATTAAAATACCATATCAAAAATTTTGAAATGTAGTTAATTATGTGGTAACGGCGAACTGAGTTTCTGGCAAATTATATAATCGGTGGCAAATTCAAAAATAATAGAAATTTTACTGTATTTGAAATGGGTATTTTTAGTCTACAGATTTTTGTGAAACCCGCAACTGAATGTTTCTTTATATCTCTCAGTATCTAGGCTTTATCTTAGCCATGCGCTTTACTAACTCACCTTGTATAATGGTTATTTCAGAACAGTAGTTCTAGTTTTAATTTCGTCCCTTTTTAGGAGCTATTTTGTTTTGACTGCCTTAGATGGGACACTTTATTCGATGACAGCGAATCAGAAGCAAGAGATGCCATTGGGCAATACAGAGAAACATTCGAATATATTAACCAACAAACAAACCAAAGTATTACAAAAATTTTAACTTTCTACTACTACTACTTTGGTTTCGAAATTCAAGTAAAATAAGAGGTGTAAGTACAACTAGGTATGATATTAACAACTGCTATTTTTAGGAACAACTTGACATGGAAATACCGACTTGGGCGAAGAAAGTGTATCCTCAACCGCTGCTGAATGTGACTTTAACGTATTATGACTTAATGTTCTCTAAGAAAGATCTTAAAAGAATGGCTGGAGGTATAAATTGCCATTAGTGATGTTAAGGTTATTATGATTTTCTTTAAATTCAGGTTACCTTATGAAAAAAATTGTCTCAGATACGGAACAAAAAATAAATAAAAAACTAATACCGCAAGAAAGAAAAATGTTTTTGTATTCTGGCCATGAAAACAATATTGTTTCTATGCTTGAACTTTTGAATCTCAGGAAAACTATTGGAGTTCCACCATATGGATGTCAGGTGATTATAGAATCACACAACATAAATGGAACTTACGGAATTCAGGTAAGCAATGTATATATATATATATATATATATATATATATATATATATATATATAGAACTAAGCTAGGTTCCGGGTGAGAACCGCGTCTGAATTTATTAAATACTCGACGTTTCGACTCCTGCTTTGGAGCCATTATCAAAAAATAAAATAGAGTTTCAGAGTCTAGATCGAACTCGGGGCCCCAACCTGCCTACTGCCCAAGAGTCACTAGGTAACTGAACTGAAGGTGAGTCTGCGCTGTTTCTTTTATTTATAGTTATTGGTCGATTAGGAGGGGATGTCGCGTGATGAAGGGACTGTGCGGTGATTGGATGGGTGTTGGTGGGCGTGTCTGGTTTGTTTAATCTGGCAATTACGGAGGTCAAAGCTGTGGGAAGGCGAGTGCTGTCATCGCGTCTATTTAGGCAGAAAGGACTTTTCTCTGTTTCGATGGCTTCGCGAATAGTAGATGCCCTAGGATAATTGAGAGGTATGATAGTCCTACTGTCCTCGAAGTTGATAGAGTGTCCTGTCTGGATATGCTGATGCGCGAGAGCTGAAGTGGGATCTTTTTTACGAACTGACAGAGAGTCTTCATATACTCGATGGTTAACGCGCCTGTTGGTACGACCGATGTAGCTTTGTGGGCAATCGCGCATGAAATTTCGTAAACTTCTCGATCCTCGTTAGGTACTTTGTCTTTGGGGTTACCGGTTAAGTTGCCTATAGTTTGAGTGGTGTTGAAGACAGTCTTTATTTGATGTCGTTGTAAAATCCATGCTATTTTGTCAGTGTCTCCTCGAATGTATGGAAGGACGGCATTTCAATGTTGTTGGTCTGTTTCTGACGGTGTTGGTGTGATTGAGGGTTGTTGAGATTGAGGAATTATACGCGCAATGTGGTCCTGATGATGACCGTTTTGTCGAAGGATTTGTTGAAGATTATTAAGTTCGTTTTGTCTATTGTCAATATCTGTTAAACAAATATATCTAAGAGTCAAAGATTTCATTACAGAACTCAGTTGGGAAGGATGGTGGTGTGATTGGGCATTTAAGTATCGATTGGTATGGGTTGGTTTCCTATAGACGGTATGTTGTTGGTTTTTGTTATGAGGACATCAAGAAACGGGACAGAAGAATCAGACTCGATTTCCATTGTAAATTGTATATTAGAATGTATACCATTGAGGTGTTGTAGAAAGAAGTCTAATGAATCTCTGCCATGAGGCCAAATGACAAAAGTATCATCTACATATCTAAGCCAACAGGAAGGTTTTAAAAACACCCAACCAGTCACCGCACAGCCCCTTCATTACGCGACATCCCCTTCTAATCGACCGATAACTATAAATAAAAGAAGCAGACTCACCTTCAGTTCAGTTACCTAGTGACTCTTGGGGAGTAGGCAGGTTGAGACCCCGAGTTCGTTCTAGACTCTGAAACTCTATTTTATTTTTTGTCTCTTGATAATGGCTCCAAAGCAAGAGTCGAAACGTCGAGTATTTAATAAATTCAGACGTGGTTCTCACCCGGAACATAGCTTAGTTCATAATAATGACCGCGGAAGCCTCTCAGAACATATATATATATATATATATATATATATATATATATATATATATGTTATATAAGTATTTAAACAGACTTTATATTAAATTTACTTCTAATTGTAAGGTCAAATACTGTCATTATTCCCACATTGTAATATGATACTTGTTAGTCATTTTTATCACGTTCGACTTTTTACATTTATACTTAGTAACCAAATCTGTACACGTCTTATTTTTCAGTTCACATAAAAACTGATGACCATCCATTTTGAGACGACACGCTTAAATTGTCTTTGTTTAAGATGCGTGTCGACTCATCATTTTGTAATGTTATAAATACTAGTGTAGGACCTTCAGTCGTTAGATGATTAGTTGACTTATACTCTTACAGTTGAAAGTTGTTATTATTATTTTTGTATTTAATTAAATAAATTGTTTTTAAAAAGTGAATTTTGAAAATCGTAATATAAAAAGTGGCGCAGTCAGTAGGATTCCATTACGCTGCTAGAACCGGCGTTAGAAGAAAAGCTTAACTGGTAGCGGTGGATTCCAATCCTTTGAAGGAAGAAAAGAACCTCGAGACGTCCCAACTACAACACGTAGAACACGGCAACTTCGATGTTTCGATTAATGTAAGTACAAACAATTAAGTAATCATCTCGCAAATATTTGTTTTACCAATTTGAATTTATTTTATCGATATATAATTTTGATTTTATTTTATTTTTACTGTTCGGACGTTCAATATCCCGGAACATTTTAAACCGAATTGTACTATTTTCCATTTGGGTTTATTTTACTTTGTGCACAATTTTGTAATCTTCTACATTCTTAAAACAAAAACGTGGTAAACGTTTTGATAATTCTAAATATTTTCTTTAATTTTGAACATTTTTATTACCGTATATTTTTAATCAACCGAAATAATGGCATCTCCCCAAACTTCAGCAGATCCGGAGACTGAACCCTACCGGCTTTCAGAAATCTTTTCCATTGTCCCTGAGTTTGAGGGCGATCAAATCTCGCTAGGGACATTCACTGATGCGTGCGACTGCGCGTATAATATGTCAACGGGCGACCAACGCTATCTTTTACTTATACACATTAAAAATAAGCTGAAAGGCAGAGCGGCCCAATTAATTAATTCACGCAACCCCGCGTCCTATTTGGAACTTAAACAACTTTTAAACTCTCATTTCGGTGATTCTAGAGATTTGACATCTCTCATACAAGATTTACAACGTCTAAGACAACTTCCCAACGAATCGCCTCTCACATTTTATAACAGATTGCAAGTACTTACTGCAAAAATGTATGCCAATATTCAGAAAACCTCGAATTTGAATGCAGATCAGAAGATAGCCCAAACGAGTCTAATAGACACTATGGCGCTGAACACTCTTCTGACCGGTTTAGAACCGCGTTTAGGGCAAATCATCCGCGCCGGAAACCCGAAAGACCTGTTAGAAGCCCACGTACGAATTAGGCGTGAATTACAACTGTCCTACTTCGAAAACCAAAAAACACCTAAACAAATTCCCCCTAAGCCTAATCAACCCTTTCGAAAGCCTAATCCGCAAATTAATAAGTGCCTATCATGTGGAAGATTCGGACATCACACGTCCGAATGTCGCTCTCGAAACTACCAGACACCAGTCTATAACAATAGTAGCGGCAATAATAATAATTTTAGACCAAACCCTTTTACTAATAATTTCTCACAAAATCAGAATCAACAACCTAGGCAAAATCAGTCACCCTTCAGACAAAACCAGTTCTCTAACCAGCCAAGAACGTTTCAGCAAAGTACGCAACAACCACGCCAATCGGTCATCCAACGGAATCCCGGTTTTCGCCCAAATCCAAATAAAACACATCACTTAAATTATACGAATTACCCTAACCAGGACGATGATTATTATACAGTTAATAATCAACCCTACGATGATTACAATAGCACTGATGATCAAAGGGAATATGATTATTATAGTCAGTCATGCAATCCAGAAGCAATTAATATTAATTATCATACTGCTGATAACTATCAAACTGTCGATTTAGATCCCTTAGAGAATCAAAACTATCAGGATTTTCTATCTCTTCCAAATTTAGACCACCCTCCAGACATAACGACCAGCCTCGCAACACAGATCCAAACTATCAATCTCGACGACCTGAACCCGAATATAAACTTTCCGGAACAGACATTTCTGTAACTACTCTCCATACTGTAAACTCCAAAAATCTGTACTATATCAACGATGCGACGGGAAACTATAAATTACTCATAGATACAGGCGCAGGAATTTCTATCTTTAAAGAGCATACCGTCAGAAATTATTCTGAACGATTCCCGGAAAATGTCATTATTCAGGGAATTACAGACAAAAAGATCCCCATTTCTCAGTCAACCCTTATACCATTCACTCATGGTAACCCCCATAAGGTATTCATATGTAACCTCGACATCGAGTTTGATGGCATTTTAGGGTTAGATTTTTTAGAACATTATGAATGTGTAATCGATCTAAAATCTAAACAACTCAAGACAAATTTCAAAGATATCACTCTTCACAAGGTCTCCTCCTTGCCCCTTTCAGATATCACTTCCTCGACAGTCCCCAACACATCATCTCCAAAAAATTTGTCAAACTATATTACTATAGAACCTCGTACAGAAAAAATATGTAAACTACGTTGTCATCTTTCGAACACCGACGCTGTTTTACATACCATCGAGAAAGAGAAAGTCAGACTACCCAATTCCTTGGTATATGTAAACCATAACGGGGAATTTCTAACTTCAGTTATCAATGCCAACGCCATCCCAAAAACAATTAACTTTGAAAACATAACAATAGAACCCCTTGTGCAAACACAACCCTGTTTTAACTTTAACGACTCGTACGAAACTCCAGATATCGACAGAAACTTACTCATAAGACAACAACTTCGGACTGAACATTTAAACGACGAAGAAAAAGACATGATTACCAACCTTTGCTTAGATTTCCAGGACATATTTTACTTAGAAGGAGACTCACTATCCTTTACCAACGAAATTAAGCATTCAATCGAGACTAGTAATTCCAGACCCATCTTTACTAAATCTTATAGGTACCCTCAGGTACATAAAGAAGAGGTTAAAGATCAAGTAAACAAAATGCTCAACCAAGGTATCATTCGTCACTCAACTTCCCCGTGGTCTTCCCCAGTTTGGGTTGTTCCCAAAAAGCTAGACGCCTCAGGCAAACAAAAATGGCGTGTCGTCATTGACTACAGGAAACTTAACGAAGTCACAGTAGACGACAAGTATCCATTGCCTAACATCTCCGATCTTTTAGATCAACTAGGCAAATGCCAATATTTTTCTACATTAGATCTCGCCTCCGGTTTTCATCAGATAGAGATCGATTCCAAAGATATTCCCAAGACAGCATTTTCAGTCGAAAACGGCCATTACGAGTTTGTTCGTATGCCGTTCGGTTTAAAAAACGCCCCGTCCACATTTCAACGTGTCATGGACAACATCCTCCTTGGAATTCAAAATGAACGTTGTCTAGTATACATGGACGACATCATTGTATACTCCCCAACAATTCACGAACACATTTCACGGTTGACCGAAGTCTTCAAACGTCTTCGCAAATCAAATCTTAAGATTCAACCCGACAAATGTGAATTCTTAAGAAAAGAAGTAGCGTATCTTGGTCATCTAATTACGCAACAAGGTGTAAAACCGAACCCCGAAAAAGTCAGTTGTATCCAAAATTTCCCAGAGTTAAAAAATCCAAAAGACATTAAATCTTTCTTAGGATTGGCCGGATACTATAGAAGATTCATCCCCAACTTTGCCAAAATGTCAAAACCACTTACAAAACTTCTCCAAAAAGATGCAAGATTCTTCTTTGATTCTGATTGTAAGTCATCATTTAATGACTTAAAGAAAGCTCTCATTTCAGACCCCATTCTCAACTACCCAAATTTTGAAGAACCGTTTCTTCTCACCACGGATGCCAGCGCTTTCGCGATTGGTGCAGTTCTTTCGCAAGGTCCTGTAGGAAAAGATCTTCCTATCGCTTATGCCTCTCGCACTTTATGTGCGGCCGAAACTCGATATTCTACCATCGAAAGGGAATTGCTTGCCATAGTGTGGGCAGTAAAACACTTCCGTCCGTATTTATTTGGCCGTAAGTTTACTTTAATTACCGATCACCGCCCGCTTACGTGGCTTTTCTCGATCAAAGATCCAGGCAGTAGACTTGCCAGATGGCGACTAAAACTCGAAGAGTACAATTATAAGATTGAACACAAACCTGGAAAGATAAACAAAAATGCAGACGCTCTATCGCGAATTAAAATCAATCACTTCCACCAAATAGCCAATTTTCAGTCAAAAATCCACGCCTTCAATGACACCGACTCAGAAGACGAAGGTGAACAAGAATCCGAAGAACCCGAACTTAATGATGAACTACTAACTAACGAATTTAACAAATTTGTCGACTTATATAAAACAAGATCTCAAATTGACTACTCGAAAATCGAAACGACAAATTCTCAACTTCTCGACAAAACTCATAAACAAATTATTACATTCTTTTGGCAAAACAAGTTAACTGATCTCCACGATTGGATCATGGATGATATCTTCGAAGAAGATATTAACTTTGAAAACTATTCTCTCAACACCTTTGCCAGTAAATCAGTCAAAAATCGTAAATACCTTATAATCCCCTTGCCATTTGACCCAGAAACAGTCGTTCAATTTCTGTTTTTCATCATTTATAAATCACAGAATAAATTTGATCCCGAAACAACGTACTATGTCGAAAACAATTTGGAACTTCCAATTCTCGAAACCTTTTCTTATATCTTTGCAGACAAAGATATTAAACTGAAAATATGTCAAAACATTATAAAAACACCTTCAGAAGACGAAATACCGCAAATTTTAGAAAACTATCAAGGAAAAAATAATCTTCACCGCGGAATCAACGAAACGGTCAGACGAATAAAGGAAAAATATAATTGGACCGGTTTAACAAAAAATGTAGAAAATTTCATCAAATCTTGCGAAATTTGTCAAAAGGTGAAAACATGTCGAAAAAACTTAAGTTCCCCTTTAGTTATAACAGAAACGCCGAAAACCCCTTTCGAGCGAATTAATGTCGACGTTTTTGAATACCCATCGAGAAATTACGCTCTGACAGTTAGGGACGAGCTAACAAAATTCACACAGGCATATCCAATAAAGGATAAAACAGCAAAAACCGTCGTTAACACGCTTATCCTTTATTTCCAACATTACGGCACCCCGTTGCGAATTCATTGCGACTGCGGCCGTGAATTTGATAATGTTCTAATGAAAGACCTCTGTGAGCTTTACAACATAAAACTTACATTCTCAAGTGTGGGTCACCCACAATCCAACGGTTCCATTGAACGATTCCACTCAACATTATCGGAAATGATCAGAGCAAATATAGCCGAAAACCCAGACGAACATCCGTTTAACGTTTTGCCATACGCAATAATTACTTATAACAACACCAAAAATAAAACTCATGGCTTTACACCCTACGAGCTTATTTTTGGCCACACGTCTAGTAGACCCCCGGAAACGCTTTATAACCAACAGAACCTCATTTCCAAATACGTAAGAGATCTCAACAATCGTATGGAGTACTTTTACAAACTAGCGCGTTCAAAAACTAAACAACAAAAAGAAAAGGCAAAAACTCGATTCGACCAACACGTACCTGAAAACCGACCAAATTATAACATAGGCGATAAAGTATATTTGAAAGAATCGCAAATTTCTAGTAAATCACAAAATAAATTTAATGGTCCTTTCCAAATAACTGAACTCTTTCAAAATTCTGCAATCTTACTAAATCCCGAGACAAATCAATCTACAAAAGCAAATTTTGACAGATTGAAACCGTATTTTGAGTGAAAATTACTTCTTTTCAGACTCCTCGGACTCTTCACAATTGCAACATCTCAATATACGATAACACCTATAAACAACACCGTAGGACTCTTCTCTCATGAAGAAGGAAGCATCAAAATTTCGAATGACAAGTGGACATTGCTTGTCTACAAAGATCTCCACCCATTCGGTGACGCAATTTCCAATAATGACAAAATACTAAATACTTTAGTTGACACTATCCATTCAAACTTAACTACTCTACTTAGTTCATTCAAACCACAAGTACAAACACACGTCAGCCTTCTCAAACAAATATCAGACACAGTAAACTTGAAATATCAAGAAATATTCGCGGACACCAAAATTCACTTAAACAGACAGAAACGCGGACTTATTAATGGATTAGGAACAATTTGGAAATCAATAACTGGCACTCTGGATGCAAACGATGGTCAATATTTTAATGATTGTATCAACAAGATTACTCATGACGAACAACAAATCGAAAACCTACTGAAGAACCAAATCTCTGTTACGACTTCCGTAATCAAAAATTTTAATTCAACGGTCCGTAAACTACAAATAGACGAAGAAACCTTTAATAAGAATATTAATGAAATCAGGCAAGCCATTGCTTTTATTTCAGACGACCTTCAGTTCTTTGAGACACTTGTCAAAACTCTAGATTTATGTGAATCATTAATGGAAAGCTATGTCTTTATTCAAGATGCCCTTAATGATGTATTATCGGCAATATCTTTCGCTCGCATTAAAATGTTACATAGTTCAATAATTACACCGGCAGATTTGGTCGACTCACTTCAAATTATCTCTCACTCTTTGCACAAAAACAATTTGCCCCTATCTATTAATGCCCATAATATTGCACAATATATCGACATCATCGAATTGGAAGCATTTCAATTAGACACGAAAATAATTTTTGTATTAAGAATCCCCTTAGTAAACCCTGAAACTTTTACCCTTTTTCGTTTATATCCAATTCCGATACTTGACGACCGAACAGGGTTTCATCACATTTTACCAACTACAACCAAATATATTGCGAAAAATGATGATTCACTATTGTATACTACATTTCGGAACTTGGACAACTGCAAGTCCTTAAGCCAAGTTCAATGGATATGTTCAGACGTTCTCCCATATCCTATAGATAGCGATTCAACTTGTGAGGCCCAGCTGTTGAAGCAGTCCACCTTCCTTCCAAAGGTTTGTCAGACTTCCATATTCTACGCCAAGGACTACAATGTATATAAGATTAGCTCAAACTTTTGGCTAATTACTGTTTCTGACCTTTTACCTATCACCATAAAGTGCAGTGGAAACAGCGTTGTAACACTAACAATTACAACAAACTCAGTCCTAAATTTGCAGGCCGATTGTAACGCATTCATTGGCAACACTCGAATTCATTCAAGCAAACTGATCGACAATTTCCAAAACATTACCTACAAGAGTCATCCAATTCAAATACCGTACAACTGCTGCAAATCTATACCACCGAAAAACTATGTCCCAGATCTAAAGCCACTCAGACTAAACAAGATCGATGCAGACGACCTCAACATAGCTCAACATAAGTTGAACCAATATTCAGAAGAGCTAGACAAATTAATAAACCAACCGTTTATTAAAAAACACATGCCATGGTTCACAATTTTATCAATTACATTAATCGTTTTACTAATCCTTATCTACATTTTCTATAAATGCAAACCAAGAAGACAATCCAGATTGTTGGCCATAACAACAAACGGCGACGATCCACCGTCACCTTCACCAATGCCATGTAGTCAAGTCAGAAACTTCAGATTCCTTCCCAGACGACGTCCAAGTATTCGACTCCAAGAACCCATCGAAGATACAGAACTCACAAAAATGGTTTGAAAAGTTGAAGCACAGCATCAACTTTTTCAGGATAAATGGAGTTGTTATATAAGTATTTAAACAGAGTTTATATTAAATTTACTTCTAATTGTAAGGTCAAATACTGTCATTATTCCCACATTGTAATATGATACTTGTTAGTCATTTTTATCACGTTCGACTTTTTACATTTATACTTAGTAACCAAATCTGTACACGTCTTATTTTTCAGTTCACATAAAAACTGATGACCATCCATTTTGAGACGACACGCTTAAATTGTCTTTGTTTAAGATGCGTGTCGACTCATCATTTTGTAATGTTATAAATACTAGTGTAGGACCTTCAGTCGTTAGATGATTAGTTGACTTATACTCTTACAGTTGAAAGTTGTTATTATTATTTTTGTATTTAATTAAATAAATTGTTTTTAAAAAGTGAATTTTGAAAATCGTAATATAAAATATATATATATATATTCAAACGAATTGCGGGTAGCAGCCAAAGATTAATAAGTGTACTCTTTTTTATATGAGAGCTTTCGGAATTCTTTTGTTCCTTCGTCAGTCAAATACTGAAAAAGTTACAAATATTGTTGTTACTATAAGTACTATAATATATATATATCGGCAGAGTCACATCTGCCCTCTTCAGGTCGGTTCGCATAATTCTCGTAGAACAAGTTAAGAAAACTATACAGTACAGTCAGTCAAAAATCCCCCCTTGTATCTTTGAATGAGTACTTAGGGTTGTAAACTTCTCTACTTGTGGTAACAGTTGATGTAATAGATGACGTCACAGGACCAGTGTGGCCACTAATTTTAAATAGTACCTTAAGGCAAGTGATAGCTCATTTGAAAAGTATTGACAATACAAACTCAGCCAAATTACTTTTATTTGACTTTAGGCCTATTTTAAGGATAAATTAACTAAATAGTAAAATTATTATTTCACATTTAATTAATGTACATTATTCAGTCCGACCTGGTTAATTGTCAAAAAAATAGGTTTTCTAATTTTCTAGTAGTTTTTCTTACTTTCTAAAGTTTTATTAGTGTTTAAGAAGGCGTTTAGGAGTTTAAATAGGCAAAATGGTACGTACTAAAACCAACAAAGTAACAGCTGTCTTAATAATTGATGAATGTTGAAAGAACCTCCATGAATTGGAACATTTATCTGCGCGAAGTTAATCAAAGTATAGTACATAGGGTGTTAGTTAAAAACAAATTTTATCCATACCAATTAAAACTAGTGCACCAATTTTCAGATGACGACCCCGACAGAAAACTGGAATTCTGTTGAAATATGACAAATAAAATAAATTTAAACCAACACTACACAAGATGGTGTGCTCCTGCGCATTATTCTGGTGCCGTAAGACGTTATCTAGATGAAGAAATGATGATAGATGGATTGGTCCCATACAATGGCCAGCTCCTTCACCGGACCTGACACCATTAATTTTTTTCAGTGTGGGTGAAATTCAAGGTTTACACTACTGAATCCAACAATATTAACGTTGTAAAATACCGACTTCCGGAAGAATGCAGGGCAGTTTCAGCTGACATATTTAATCGAGTACGACAAGAAAGCAGTAATAGCATGGATTTATATCAGCAAGGAGACGGAGCAAATTTTGAATGCTTGCTCTAAGAATTATTTTAATTAACTACAGTGAAAATGTGAAATAATTATTTTAGTGTTTATTTAATGTATCCTTAAAAATTGGCATACTTGCATCACATTTCACGAAAATTAACGGCTTTTTACAATCTCAAAAAACCTGGCGAATTTATTTTTTCATAAATAAGTTTTCTCGATGTCAAAACTCTGTTCAGAATTTAAAAAAATATATATATTTCGCGTGATCTAGCGAAGTTTTAATATAACTCTTAAACTTTTCAGATTTTCTACAAAGAAACAGATAAAGAACTAAGAAACTTAACAATTCCCGGATACGCAGAATTTATTCCATTCGATGAGTTTAAAGCGTTTCTGCACGAATATATTAATATGGACGAAAGCGTTTGCAGAGGTAAGCCATTTGTGCTTTTTGTACTAATTAATATATTTTAGTAATGACTACTTACCTACATTTTTGTGACACATTGTACCAATAACAAATAAGTTGGAAACTGAGCAATCCGAGTTTACACTATTGAAAACTGTCTCAGATTGGCAAGAAAGATTAACTGATTTTCATAATTAAATGGCTTGAGTTAAACAGGATTTATAATTCTACTAACTCACCGGTTTTTTAATTCTTTACGAATATGCGCAATCAAAAACCTATAAAATGTCTTTTTAAAAATATCTTTTCAGTCTATTTTTTACTAAGAAATGTCGGAAAATATATTAATATTTTTTTAATACAAATTTGTCGTTCTAATAGGGTATCCATAATTAATTAATCATACTATCTGAGTGGCGGGTTTGGATTTTACTAAACATATTCTGCACCTAGAAGTTATGGACTACAATACGCCTGTCTATTAAAAAAGCTAAAAACACTTCTGATGATACCGTAATAAGTGTGAACTCGCTTCCCAACAAAGCCTAAAGAAATGTAGCCAACTAGATTCAGCATTTGAAGTAGCGAAAACAAGTTCATATGTTTTTATATTTAGAGGTATTTTTTGAATATATCAAAAAATTTATATGAAAATCTGGCTAGAAGATTTCCACCTTAAAAATCCCAAGAATAAATTAAAATCTGACAACGCAAGTTGATACACTGGCATTGACAAAATAATACTCCAAATTATTTATACCTACTGCAATTACGCAGAAATAACTAAACAAACTTCATCTTCCACCTGCTCGAACGATACATCACAATCTTGTAAATTACATATATTTTTAAGACACACCACCATATTACTATCATATTCAACTTGGCAATTCTGAAATTCCATTTGTAGATTTTTTAATTAATGTGCATATTCGAATCAGTGTGGACTACTCTTTGTGTCGTAGTGTAAGAAGTTTGCTGTTCATTTTTTTGCATGAATAAATCTCTATTTAATGGCAATTTCATGAGCAAACTCCGAGCACACATCCTACAATCAAGCATACATCTTGTTGCAAAAACTCAAGTAAGCCTCAAAACCACTCCAGCTCCTCTTGTTTCAATGTCCCTTCGTAAAACCATTGCACAGACAGTATTTCTCGGGAAAAGGTTCTAGCTGCATTTATGTCTTTATTTTTACCGTTCGGTTTATATTGAATCTTCCACTTACTACTTCTAACTTATGCGAGTACCTGGTTGTCAACTTCAGAAAATAACTTAACCAGAGTAATGAACAGTAACAGTAATGACACTATAAAGTAAAAAAAAAACTGAATATTTAAAACGAAATACATTATATGTTTTATAAAACTGCGTTTGAAGTTGATGCCAACCTTAACAAATGCATACCTTTTTCATAGGAATATAAACAGCTTTATAAATTAAACAATTTCTGTTATTAATTAATAAAGCTACTTAAACGCCATGTTACCCACATATTTTTCAGGCTTGGCCCCCACTTCAAACGCAGTTTTATAAAACATATAATATCTTTCGTTTTAAATATCCAATTCAATTATTTTTTTACTTTTTAGTGTCATTATTGTTACTATGCATTAAAGTCAGTTATTTTTTTAAAAGCTATTTATTTTTTGATTTTTACGATATAATGGCGTAACTGGATGCATGTTTCAATTGTTACTTACTTTGTTTTATAACAATCTTCTTTATAGACAAAACAACAAACTATTAGACAAAATTCATATTTTTGACACATCTCGTATAAAAAGAAACAACTAACATGTGCTGATTTCACTGAAGAATATTAATTTTTAAATATTAATATGATAATATCTGGGTAACAGAACTTCACAAGTAAATTCAAGGTTTCGTAAAAAATGTGGGTACTTATATAAAATATACTATGTAAACAATTTTTTCCTAAGACGAAATGAATCCTTTTAAATTCAACTCTCTAACATTTATTGAGACACGCTTTATAACAATTCTACTTCATAATATACTTCAACCCTTATCTATATGCATATGGAGTTTTGTGAACCACTTTATATTCCAACCATCATGTATAACAATAACACTATATATTCCAACCATTCTGTATATGCGACTGCTTGTAGACCACTCTAGAAACTCTTTTTGTTTGTATTTTTTTTTTTGTAAACTCTGACTATAACTTTCTTTCTATTCCGCCCTATATTTTAACCATAGTATACAAACACCTTGAAGGGTACACAATAACACATTTCTTTATCTAAATTTTTTTTATTCCCCTTTATAACTACTTTTCGTCTACAGCCTATATATCAATAATCCTATATATGCAACTGCCTATGGGCTACAATTTTAGCACTTTTGCTCTAACATTTTTAAAATCAAGCTGCATAACTATAATTATACTACAGTATATATGTCAACCATCCTGTATATGCATCTGCCATTTTCCACATTTTTTGAGCCACTCTGTTAAACTATAATTCCACTCTACCCTATACTCCACCAATTCTGTATTTGATAGTGCTAAGTTGCTACCCTACAGGTATAACATTCTTTTAGTAAACAACCCTGTATAACATATGTTCTACTCCGCCCATCTTTCATCTATCAAATGCTTGTGGGTTTCCCTATACAATTTTCTTATCTATCTTTTTTCTAACCAACTAGTATAACTATATTTTCTCAACAGTTCACTCTTTATTCTAACCCCTCTCTATATGCAACTGCTTATGGGCCACCCAACAAAACATTTAGCCTCTAACGTATTTTAACCATCCTGTATAATTATAATTCTACAACGCCTTATATTTCAACTTGATTGATATAAGCATATAAAACTGTTTATCGGCTACATATATCTTTTTTTACCATCTTGTGTAATGATAGCGACAAACTTATATAACGATAACGATAGTAATGACAAGAAACGATAGCGATACGGAGAACTCACCTTCATGTGTGCCTCAAATTAACTTGTCATCTAAAAATCGGCAACTTTTTTCTGTGAAAACATTAACTAATTCATAACCAATTTCGATATTGCCAAAAGACATGGTAGATCCTTCACTATTAAGACTAACAATTTTTGGAATATTATTAATAAGAAAATTTTCCATACTTTTCTAACTTAAGTGCACCCTGTATATTGCAGACAAATTGAAAACATACATCTGAAAAGCAATTAATTAACAAATATTTGATGAAATTTCAATATAAGTTCAATTAATTTCATCCTAGATGTCGAATAAGTATAATTAAAATGTTTTATCATGATATATTAAGAAGTCGATTACAAGATTTTTCTGATTTTTTGCAATATGGACCATTCCATATCATTAAAAAAATATGGGACAAATCTGGAAGTAACTTCTATCAGATGAAAAAAGAATTATTGAAATCGGTTCATAGTTGAGGGAGTACTGAGGTAACAAGTCTAAAAAAATGCAAGCGAATTGAGAAGGGAGGAGGTTTTTGAAGTCGGTTAAAAACTATTAAAAGGAAATTTTCACAAACGGGTATGCCCAATGAAATTAGTGCCAACATCAAGCGCCATCTGAATAATAAAACAATATGTATATTGTACGTATTTTTGGAATAATCGTTAGAAATAAATAGAAATTCCGTGAAGATGTCAAGTCTAACTCGTACGTTTTTCGAGATAATTGCGAAATTCTCATTTATGTTTATGGAACATGTAGAATTGGAATATAATGATTTAGTTGTTACAAAATAGCTTACATTTGGCTTATTTAAAATATGAAACCTAGTTTGTTTTAGCTTATACTGATAAAACAAAAAAGACATCTCAGTCCATTTTTGGTAAAACAGCAATAGTGTAGTTTCGGGAAGAACTACTTATCAAAAATAAATTAATAATATATGAATTGAATTTCCGACATTACCAGGAATTTAACATAAAATAAAATGTAAATTAAAATTATATTTGAAAATATGAGATAATTCTCTTTAATACCGACTGAAAGATGTGTCGTAAATATATGAAAATGAATAGTGTCTTAATTCATTTATATATTGTGCTAACAATAGTAGTCTATTATATACTTATTTATATTATCTATAAGTACATTATTCAAAACAATCGATAATAATTAATAATGGTAATGAGTTTTAATCTACTTTTTTTAATCTATTTCTATCCAGTTATCATTAAATTTATGCAACTTTTAACATTGGTATTTCTGGTCAACGAACACGTTAAAAATATAAAATTTGACCTTGCAATTAATAACACCAATAACACCATCTGTTTTATAATGTCAATGCAATTTTAACTGATGATTCTTAATACATTTCGGCCGTTTTGGCGATCAACATCTGTTCGCTATTATATTTAATTAAAATTACTTTCTAATAAATTTAATTCTTAATAATAAGCCATTATTTTCTGTATACTGTGAATAGGGTTGACTATTTAAATGTGACTAGAAGTACCTCTGAGCAACAGATAGTAACCCATAAACCTCGTAGTTTCATACACCACTAAAAATCGAAACATATTGATTGCAGCTATCACTGGAATAGCTGCAAACATCACAATCATGATTCACATTATCAGATTAATTGAATCTCTCGGCATAACTTTTTCTTGCTCTTACGTAATTTAAAGTCGGCATCTTAAAAGAAACCTTCCTAAAATATTATAACATTTACAAGAAAATATACGATTACTAAGTGGTCGCTATCAAGAGACTATAATAATAAACCTGTTTATTGGGGCTTTCTCTCCTTAGTTTTTCCATATGTACATACCAAAAACTTTGTATACAGTGTTGTTTGTGATAGTGGGCATACATACTCAGGTGACTATTAGAGACATTTAGCAGCAAGGAAAAAGGAACACTAATATAATATTTCCAGAAGGGATAAACAAATCTACTGCTAGAAGAGCAAAAAAAGTACCCTCAGTTTCAAGTGATCGTAAACAAGCCAAATTGTTAGTGTAAAAAATAGCCAAACAAAAAAAATTGTTTCAAAGGAATTTATGAATAACCCACCAGCTAAAACACACACAGATTGATAATGACTCCAGATTTGAACCTGAAACGTCTCCAAACACAGACAAGTATCACACTATATGCAAAAATTTAATCATATACAGGAAAATTAGTTGATCGTCTTGTAATTTCTGTAAAAGCAACCAGTTATCCGGGCAATTTTTCGAAATTCCTTAGACTTTGTTCTCCATTTATCATTTCAAATACTTAGGTATCTGTTGTAACATAAACTGAGGATAGAATATCCTAAAGGCAAATTCTCCAAATACCTCTTCAACCACCCTTCCGAAGTCTTAGAATAATAAAACCGAGAAAAATAAATTTATAACGTTCCTAGACACTATATCCAAAATCAGCTTACTTAAAATAATATTTTCAATTTAATTCTGTAATTTGTCCCCCAAAATTAAAAGTAGAGGTTTTCCCTTATTTTTTCAGTAAACTTCAGGTCAGACTCTATACCTCTAATTTTATTGAAAACTTACGTTTTATAGTTTCGGAGATAAGAGGAATGGGTAAATTTTGGTATAATTTCGTTAATATCTTTTAAATTATTTTTTTTTAAATATTGTTACGAAATTTACCCAAAGCCGACCCTGTTTCATTTCAGTACGACAACAAACGCTTTAAGATAAAAAAAAACTATTGTCAAAAAGACTCGGCAGCGGAAGGAGTGATGATGATTTTTACTGGAGAATTCGACGCTGGTGTTATAAACGAAGCGCGCCACGATCGCCAGTTCAGTTATACCGCGACGACTAGCTTATATGGGATGGTTATTGTATTTGAATCAGCTGTTTTAATGTAAATAAAGTTCTAGAAAAGTTAAAGTGAATATTAGTTTTATAATTTTGAATTGAACCCCCGGACTTTACGGCAATTTGGGGTTAGAAGTGAAGGATTTAGTGCAGTTAAAATCGTAATTTGATTTATGGAAACTCGAAGTATGGAAAAAACCGACGAAACTACCAGAAAAATTATCAAACAGGTTACAGAGGGACTAGACGAAAAAATAGCACGGACTATATTGCAATTTGGTGATCAAAAGTAAAGAATTAAGTGCAGTTAAAGTCCTAATTTGATTTATGGAAACCCGTAGTATGGACGAAACTACCAAATAGTCAAGCAGGTTACAGAGGAACTGGACGAAAAAATTGCACAGATTCTAGAAAAACGTGACAAGAAGGAGAAACAACATCAAGAAGAAATTCAACAAAGGTTAGTGAAATCTTTTGATGATAAACTTAAAGTTGAAGTAGGAAATCTTGTCACTAATATCGATGAAAAACGTAAAACAGAATTAGAAAATCTTGTTTCCAGGATGAAAAGTGAACAACAAAATCTTGTTTCCACGATGACAAGAGAGCAACATAATTTAATTGAAGGATTATTCTCGAAATTTGAAGAAAAACAAGATCACATTGAATTAAAACGACAAAATGAATTTAAGTTATTTGAAGAAAAACAAGGCAAAACGGAAGAAAAAAGACAATGGCAATTTGAACAATTAATGCAAATAGTATCGCAAGTTAATGAAACAGTTAATGAAAGAATGCAAATGGTTGAATCAGACATAAAAGAAATAAACGACAACATAAAGATCCTAAAAAGTAATGTGGAGACTCTTGAAATCAAAGTAGATGACATCGATTCCATCCAGAGCCAGGTGAAATTTGAAATCAGTTCCATTAAAAACACGGTACAAAGTGAAGTAAGTGAAGTACAAGATAAAATAAGTACCAACCAAAACAAGGTAGAAACAGAAATCAAAAAAATGCAACAGGACTTACAGCGAGGAAAATACCAGCACACCGTGAGTACCAAAGGTTCCTTTAGTAAACCACCCACATTCGACTGCAGTTCATCTTGGCCCATGTATAAACGACAATTTGAGGCCGTGGCTACAGCTAATGGATGGGATAACCAAGAAAAATCTACTTCTCTGGTAATTTCGCTAAGAGGTCCGGCCCTAGAACTCCTCCAAAGCTTTCCAGTCGATGAACAAGGCAATTTCGACAAGATCATTGCCATCCTAGACAAACGATACGACAATCAATCCTTGAGCCAGGTATACCAAGTCGAACTGAGTGGAAAAACGCAAAAATCCGGTGAAAGCCTCCAAGAATTCGAAGCAGAAATTAGACGGTTAGTTCACTTGTCCTACCCAGACCTGCCAGAGGAAACGAAAGACCAATTGGCCACACAGAGTTTCATAAACGGCATCAGAGATGTGGAAATACAGCGAAATCTAAGACGAAGTGGCGTCAAGAAAAGTAATGAAGCTCTACTTCGGGCTTTGGAAGTAGAGGCCGTCATGAACATGTCCAAGCCGAGGGTCCGAGCAGTTTTCTTCAACCAGGAAGAGTCAGAGTCACCATTTCAAGCGCTGCTGGCTGGCCTGAACAAAATATTAGAACCGTCACAAAGAACTGGCACCAGAGGGGCATGTTACCGCTGCGGACGGACAGGACACTTCCAACGTGACTGCCGAGTAAGGCTACCGGAACGATCACCAACCAGGGGTAGCCAACAAACCGACCTTACCAACCAGGGAAACTCCAACCAGTCAGCATAAGGGGGCAAATGCTGACTCACCCTCTACCAGCTCCCAGGACAATATCCATCCGGGGATTTTGCCGAGATAGCGGCAGCCTAGTCATCAGAGGCACCATCAATGGCGAGCAGTTACCATCACCATCGACACCGGCGCCGCTGTGTCCATTGCCAAGTCCAGGGTTTTGAGAGCATCAGAAATTCGGCCAGTTACCAATGACATCCAGCTCAGAACAGTCACCGGCAAGTCCACGTCAATACAGGGTGAGGCAGACGTCGTGCTACAGTCTGCCTGGTAGCGAATATTGAGGACGATTTTATACTGGGAATGGACCTAATTAGCCAGCATGGATTTATGTTCGACCCGAGATATGATGTTCTTCGGTTCCTAAATGAGGAATTTGTATTGACACGGCCCGTCAACACATCAGTCACCCCCATAAAAATTGTGGCAAAGTCTTCAGCTAGAATTCCCGGTCGAACGGAACAGATTATTCATGAGCAGCTAGACAGCAATCCTGGAAGCTGCGTTGGAATGATGGAGCCCGTACACTCAGCTCATGACTACTTAGTTAGACGGGCTATAGTTAAAACCGGACGAGATATACCAATCATTCTGAATTTGTCCAACAACGACATCAGAATTACCAATGGTCAAGAGATAGCTTGTTTCGAGTCAGTAGAGACCATCATCAATTGCGAAGAAGAGTACCAGACGTCGGTGAAGGAAACAGGGCCCAGTAAAGAGTTCCTACAACAGTTTGCTGACCATTTGACATACCTGGCACCAGAGAACCAGAAGAAAGCCAAGCAATTTATCACAAAGCACTGGCAAATTTTTAACAGTCAAGATGGAACCACCGGCCGCACCAACATCATACAGCATCGAATAGATACCTGAAAGGCTCAACCCATCAGAATACCACCTAGACGACTACCATTGGGGCAACAACAGGCAGTCGAGGAGAACATCGAGTCCATGTTACAGAGTGGAGTTATTGAGCCATCCATCAGCCCATGGTCTGCTCCCGTCGTGCTAGTTAAAAAGAAGGATGAAACCACCCGATTTTGCGTGGATTACAGAAAGCTGAATAATGTCACGAAGAAAGACAGCAATCCACTACCCCGAATCGATGACACTTTGACCACACTAGCAGGCTCCCGTTGGTTCTCCACACTAGACCTGAAAAGTGGATATTGGCAGGTTGGTCTACACGCAAACGACAGAGAGAAGACAGCGTTCTCCACCAGTAAAGGGCTGTTTCAGTTCACGGTCATGCCCTTTGGGTTATGTAATGCACCCGCTACATTTGAGAGGCTAATGGAGTATGTACTGAGCGGGTTAACATGGAGGACGTGCTTAGTATACCTCGACGACATTCTAGTCATGGGCCAGACATGAAGAACCTGGGCGAAGTATTCTCCAGAATTAATAACGCCAACCTGAGACTCAACCCGAAGAAGTGTTCTTTGTTCCAAAAAGAAGTAGAGTTTTTGGGCCACGTCGTTTCCGAGTCAGGAATCCGCACTAACGAGGACAAGATAGAAGCGATCCGTGATTGGTCAGTCCCGAGGGACAAGCATGAACTCCGAAGCTTCTTGGGCCTCTGTTCATACTACCGGCGTTTTGTTGAGGGATTTGCCACCATTGCCGCCCCTCTACATCGGCAGACCACAGAGAAGGAGACCTTCCGTTGGAATCAGGATTGCGATACATCTTTCAGACAACTGAAGGCAGCACTATGTTCCAGCCCAATCCTAGCCTTTCCTACACAGTCCGGCAAGTTCATCTTAGACACCGACGCCAGCAACACCGGTTTGGGGGCCGTCCTATCCCAGGTGCAAGATGGTGAAGAGAGGGTGATCAAGTACTACAGCCGTAGATTCTCGAAACCAGAAAGAAATTATTGCGTCACCAGAAATGAACTTCTTGCAATAATAAGGACTGTACACCATTTCCACAAATACCTCTATGGTCGCCATTTCTTAATCCGAACAGATCATGCCGCACTCAAATGGCTGCTGGACATGAAGACACCGGAAGGACAACTAGCCAGATGGATGGAGAAATTACAGCAATACGACTTCAAGGTGGTGCAACCGGCCGGCACGGTGCGGTTGCACAATAATGCCGATGCCCTATCCAGAAGACCCTGTACAGCGGAATGCAAGCATTGTCTGAAGACGGAACAGCGAGAGGGTATCTCCATCAGGCAGATCCGAGTGCAGGCCAATGAAGACTGAACAACGGAACAGTGCATCCAGGACCAAATGGCTGATCCAGACATCGAACCAATCTTATCACTCAAAATGAGAGGGGCACCCAGGCCACGATGGGACGAGGTAGCTAGATACTCCCGCGTGCTGAAATCGTTATGGGCTCAGTGGGACTCTCTAAGAGTAGACAATGGAATGCTCAAGCGAGTTTGGGAAAGCGCTGATGGACGAGAAACCAAGTCCCAACTGGTAGTTCCGAAAAAAAAGGTACCAGCCATCCTGACCGAAGTACATGATGGAATTAACGGAGGCCACCTGGGCATGAATAAAACCCTAGACAAAGTTCGCCAGCGGTACTACTGGGTGAACTACTTCGAAGACGTCAGAGCTTGGTGCCGCAAATGTGCCACCTGTGCAGCCAGTAAGGGCCCGAAGACCCGGACCAAGGGCAGAATGCAGCAGTACAATGTGGGCGTCCCATTTGAGAGAATTGCCATAGATGTCGCGGGTCCGTTTCCCGAGTCTGAGAGGGGGAACAAATACACGGAGCGACGGTGCTAGTAGAACAACTATTCAGCAGGTTTGGCGTCCCGATGGAATTACATTCAGACCAGGGGCGTAACTTCGAATCGAATGTATTCCAGAAGGTCTGCACGATGTTGGGGATCAGGAAAACGAGAACAACACCATTACACCCACAGTCAGACGGAATGGTGGAAAGATTCAACAGGACCTTGGAACAACACCTATCCAAGGTCGTCAGCAATAACCAGCGTGATAGGGATGAGCATATTCCCCTATTCCTGTTGTCATATCGCTCTGCTGTACATAATAGTACAGGCCTGACCCCAGCCAGGGTCCTATTCGGAAAGGAGCTGCGATTACCATGCGACTTGGCATTTGGCTCCCCCGAAGAACCTCCCCAAGACATCGACGATTATGCCGACCAGCTCCGACATAACATGCTAGCAATACACGAATTAGCCCGAACACAGATGTTGGCCACCAGTGACCGGATGAAGACGCGATACGACCTCAAGGCCAATTCAGTCGGGTTCCAGGAGAGGAACAAAGTCTGGCTGTACAACCCCCAACGGTGCAAGGGTAAATCCCCAAAGCTTACACCCGCCTGGGATGGTCCATACGAGATGGTCAACAGGCTTAATGACGTCGTCTACCGGATCCGTCGAAACCCCAAGGCTCAATTGAAGGTGGTTCATTTAGATAGACTCGCTCCCTACCATGGAGGGGATGTTTCTGATCGGGACGATTATTTGTGTTTCTCAGATTGAGACCTTTCATTTGATGTATTAAATGATTCGTTTTAAAAAAATTTAATTTTTAAATTTTCATATAATTCTATAATTTCCTCCCAAAATTAATATTACTGGTTTCTCCATAATTGGATATATTGTTGTTACAAATTTTGCAGTGCAGTCAGTTTAATCAACAAATAATATAGATATATAATATCTACATGTAGAAATTATTTACACTGAACCTATATTAGAAAAATGAGATTTGCTGTGACATTCCAAGGAGCAGAAAAGATTAAAATTTCCAATCGGCAGAGAATGTTAGACAGAACGTGAATTATTTCTGTTATGATTTATATTTCTGTCTAAGCCAAAAATGTAAATTTGTTAGATTTGTATTGATATATAATAAAAATCGTTATTGAGTAACGAACTTGTGCAATAAATTAACACAAAAGTCCAACTTTACTCCTGAAAAATTAAAGCGTTATTTATCAGAGCATTTAGAAGATAGAAACAAGTATTTGTAGAATTTTATCATTGAAAACGTTAAAAGTGTACTTATTTTGCTTGGTTAAACTTCTGGTATACATTAATAAAGACTAAACTTAGCCAAACTTAAAAGGGGACAAATTGCTGGAAATTTTTCACCATTTAGAATTCGTTTGGAAAGGTACAATAAAAAATTTGGTAGAGAAAAAATATATTTTTGGAGTAGGCAATATTTAAAAATATTTTTGGTTTGAGATGATATATTCTGGAAAGTTTGGCAAGACAAATAGCTGCAAATGTTCAATATGCATTCATACAGGAGCTTTGTTTATTAGCTTAAGGAATACGGCCACATTAGATGAGATCAAGATTTTCTTGAATAATCCTCGTTCGGTTTTGTAATTCTTTGAACAATTTTCAAAATTAACACAATTTAATCAAGATTATCAAGAATAAATGACTTCTGATATTTGAATCAAATGTTACTCAAACTATACTAATTTAAGCAAACCCCGATCTATAAATAAATGGAAAAAGTATCCTCTTGTATTGGTTAATAAAGTGAACAAGGGTTATCCAAAAAGATCTTTGTGAATAGTGTCAATTACATTTATCAATATTGATGAAGTATGCTTTTGGTGAACTAAATCATTTAAGCTTCGAAAAGTTCGTCCCATATTCCATGATTCATTTTCGACATTTTCTTGTGAAAATTGTCACAACGCTGTAAAATTTGTCATGTTATAGGAAATAAAATTCTAGAAACTTAATATGTTAATAAAGGATTTGCTAGAGTCAATTATTATTCCTGTGAACGAATTATGATGATGCTCAGTTTTTTGAAGATACCGATACATTTATTTAAGTGGTGCCAGCACCCAAAATATATGGGATATTAAATTTTGAGGAACGTCTGATTATATATGTATGATAATACCTAACTTTTTACTATTGTATCATTCCTCAATTAGTGTTCTTACATCGTAAATATTATGATTTGTTTGTCAATCTGACCTAAATACTGATTGTTCTTTTTATAGTTTTAGTTCTACCAAAAATATTAGTAAGTTCTGTAGTATTCTAACATTCATACAGTTTAAAATACTGTACTAAATGTATTGCCCTTTAGTTGTCAGATTGTGTTTGATCTACACTTTTTAAATGTAGTATTACATTTTTACATTTACATTTTCACAGCCTACTGATGCCTTTGGCGTTTCCCATTCTTCGCAGAAAAAATCCATAACGCTTCGTTAGCTTTTCGTCTTCTCCATATCTCCTACCTATTTCGATTCCTTGTATGACTGCACCTCACATTTTGTTGTCATCTTTATGAGTTTCCTTTAATTCTATAGTTACTACTTATTCCAGTTACTAGTATGACCTTTTCTTTGTAATATTTTTCGCGTTTTCAATATTTTCCCCATTTCAGTTTTTAATTCATTTTCTTTGTTTTTAATCGCTTTTATTTTTTTATGTCATACCTTTTTGTCTAATTATTTTAGTACAGAAATTCTTATTATTATTTACTGCATTTAGTTCCCATGCCAATATATCAGTTCCATTTGTCGTTTTTAAACTGCATCTTTAGCACTAATATACATACAATAACACATTAACAAAAAACCAAACATAAATAAGAATTCATATCTATATTTTATTCTACTCTTCTACTGTAAAATATATCTTCTTTGAGTATGATTAGATCAACAATATTGTTACAACAATCGTTTTACGCTGCCAAAAAATAACAAATAAGGAATCACTCTATATAAAAACTAACTTGTGAAGAAGATCAAAACCGGCTTAATATAAAAAAAGAACAACAACAACGGGAGTCTCGAACAATTCGATTAATGAAAGAATACAATACACATTCGCAGACCAGAGATGACCGGCAAAATTCTCGAATTGCACGAAACCTATATAAAACGCAATTACCTTATGGGCGAGCAGTTTTAGTTGAAGGTACGTGTAACACATCTGTTTCAATATTAGATATCTTTGTTGTGTAAAATCTTTTATTAATTGAACTTACAAGGTTTGTAAAATTTTTAATTAAATAGGATATGGGAAATCTGTCGAGTTCATATAGAACGCGAAAAAATTTGCCTAGAGGCTCTCCGAACAAAGATAAAATTTAATTATAATATAATATAATGGATACTAGTAAGGGCCTCTTAAATAGTGTCCTTAAAACATAATTAGCTTTTTCTAGTTTATTAAGAGCGGGCTAAGGTTTACAACTTAATGCCTAAATTTTTAACACCCTGTATGACAAAAAGTTTTAAAAAATTTTGGATGCCGTGACCCCTCTTGTTGAAACGTCCAAAATAATTTGAAAAAATTAAAAATAAATATTTTGTGTAAAACATCTAAAATTAAGTAAAATATACATAAATAGAATATTTAGAGTTCAAGTTTTTTTCGACAAGTTATGCATTTCAGAAAATAGGCTAGCAATTTACATGCTTAATAAAATTAATCTGTTGGTTCTCTAAATAGACTTAAATACTCTGTTAAACGTATTTAGATAATTAAATAATGTCAAATCCTGACTATTCTTTTATCAAGTCTTCTTAATTGCCTTACACAAACTATTCACAAATAACATAGATAATTATATTTATTTTATAGGTTTATAAAAAATAAATTATTATATACATGCGCGTTTTATTAGTTAAATAAATATATGTTAATTTTGATTTGCATCATAATTGTCTTAAACAAACACAGGTTTCCAAAGAAAACTCGTTACAATAATTCTCTCCAATTTATTTATACACTTCACGAAGATTAAGTGAAACTATTTGAAATGTTCTGTACAAAGCATTACTTTATTTGATAATATTATTAATCTTAAAATTCCTAAAAGACAACCTTATGTATTTTGTAGCAGAATTTACTAAATTTCAAATACTGTGAATGCCAAGAGTTCTAGTAGACGAAACCCCTTGTTTTACAACTTCGGTGGCAAATTAGTTGCACTTGGAACTACGTTTATTCGTTGCAAGTGCCTAAAAAGCCCTTTGTATTGGTCATGACACTTGATGAGAGAACAACCCAAAAGACTTATGACAGTTGAAATGTCAAAAGGGGGGGTGGGATGATATCATAGGAGTACCCAGGAGAAGATTTGAGACTCCCCCCCCCAAATAAAGTGATACTATATTCACTACTTTTGCATTTACTGTTAGTACTAAGTGGTTATAAAGAAGATGATTAAATCTAATCCTTACATTTTTTTAATTACTATACAAGAGGTTATCAATAAAATATTGCTAAGTAAAATATTTTTTCTATCAAGGGGTTTTTTAACATTTACCACTGACCCCCCCCAAATAAAACTGGCCTGGGTACGCCTATGCTATAACAAAACTATAACAAAATTACATTTTTAAATAGTCAAGTAACTATCGAACTGTCAAATATTTTTTACCTTAAAAGAGATTTATAAATACAATATTTGCAAATTAAAATTTCTAAAAATCTTATTGCCGGCAGTCTACTGTTTTTTACATTTATTCGACTGTAATTGTCGTTAAACCACTGACCGTTATAAATTTTCAAAATTACTTTGAAGAGAGCCAACATTACGTGAAATAGTTCAAGATGTACGAATAAATTGTCATATAATGGTCGCTAAAGTGATTGTATTTCGAGGGTTACTTTGGCAATTTTTTTAATTACGTTCATATTTTTCATGACAGATGGATTTGTTGGCGATTCGTTTACATGTGTTAAATAAGCAATATCCAACTCACATATATTTCCATTTTTTATATATGGGGAAAAGCTTCAACATACATTTGATTTTTTTAACATCTAATGATATAAAGAACATTAATGATAAAGAGGCATACATAGTATAAATGTTTGAACAGTTTTCCTTGTGTTTTTTTTGTAGACGAATTAGATACATCTTTTCGAGTTTTTTAAATCCATTGAACGCAAGACAATATATTGTTTCTGATCGAGAACCTTCACCAGTTGGGCTTCTCTCAACTGATTAAAATCTGGAATAATTATTTGTGTATTTCTTAAAGTATATCAACATGTAGAAGTTTCCAAGAAAGATACACACAGGGACCCCAAATCGGTAGACCCCAGATTTTAATTGGCAATTGTTGTGAAATATTGTAAAACAGCAAACAGAAATAATATTTTTAGAAATTATGTATTTTAATTTTATAAATAATTTACTAATATTATGTTTAGAAAGCCTGTAAAAGATACAAACACATAAATTATTTAATTGTAATTTGTTAACTATATACTTAAATAAATAAGTTTAGCATGTGATTTTGTACGTTAAGTGGTAACTGTCTTGTCATAATATCTCAGTAGCCTCTCTGTCTGACATTAGAACCCGTATAAGTATTTTGCGGTTGCTCGCCAAACGAGCTCCATGACCGTTACATACTAGTCTGGTATATATTTTTAAAACTATTAAATGAAATTCCCTCAAAAGGCCATCCTTCAAATTAACCATCTTCTAACATCTACTTGGAACTATCAAAATGGATGGTCGATTTTTTTATGCGTAAACATAGGACAATTAAAATATAAAATTCTAGCCTTATGGGAGTTACATTAAAAAAATGTTTTTTATACAATTCTCAAAAATTTAAGGGATGCTGACGAATCCGCGCGATGCCTGCTTGAAGGGAAGTTTCTACTACAGATAAAAAACGGGTTACAAAATGTTTAGACATTCAATAAAATTGTCAATATGTCATGAAGATACGTTTACATGACAAACCAACATGTTAACATATAAGATAATTAGGGAGTTGTATGATATTTGTCCTCATTTTCATGTTGGTTAATTTTCCGTTTAATAACTTATTTCACATAAAATAACTTATTTCTTAACTACAGGTGACGCAACAAGAATAACTCCAGGAATTCTATTAATAGCCATTTCTTGTGTCTGGAAGATATATCATCATATACTTTAGCAGATTTCTGTGTAATTGTTTTTACAAATCTGTTTGTATATTACTTAAATTAATTTTGTAATTTGTTAAGCTCTTTTTGTAATTTTAAGGTTACTTAAACTATAAATTTAAGAATATATAATTGTTATTAGAAAATTGTGCATTATTATTGAGTATAACCAATTTTTTTATTGTTATAAAAAATTACATTAACTAATACAAGTTTGCAATAGAAACAACAACAAAATATTTTCCAAAGAACATAGTATTCGCTTGCTCTATATAACCTATAGTTCACATTGTCAGTATTCCTAATTAAAATGTATAAGCAAAATGTGTGATTAATTCCATGGAGACTAACTACATAAGTACATGTTGTGCTGCTGATACATGATTTTAGCCATCTTACAAAACTTATTGCAGTTTATGAATGGTCTCTGTACAGACTATCGCCTGAAGGACGCCACTAATTTCAAATAAGTACACGGCATTTTGAAATATGAACACTACTCTCTAAAACTGCCTTTTTCATTTCAACAAGTGTTAACAACCCTTCACCACTCTTAAATATTAATTTCGTAAAGCTATATAATTTTTTACTGTATTTTAACTAATTATTTATCGTCGTATTTTTTTACCTCTGAATCTACCCCTATAACTCCTACCCCGCTAATTAAATGTTAACATTAATATTATTGGGTTATGTTTTGATTAAATTCAATAAAATTGGCCTTAGAAACTATTTATATTACACAAGGTAGTAATATGCTATAAGTATCTTTCTGAGGAGTCCATACATTTTTGTATAATGTATATATATGTATATATGAAACAATTTACTTTTAGGATTTACCTAAATGTTGTAGCTTAATATAACATAAATTTTCCTATATACTGGTAATTGTTTTCCATACATTTCAAATTTCATACTAATTTTTTTTATTTTAATTTATGATTATTTTAGCAAGAAACTTTAAAAATGATAGGTACATTTGTAGCACAATGTTCACAGTCTAAAATTACTATGACTCTTGAATTAAAGAATTTGATTTATAGTTATAGTTACTGCATAGTTATAAAGTACCCAGGTGGCTGTTAATTTAAGATAGCGGTGAGGGCTGTTTATAGAGGGTTCATAGAAAACTGAATAGTCTGATCTATAGTGAAAGTAAAAATATACTTCTGAAGCTAGCAAGTTATGCACGAATATCGTGACAAGACTAGAAAAAGAGAGCAATAAAAAGATGCTTTCTCACTTGGTGGGTGGAAGCAGCCAACGAACTATATACTCGACGTATTTCTATGGAAGCGGCACGTAATAGAGTGAAATAGCATCTTGCTCTCTCTGTTGTCTTCTCTCTTTAGTCTTGCCATGATATATCTCTTTGTTTGATCTGTACATGATATTTGTGCATTGCAGGCTACCTCCAGAAGTATAAGCTCTAAGGTAACAATGCTCTTGTGAATGTTCTATTTTAAATGGCATCTAGCCAGTGCTTAGAGCAAAGGGGGCATATACTTCCTAAAGATAGCCTGCAGTGCATAAATATCATTGCCAAGGCTAAAAAGAGAGGGCAGTAGAGAGGGTAAGAGACTATTTCACTATATTGAGAACTGCATCCGATGAGCTCATTGGCTGCACCTACGAATCAAGTGAAATAGGCTCTTGCTCTCTCTATTGCCCTCTCTTTCTATCCTTGGCACGACATGTATGCATTGCAGGCTACCTCCAGAAGATTTATGCTCTAAGAGCCAATGATCGCGAACCTATGACACGCGTGTCAGTGCTGACACACAACACAAGCTCATTTTTGGTGAGACGCATCTTCGATGATAAAAATTATATACCTACTTAATTCTCTCATAACAGCCAGAGTTGGTTAATAATAATGGTAATAAACAACAATTTTCTTAGTCTTTACTTTTGTGACATGCCACAAAAATTATGTTTAGGTTTTTCAATATTTTGACACCCCAAACTTAAACCACTACAACTCTAGTGTTAATATTTTCCGCGTAAAACATAATGGCGTTGGAATCAGGTCGACAGCTGTTTTTCTTTTGAAGTTATAAAATATCTCGCTGGCTTAAAAGGTAAGTTGGAGACGTAGTTTTATGCGGGTATGTCTATGGGTAAAAAAAAATATGGTCATAGAAAATTAGTTTATATATAGTCAAAAATTATTATATATAGTTTGTCTTGGATTCCGGTATAGTTGATCCCGCTAGCTTAATGAAATAAGTTTTTAAGGGTTGTTAGAGGTAAAGAGTAGTTTTCGCGATAACCATATATAACCCTTCTAGGGTTTTACTATAATAATAAATTTTAGAGGTTGGATTAAGTCGGTAGTCGTTTTCCTCCAGAAGTTATTAAATATCCCGCTAGCTTAAACGTTATGACTAAAAAAAACTGGCGGTAAAAAATTAGTTAATACTAGCCATTACCCACCGTTTCACTCGCGTACGGAATGTTCCAGTGTTGACAAAAAGAAATAACTTTTAAAACATATGGGTTATCCTATATAAAAAAAAATCTTGTTTCAACCACCCAACTTAACTATAAATCCACCAAGCCGAATATGTTTCACTCAAACTGCAAGTACTTATGGGCAAACCTATATAACAATTTTATACGACATTTTCTTTAATCACCTTGAGTAACTGGAACTCTACTTAACCCTATATTGCAACCATCCTGTATATGCTGCTGTTTATTTGTCACCCAAAATAACTTTTTGAACACCTGACTATAACTCTTCTATACCCTATATTTCAGCTATGCAACGCTTATGGTCTACGCTGTATAACAATTATTTCTGATATTTTTTGAACCACCTTTTAAAGTAAAATTTCTCTTTACTCTATGTTTTTATCAAACTTTATATGCAGTTTTTTCTAACATTGTGTTAAACACGCTCTAAAACTATAATCTTGCTTCTCCCCATATTTCAGATATTCCATATAGTAGAATGAAGCTGTTTATGGTATACCCTATATAACAATTTTTTTTATCTTTTTTTGATCCATCCTAATGGATGTGCCTATGGAACCCTTGGTGAGTCACAAATATAAAAACACAGTTTTGCACCCTACCGTCAAACTTTTATTTAAAGCCTCACCCAAAGTGCAACTGCTTATTGGCCACCGTATATAACAATTTTATTCAACAATTTTTTAAACCGCTTTGTATAACTAACTCTACTTCCATCTACATTAAAACCATCCTGTATACACCGCTGCCAATTTGTCAAACATTACAACTTATTGTTGAACCACCGTGTATAACCATAATTTTACTCTACAAAATATGTCAACCAGCCCATACGTGCATCTGCTTAGGGGCCACCAAATATAAAATTTTTAAACACTTAACTGTAACTCTGGTCCACTCAGTATCTTACATTTGCAACTGCTAATGGACTACGCTATATAACCATTTTTTAACCACCCTTGAAAGTATAATTTTTCTCCACCTTGTATTTCTATGACATCCTATATTCCACTTTTTCTAACTTTGTTTAAATCACACTGTATGAACAATAATTTTACTTCGATTCATGTTTCAGATATTAAATATATGCAACAACTCATGTTCTATCCTAAAAAAATATATCCAACCTGTTTGCCTATAAATCCACTTCATCCGCTATTTCAACCACCTTGTATTTGCAACTACTTATCGGCCACCTAGTACAACACTTTTTGTACCACCCTGTATAACTATATACCCATCAATGCCAAATATATTTCACCAAAACCGCAAATGCTTATTGGACACCGAATATAACAATTTTGTTCAACATGTTTTTGAATCGCCTTGTATGTATTACGACTACCCTGTATACGCTACTGCTTATTGATCAACCAATATAACATTTTTTAAATAATTATCATAACACTTCTAAACCCTATATTTCAACTATCTTATCTTTGCAACTTATTATGAACTACGCTATTTCACAATTTTTCCTCATATTATTTCAAGATATATTAAAGTATAATTTCCCTCCACACTTCATTTAAACCACCCTTCATTTAAAACTTTTTCTAACCTTGTTTGAATGACACTGTATAACTATAACTTTACTCCGCACCATATTTCAAGCACTCCATATATGCAACTGGTCTATAACAAAATTTTTCTAACATTTTTTACCCACCCTGTGTAATTATAACATTACACCACCCTATATTTCAACAACCTTTTTTATTCAACTACTTATTTGACACCAAATATACCATTTTTGTACGACCCTGTATCCTTAGAATCCCACTCCACCCTATATTTCAACCATCCGGTAAATGGAACAGCTCGCAGTTCATATCATTACTTTAAAATATTTTTTAACCCACCTGTATAGGTGTAATTATACTCCGCTACATATTTCAACCATCCTATATATGTAACTACTTGTGGATATAAAACAAGTTTTTAACCACAACATAAACTATAATTCCACTCCATCTTATATTTCAAACACTCTGTATAAACAACGGCTTCTTACATTTCTTTAACCCATTTCATAATAATTCAAAGATCCTAACTGTTTACCTAACACATCTTTTTTAATTTTTTATTCACTGTATAAATATTCTACCCTTGTTGAACCACTTGGTATATGGAACTGTTTATGGCCCACTCAATATAACTTTTTTGGACCAACACGTATAACTAATTTCACTCCCCCTTATTTCCACGACATCAGATATTATAATATTTATAGATTTTTCTTATCCATGTAATTCTACACCGCTCTAAGTTTCCTATATACAGAACACCCTGTAAAATTACACTTGTTATATCCTTGATTTTTATTAAATCGTAACATGTTACATTTGCATATTCCGAATTTTGAATAAAAGCTAAGCTGATGGCAGCATCTAATATTTTGTCCGTGCACTGGAACCAATTGAGTAATTGAATTACCCAACATGGTAGAAGTTTTTTCGCGGTATCTACCGTTTTTAGAGTGGTAATATATTAGTAAAAGATTAGTAAAAAATTATGGCATTTGCTATTTTGGATTCTTCTGTAATATTTCCGGTACCTCTTAATATACCTACACATGAAACTTAAATATAGAAGTGCATAATGGTAACAGTGTTGCAAATCATTGAAGAACTACGAGTGGAAGAGTATCCATCACCACAAAGCAAATCGTCGACATTTTTACGGTGTTAATTTGTAACATATTCATGTATGAATAGAGCCATAAATTAACAAGAGCATTTATCTAGTGTTTCAGAATGTAGACTTATAAATCAGGGATGTTAAATAGCAATGACTTAAGCATATGTTGAAGACGCCTAAATCCGACACCGCTTTTTCACGGATGGGGAAACTTTAACACTTTGAAACGCCGCGTCACTACGCGACAAATGTAACGGTCAAGACGACATAATGACATTTTTTTATATTTAGTAAGATGAATGTTGATTGGATATAAAATTTCATAAAAAATTTTCATCTATAATCAATTAATTGACAATAAGTTGGTTTCTATGTTGCTTTTCCCAAGGAACTTTTCATTTTAAATTATTTCATGTATTTGTACAACTGGATCGTGTAGATGAGAGCAAATAACTGAAGGATAATACTGGGCAAAGTGCTAGTAGCTTTGAATGTTTTTGGTAGTACATTAATATTTTTAAACTTTCTTACTTAGGTATGGTCAGAATTCAGAATTAATGTAGTTGATACATCACTACATATTATAAAACAAAGTTCTCAGCCGCGTCTGTTGTCTGTCTGTTCGCGATAAACTCAAAAACCACAGCACCGATTTTTATGCTGTTTTCACCAGTGGATAGAGTGGGTCTCGAGGAAGATTTTAGTATATAATTTGTTAAGTTTGTATATAAATTGGCTAAAATATAACGATATTTGTTGGAGGTGTCGGGAAATAATAAGCCGTCTGGGAGCTTTCAACGAAAACGCTGCCTAAACCCTTTGAGATATAACAAAATAATGTAGGGTGGAATTGTGTATCTTATAGAGATCTACAAAAAAGACCGAATGGCATATGTCTATGTCTTAAGGATAACATGCTGTACCCATTTTAATACTTAAAAACAATGGGTAATTGGAAAGTTGTAACTGGAACGGTATTTAGACAAATACAGTATTAATCATTAGGGGTTTTCGCGGAACCAGTTCTAAATCGATTCAGAATCGGTTCATTATTTTTAGTTCTATTTTTGTTCTGTCCCTAAATCGGATCACCGGAGTTTACATAGAGTTTTGTTTCATGTCATCTGTAAAAATCATTTTGTGGTTAATTTCTATTGGTTAAACGCTGCGCATGAGCAATAAATTTTTCGGAATTGAAAATATCTCCTGAATTTAAATTTTCAAATATTGAATGAATATCACTATATAGAAATTCCTTTTCAGTCATTTGTAAAATATTCGGAATATTTAATTAACAATTATTTGTGTAGAAATTTGATACCAATGACTCCACAAAAGGGCATATAGACCATAATTATATCTAAAAATGCTTTTCAAAATTACTAATATTACTACCCTGAAAGTAGCCGACATCCGACAAAAAATCAGAGAATGTATTGGTATTTGTTATACAATATTTAGCATGCGCTCTAGAGGCGAGGAATGTCGTAGAACGGTTGATGGAGAGCGAGAGGAAGTGGGGAGTGATTGTAGAGTTCCTGGCCAGGGTGGTAAGGGACAAAGAGAGAGAGGAGAGGGAGGTGATTGAAATTAGGGAACTGGTAGGTTAGGGACTAGGGGCCGGGGTACCTGACGTAATATCTTCGTTGATAGTTCCAGGTACCTAGAGCAATTGGAGGTGTTTTAGTGAGTATACGGGTAACCGGCAGCCTCACATACAGCATGTCGTGATTGAACCAAGCGCATGGCCAATCCGTAATAGGATTTCACCTCGGCAAAAAAAATACAATATTTAGCAAGCTACATGGGCTGAAAAATTAAACTTTTTGCAAATGTAATGAAATGCACATCTTTATTTTGATAAAATGTAAATGAGCATTTCTTTAAAATTACAATTATTTCATTTTTTTCAAAAAATATTCTATTTCAAATTTTCAGGTATCCGACATTCAATATTTAGCAAACTGCATGGGCATTCAAACTTTACATTTTGAAAATATAACGAAATGCACGTGTTTAATTTCATAAAGTCTAAATGTGCATTTATACGTTTTTTATATCACAATTACATATAAAATAATCCATGCCAAATTTTAACATATCGGTCTTTGAATATTTGGCAAGCTACTATATCGGCTGTAAAATTCGACTTTGAAAACAATGGACCTCTTTATTTTCATAAAGTAAAAATTGCCGCTTTTTCAAATTTCACATTCCCTTAAAAATATGCTATATTAAATTCTGATATATCTGCCTTCTGGTGTTAAGGAAAATACTTACCTGGACTTAAGATTTCATTTACTTCAACTGAAAATTACCCCATCCTCTTTATTCTAAATTTTATATGCATTGGTATACAATTATATGTGCATTTTTAAACTAGTTTGTAAACAGTTTTTTTTCCAATTAAAAAAGTTCTGAAAATGTAGTGGTATACAAAGTTAGAACCTGGTTATATCTATGTGTCTTTATTAAAAATTATAATCCTCACTATTTAGAAAATTTTAAATTGTATAATTAAAAAAATGTAAATTTATAGCGAAGGATATTTTCACCCAAAGAACATGCTAAAGTATTTTAGAATAAATCATTTTTAAAAAATGTAACCGACTTCCAAGTTTTACTAAAAAGTTGAAAATAATTATAACGAAATTTAACCCTAGACGGTAAATAACAAATTCAATATTGTTAGGTACCTACACACAATGTAAAAAAATTAAACATTAAAAGGTGCTCATTCTGCCCAAATTAATTACCTAACGATCTAGTATATTTTTTATTTACGTTAAACTAGTCAACAACATATTTGAAGTTACTTAACTTGCAGCAAATCATAAAAGATTATAATACATTTCAATGATTTAATTTTGGTTATCAATTCTGCCAATTAATTTGAAAATTGATTATTTTTATATTAATTGTGACACTTCTAATACCTATATTATACACTTCTAAAAATCCATCAGTCCTCATCACTAAACAAACTGCAGTCTAATATCTTTGTTAATTAAAAATATTATTTATGAAAAAATACTATTTTAAGTTTTAACAGGAATTAGTAATAAAATTGGAACAATTTTATTTAATCTACATTAAATTAAAAATAATTTACAGAAAAAATTTTGGCTATTTCCACTTATCTCCAACTGCTAAATTCAAATTCAAACGAAAGCTGAACTGAACATACTTCGATAGACTTCGGACAGCCGAATGGGTTAGAAATCAAGTCGAAGCGCATAATTCTTAGAGCTTTTACTTATATATGCTCTAAGATATGATCGAACTAAAAATCCGTGCTTCAGAGCAAGAACCATTTGAATCGATTCAGAATCGATTCAGAACCAATAACTGCTTACCACGAACACCGAACTCAAGGCTACTGTAACCCAGTCAACCAAATTTTATAACAATGGATTTGGTTCACAATACAATTCTAGGTTGCTATTGTTACCGGGTGCTATCGTTTATAGGACGTTGTTTCATTTGGGATTCGTTCACTTAGTTCTATATCGGTTGATTTTCAGTAATTTTGTTCCGCGAACGGCATTTTCAGAAAATTACGGTAATAGTACCGTTGAACCGATTCAGAACTGCTTCCGCGAAAACCTCTATTATCACTTTAAAGGCGTTACTTGGCCTGAGCATTTCATGTAGAATGTTATTTCCCTTTACACCATGCAAATTAAATGAATACCTTAGGAGATATGGCAAAATTAAAATATGTTACAAGCAACGAAATTAATTTCCTGTCGCCGTTATTCGACCGGGGCGGGCGGGCCCCCGTGACCCCGCGCCTCGCGTCCGAGCCCTAGATGTAATTCCACGTAGTAAAAGGCCCTACGTCTTTCAGTAGTCTACGTAATTTTTCAAGGTATAACTTACGAAACATTTAAGGACTTTGTAAAGCAATGGGTCTGTTAGAAGACGACTCTGTGAAAGTACGCTTTCTAAAGCTGTCTTATGCTGTTCATCTAAATCAATTAGACATTTATTGACCATCATGATATCCTTCAGTCAAGTTACCGAGCCACATTTTCTTTGACAAAATGATTGTCAAAGCATGGCTGAAGATTTGTGTGTGTATGCATCACAGACGTTAAGAATTGTCATTAAATAATTTTAACTCAACTCTTCTATCAAGCTTTATTTGAATTTAATAAACAAGTGGCGACTCTGTCAGGAAAATCTATATAAAAGTTTTTGATTCACCTTGCCATTATTTTTCAATTTAATTGCAACAATCAATACAGAGTAGGTATTCAAGATGAATGTCCCTTGAATGTTTGAACAAAAAAAAAGTATAATATAATTGTCCTCAAATAACGATAGTAATGAAGGTAAAATGTTTTTTAGATGCCCCTGGAGGCACAGGTAAAACATTTTTAATAAATTTATTATTAGCAAAAGTAGAATCCGACAGAAAAATTGCCCTAGCTGTGGCATCGTCCGGTATAACAGCCACACTTTTGGAAAGTGGACGAACCGCCCGTTCCACATTCAAACTGACATTACAAATATGTAGTGATGATGTCATTAGCATTTGCAATATTTCTAAATAGAGTAATATCGGAAAATTAATGAGGGATTGCTGTTTGATTATTTGGAATGAGGCTTCTATGTCTCATAAAACTTGAGTTGAGGCACTAGAGGCAAGATCTGCGCAACAGTAGCTGCCCAATGGGTGGTTGTACTGATTTATTCTCTAGAATCGCATCGCATCTTTCTCACATATAACCAAATGTGGACTTAAAACCAATATGAGGATTTTATCGTTTAGCGAAGCTAATTGGCAATTTTCTAACAACTTGCTCCAAATAGGAAATGGTGAATTTCAAGCAGGAAATGTCTATGTAAATTTAACAATATTTGTGTTTTGGTACAAAATGTGGATGAAATTATTGAAAAATTTTACCCCGATATTAGTAACATATCCACTAAGACACTAAGTTGGTTTCAAATTAATTTTAAAAGTATCTAGGTATCGAATGTATCATATTAACTGGCAACGCAACTGGTGAAACTGTTTTTAAACGAAGAATTCCCATGATACCCTCAGAATTAGTTTTCCAGTTTAAACGGCTACAATTTTCCCTAAAAATACCGTTTAGAATGACAATTAATAAAGCGGAGGGTTAAACATTAAAAGTTGCTGGAGTCAAGGTGGTACGGGGGGTCCTAAGAACCAAGGGCTCGCTCAAATAGTACAAGTCATATTGTCAAATTTTATATAATGCAAAATATCATAGTTACATCAAAAATAGATAAGTAAGTTCGGTAAGATTTTTGAGGGGATATTTGATTATTTTGCTTGTACTAAAATAATCAAAATTAGGAATTCAAAATAATTTTGAAAAATATGTGAACTGCTCCCCACAAAAACTTTTAGATGCGTCTACACCCACTGTTTATATTTAATTGAGCAAGACAAAAATTAATGTCCCATTTTGTCGCAATTTTTTCCGGATTCTCCGCGTTTTTGAGTAATTCTACTAAACTTACAAACCTTATAGATGTAATAGATAAAAGGCGTTTACCAAGAGATTCTAATATCAGTTGAAATTTTAAATACCAAACGGTTGTGACGATTTTTCGCTAAAAAATGAAGTTCTAAAAGCTGAAAAATTGTTTATTAGTAGGATTTTTAGATATTTAAGCAAAATTATTAACAATGTACGTGAAGTTATGGACGAACCTACAAAAACAACCGTAAAATGTACCACGAAGGATTCAACGATTCTATTATTTAGGTCAAAATGAAAGTTCTTACAAACGGGAATTCATCCGATAATTCGTAGAAGCGGCATTCATCAGATATTTCGGCGAAACCGAAATGTTGTTAGTCTGGCGCATCGAGGTCGGCGGCTTGCTTTGATGAAGTTCTCGAAGCAGTCTAGTTCATGAAGGATATCTCTCGGCTGCTCTTTGACGTTCTGTAAAATTCCGAGAAGAAATATATTGTTACGAAATGTACCCGAAGCCGACCCTGCTTTATTTCAGTACGACAAAAAACGCTTTGAGATAAAAAATGGTTCTCGAAAAGACTCGGCACCTGTAGGAGTGATGATCGTTTTTACGAGAATTTTCTATGCTGGTCTTATAAAGGAAGCAGCCACGATGGAGAGTTCAGTTATACCGCGACGACTAGCGTATATGGGAATGTTATTGTGATATTTGAATCAGCTTTTTAATGTAAATACAGTTCTAGAAAAGTGAAAGTGAATATTAGTTTTATAATTTTAAATTGAACCCACGGACTTTACAACAAATTTGGTTATCAGAAGTAAAGGATTAAGTGCAGTTAATATCGTAATTTGATTTATGGAAACACGGAGGAAAAAATGGACGAAACTGCCAAAAAATAGTCAAGCAGGTTACCGAGGGACTAGACGAAAAAATAGCACAGATTCTAGAAAAACGTGACAAGAAAGAGAAACAACATCAAGAAGAAATACAACAAAGGTTAGTAAAATCTTTTGATGAAAAACGTAAAATAGAATTAGAAAATCTTGTCACTACGATGAAAAGCGAACAACAAAATCTTGTTTTCCCGATGGAAGAAAAATAACAAAATCTTGTTTCCACGATGGAAGAAAAACAACAAAATCTGGTTTCCACGATGAAAAGTGAACAACATAATTTAATTGAAGGATTGTTCTCGAAATTTGAAAAAAAAAACAAGAATAACTGAAGGAAAAAGACAAATGCAATTTGAACAACTAATGCAAATAGCATCACAAGTTAACGAAACAGTTAATGAAAGAATGCAAATAATAGAATCAGATAAACGACGACATAAAGATCCTAAAAAATAATGTGGAGGCCCTTGAAACCAAAGTAGATGACATCGATTCCATACAGAGCCAGGTGAAATTTGAAATCAGTGCTATTCAAAACAAGGTAGAAACAGAAATCAAAAAAATTCAACAGGACTTACAGCGAGGAAAATACCAGCACACCGTGAGTACCAAAGGTTCCGTTAGCAAACCACCCACATTTGATGGCAGCTCATCTTGGCCCCTGTATAAACGGCAATTTGAAGCCGTGGCTACAACTAATGGATGGGATAACCAAGAAAAATCCACGTCTCTGGTAATTTCGTTAAGAGGTCCGGCCCTAGAACTCCTCCAAAGCATTCCAGTCGATGAACAAGGCAATTTCGACAAGATTATCGCCATCCTGGACAAACGTTACGACAATCAATCCTTGAGACAGGTATACCAAGTCCAACTGAATGGAAAAACGCAAAAATCCGGTGAAAGCCTGCAAGGATTCGAAGCAGAGATTAGACGGTTAGTACACTTGTCCTAACCAGACCTGCCAGAGGAAACGAAAGACCAGTTGACCACACACACACACACAGAGTTTCATAAACGGCATCAGAGATGTGGAAGTACAAAGAAATTTAAGACTGAGTAGCGTCAAGAAGAACAATGAAGCTCTACTTCGGGCTTTGGAAGTAGAAGCCGTCATGAACATGTCCAAGCCGAGGGTCCGAGCAGTTTCCTTTAACCAGGAAGAGTCAGAATCACCATTTCAAGCGCTGCTGGCTGGTCTGAACAAAATATTAGAATGGTCACAAAGAACTGGCACCAGAGGGGCATGTTACCGCTGCGGACGGACAGGACACTTCCAACGTGACTGCCGAGTAAGGCTACCGGAACGATCACCAACCAGGGGTAGCCAACAAACGGACCTTACCAACCAGGGAAACTCCAACCAGTCAGCATAAGGGGGCGAATGCTGACTCACCTTCCACCAGCCCCCAGGACAGTATCCATCCGGGGATTTTGTCGAGATAGCGGCAGCCTAGCCATCAGAGGCACCATCAATGGGCGACCAGTAACCATCACCATCGACACCGGCGCCGCTGTGTCCATTGCCAAGTCCAGGGTTTTGAGAGCATCTGAAATTCGGCCAGTTACCAATAACATCCAGCTCAGAACAGTCACCGGCGACTCCATGTCAATACAGGGTGAGGCAGATGTTGTGCTACAGATAGGGGACAACATGATCCGGCATAGGGTCCTTGTAGCGAATATTGAGGACGATTTTATACTGGGAATGGACCTAATTAGTCAGCATGGATTTATGTTCGACCCGAGATATGATGTTCTTCGGTTCCTAAATGAGGAATTTGTATTGACACGGCCCGTCAACAGTTCAGTCACTTCCATAAAAATTGTGGCAAAGTCTTCAGCTAGAATTCCCGGTCGAACGGAACAGATTATTCATGGACAGCTAGACAGCAATCCTGGGAGCTGCGTTGGAATGATGGAGCCCGTACACTCAGCTCATGACTACTTAGTTGGACGGGCTATAGTTAAAACCGGACGAGATATACCAATCATAGTCCTGAATTTGTCCAACAACGACATCAGAATTACCAATGGTCAAGAGATAGCTTGTTTCGAGTCAGTAGAGACCATCATCAATTGCGAAGAAGAGTACCAGACGTCGGTGAAGGAGACAGGACCCAGTAAAGAGTTCCTACAACAGTTTGCTGACCATTTGACACACCTGACACCAGAGAACCAGAAGAAAGCCAAGCAATTTATCACAAAGCACTGGAAAATTTTTAACAATCAAGATGGAACCACCGGTCGCACCAACATCATCCAGCATCGAATAGATACCGGAAAGGCTCAACCCATCAGAATACCACCTAGACGACTACGATTGGGGCAACAACAGGCAGTTGAGGAAAACATCGAGTCCATGTTACAAAATGGAGTTATTGAGCCATCCATCAGCCCATGGTCTGCTCCCGTCATGCTAGTTAAAAAGAAGGACGGAACCACCCGATTTTGTGTGGATTACAGAAAGCTGAATGACGTCACGAAGAAAGAGCAGGTTGGTCTACACGCAAACGAAAGAGAGAAGACAGCGTTCTCCACCAGTAAAGGGCTGTTTCAGTTCACGGTCATGCCCTTTGGGTTATGTAATGCATCCGCTACATTTGAGAGGCTAATGGAGTATGTACTGAGCGGGTTAACATGGAGGACGTGCTTAGTATACCTCGACGACATTCTAGTCATGGGTCAGACATCCGACGACCATCTGAAGAACCTGGACGAAGTATTCTCCAGAATTAATAATGCCAACCTGAGACTCAATCAATCCATTTGAAAGAATTGCCATCGATGTCGCCGGTCCATTTCCCGAGTCTGAGAGGGGGAACAAATACATTCTGGTCGCAATGGATTACTTCAGCAAATGGCCTGAGGCATATGCGATACCCAACCAAGACGCAACCACGGTAGCGACGGTGCTAGTAGAACAACTATTCAGCGGGTTTGGCGTCCCGATGGAATTACATTCAGACCAGGGGCGTAACTTCGAATCGAATGTATTCCAGAAGGTCTGCACGATGTTGGGGATCGGGAAAACGAGAACAACACCATTACACCCACAGTCAGACGGAATGGTGGAAAGATTCAACGGGACCTTGGAACAACACATATCCAAGGTCGTCAGCAATAACCAGCGTGATTGGGATGAGCATATTCCCCTATTCCTGTTGGCATATCGCTCTGCTGTACATAATAGTACAGGCCTGACCCCAGCCAGGGTCCTATTCGGAAAGGAGCTGCGATTACCCTGCGATTTGGCATTTGGCTCCCCCGAAGGACCTCCCAAGACATCGACGATTATGCCGACCAGCTCCGACGTAACATGCTGGCAATACACGAATTAGCCCGAACGCAGATGTTGGCCACCAGTGACCGGATGAAGACGCGATACGACCTCAAGGCCAATTCAGTCGGATTCCAGGAGAGGGACAAAGTCTGGCTGTATAACCCCCAACGGAGCAAGGGTAAATCCCCACAGCTTACACCCGCCTGGGATGGTCCATACGAGGTGGTCAAGAGGCTGAATGACGTCGTCTACCGGATCCGTCGAAACCCCAAGGCTAAATTGAAGGTGGTTCATTTAGATCGACTCGCTCCCTACCATGGAGAGAATGTTTCTAATCGGGACGATCAGAATTAAAGGGGGGGCAGTGTTACGAAATGTACCCGAAGCCGACCCTGTTTCATTTCAGTACGACAACAAACGCTTTGAGATAAAAAGTGGTTCTCGAAAAGACTCGGCACCTGTATGTGTGATGATGATTTTTACGAGAATTTTCTATGCTGGTCTTATAAAGGAAGCAGTCACGATGGAGAGTTCAGTTATACCGCGACGACTAGCGTATATGGGAATGTTATTGTGATATTTGAATCAGCTATTTTAATGTAAATAAAGTTCTAGAAAAGTGAAAGTGAATATTAGTTTTATAATTTTAAATTGAACCCACGGACTTTACAACAATATAAATACGAAGATCTGACGGAAGCATTCCTTCAGTATTCCATTGCAGTATAGTAAAGATAAATTGTAAATAATTCTGTGAATATAATAAATTATAGTGAGTTAGACTGTGTTTTTATATAAATCCAAGAACTGAACCCGAGTGTAAAAATAAAAACATTACAGTGGTGACAGGTGTAGGTGTATTTGTGGAACTTTATAACTGGATAATAAATAGACTAACAATGTTTAAAGCAGTGAGTTTGGACCAATTGAAAGTCACGGACTTAAAAAAGAACTGGAGAAGAGGGATTTAGAAATTAGTGGCAAAAAAGTGAATTAATACAATGGCAACGAGATGCCCTAGAGGATGAAGGTAGCAATCCCAACATATATTTGTTTAAAGTTTCTTGTGACATGAGTATGCTGTCAAAAAAAATAGACAATTTAGTAGAAAATTCTAAAACCATAGAAGACAAATTGCTAGAATAGAATATAAGTCTTTAGAAGATAAATTACAAATATTACAAGAAAATTTCCTAGAAGAGAAATTGCGAGATGTTAGAAGATAATGTAGCAGAAAATTCTAAAACCCTGGAAGAGAAGTTACTAGAAACTTCTAAAACAATAGAAGACAAATTATTAGAAAATTCTAAAACCTTAGAAGGAAATTACAGGTAAATTCAGAAATACTGGAAGAGAAAATAGTCTTGAATGAAGCTCGGATAGAAGAGCTAAAGCGGACAATGGTCCAAGAGCTGAAACAGAAGGCAGGCAAAAGGGGATAATGGAGGGTGAGATCAGCAAAATAACAGGTAGTCACAATACAAAGGGGAGAAAAACAATCATAAACAGAGAGCAGAAACAGCCCAGAAGTAGTGGATTCGAAAATTGGCATCGAGGGGACAATACACAAAATGAGACCTCTTCAATTTGATGGAAAATCGTTATGGACTAATCGAGGCTGCAGCAAAGCTATAGAAGGGTCGCGAGAGGAGAAGGCAATAGCATTAACCCTCGCCTTAAGAAGGGACGCTACAAATATTTTGCAAACGTTGAATACCTCTGAGCAAGACGAACAACTGGTCAAACATTTAGAACTGACGTATGGCCCAGACACATTTGGAGCACGTCTACCACTCCCAACTGAAAAATAGCCACCAGAGATCAAATGAATCCCTACACGAGTTTGAAGCTGATATTCCCGTCTGGTTCGCCCTACCTATCCAACTACACCGGAAAATTGTATAGAAAGGTTTGCAGTCCAAGCGTTTTTGGATGGACTTCGGGACCACGAAGCCAGACAAACATTGGCAATAGCTCGACCCACTCAATTAGTGGATGCACTGGCTCGAGCTCTATAATTTGAGGCTGCGAAAAATACCTGCAGAAGGCAAGTCAGAGTCCGAATTTCTCTCTGTATGATCTGTGATCCGAATCATTGACGGAGAACCAGAAGATGGCGGAAATGATAAAACCTCTGTAAAAAAGATAGTAGAGAAAGTTCTCACGGAAAAAAAGACAAATGAGATGTTGGAAGTGTTGTAGGACACATACAGAGTAGTTGCAAGGAGAGTAACGGAGAACAGAGAAAACTAAAGAATACAGGTGCGACAAAAACAGTTATAAGGCCCAACATTGTTTTAGACAAGACAATGATAAAACCAACAAAATGGCAACTGCGAACACTGACAGCAGAAGCAACTCAAGTCCATGGTGAAATAGAGGTTGAAATGGCCTTGAGAAATACAACATTCCTACATAGGGCATTAGTGGCAAACATCGAAGACGAAGTCATCATTGGAATGTATGTCATGAACTCGCAAGGGTTTCCAGTTAAACTTTAAAGATGGAATTCTGCGAGTGAATGACGAAGAAGTGGTGCTTTATGGGAACGACGAAGTAACGGTTCGAGAAATCTTAGCAGAGGCTGTAAATGTCCCGGAAAGAGCTGAAATTATTGTAGATGCTTGCGTAGAGGGGCAAGCTAAAGCTGGAACAGTAATGATGTTTGCTGCCGAACTTAACGACGAAATTTAGGCAGATGAATCGCACTGTTAAGACTATGTTTCGTGCCAAGGAGATTGTTCCGCTAAGAGTAATGAATCCGAATCATTACTCGGTTGCGTTCAAGAAGGGAACCAATTTGGGCACTGTTCAAGAGTTTTTGTAGTCAGAAGCACACAACATACAGCAATACCCCCAGGTGAACTATCTGAGGAACTGGAGACTCTTCACAGATTCATCCAAGAACTTGTAGACCAGGGTCGATACTTTTTGAAACCAAAATAAATAATAGTAGGATGAAACCCATTGGAAAAGGAAGAGAATACAACATCTATAAAAGAAAAAATAATTGACGGGCGATCTAAGGTCGGAAAGGGGTAAGGGGTGGGGTTTTAAGGGTAAAAATCTCAATTTCCGGCAAAACTACAAGTAGGTACTATGGATAAAGGTTAAATGGCAACGTTTTAGCTAAAAAAATATCTACAACTTTTGTATTTATATTTTTTTCATATAACATCAAAATTTATGTAACAAATTTTTGATTTTTCATTTTTATCTTTTCCAAAAAATTGTTTCTTTCACGAAATTTGGTGAAAACTTACCTTTTTATGTCCGAAATACACTGTAATTTTTTTATTTAAAATATTTACTTTTCCCCCTTATTTTGACTTAATATCGAAAAAGCACCCTAATTTTAAATTGAAAATTTTCACGTCAAAATATCTACTTTTTTTTAAAGTCGGTGGGTTTTTCCTCGTTGAAATTTCTACTTTGTAATGGTGTAATAAAGTATATACATTACTATGGTAAATATCCTCAGAAAATGCAAAGAAACGAAAGATACTCGAATCCAAAAATTAACTAGTAAGGCCCAGACCCTTCTAGACCCTTGCTCATTTCTCTATGAAATACCTTTTGATGGGTTAAAATTTTCCGTAGGTCATCAGGTATGTAAAAATAGCAATAGGCATCTACACATACTATTTAAATAATTCTTTAACTTTCTCAAAATATTGTAGATGTCTTATTAAATATTAACTTTATTTTCTTAATTTTGTGAGAAAATTTACCATAGTAAATGTATATATTTTTTACGCCATCACAGAGTAGAGATTTCAACGAACAAAACGCCCACCAACTTTTTTAAAATATATATTCTGACGTGTGAATTTTCGATTGAAAAGTAGTGTTCTTTCGATATTAAGTCAAAATAAAAGTGAAAAAATAAATATTTTAAATCAAAAAATTACAATGGCTTTGTGACAAAAAATTTCGCGATTTTTTTTGTAAAGATAAAAATAAAAAATCAAAAACTTGTTTTTTGAATTTATCAGATACATTTTGAGGTTAAGTGAAATAAATGTACACCCAAAAGTTGCAGATATTTTTATTACCTACAACTTTGCCATAGAACTTGTAATTTTGCCGGAAATCGAGATAAACCGTATGAAAGATTGATGGAAACAGTGTTAAAAGAGCTTTCATGGAAAACATGCGTGGTGAATCTTGACGACATTATCGTGGTTTGAAAATCGTTTGAGAGCCACTTGAAGAATCTAGAGGATATATTTCGGCGACTTATAAGTTCCGGACTAAAGTTAAGCCCAAAAAAGGTGCAATACCTAGAATAAACAGAAAATCAAAGCCGTCCAAGAATCGCAGATTCCTAAAGATATCCATCAGCTAAGAAGTTTCCTGTGGTTATGCAAGTACTATCGTCGGTATGTAGCAGGATTTGCCAATATCTCCAAGCCACTCACTAGACTCACAGAGGGGAACGTGCGGTACCGATGGGACGAGGAATGCCAGCGATCATTTGAGACCCTGAAAAGAGCATTGACCAGTGCATTTTTAGTTATCCGTTACCAGATATGAACTTCATCTTGGATACAGACACATGCAATGTCGGAATTGGTGCGGTGCTTTCACAGATTCAAGAGGGCCAGGAGAAAGTCATCAGCTATTTCAACAAGACCTTGAGTAAGCCAGAACGGAATTACTGCGTTACTCGCAGGGAGCTCTTGGTTGTGGTAAAGGAGGTATAACATTTCTACAAGTACCTCTATTGTAAAAGATTCCTCCTGAGGACTGATCGCGCATTACTGAAGTGGCTCCTGCAGTTTGAAATCCCCGAAGGACAAGTGGCCAGGTGGATTGAGCGGTTGCAAGAATTCGACTTCGAGACTGAACATCGAGCTAGAACAAGCCACAAGACTGCTGATGCCTTATCGAGGAAACCATGCCCTGATGATTGCAAACATTGTCAGCAAACTGAAGAAAATGGGGTGTTCTCTCAAGAACTACCTCCGCGCTGCTCATTGGCAATCTGAGGAGATCCAGAAAGACCAGAAATTGGATCCGGAGTTAAAAGAAGTCATCCGGTGGAAGGGTATATAAAGTCATCCTGAAGAACGGACTTCTGAAGCATGTGCTGGAAACTCCAAGGGAGGGCATGAACAAAAAACAGATTCTCATTTCCCGAAATAGGAGACCGGAGGTTGCGTTTTGGTACAACTGGCGGACATCTGGGAGTGACGAAAACCCTGGACTCTTCTATTGGGTAAACTGCCATGCAAATGTCAAGGATTGGTGCCGGAAATGAACGGTTTGTGCCGCAAATAATGAACCTCAGAAGCGAGCAAAAGCTCCCATGAAGCAATATAATGTGGGCAGTCCATTCGTAGCCATTAATGTTGCCGGTCCATTTCCTAAATCTGACTCCGGAAATAAGTACATTGTGGCCGTGATGGACTATTTCAGTAAAAGGGCAAAAGCTTATGTGTTGCTGAATCAAGAAGCCTTGGCCACTGCTGATGTCCTTGTCAAAGAATGGATACGTCGTTTTGGTTTTCCCTTGGAGCTGCACTCAGACCTAGGTAGAAAGAAGTTTATCGGTCCCAAAACGAATTAAACACAATCAAGAAATTCGATGGGATAATCGAGATTAAGAAATTTAGGAGTAATAGTAATTGATTCTGGCTTAACTGTTGCTAAGCTAGTTTTGTGCAGAAAATTTATCAAAGTTGCTTTCTGATTCAACTTATATAAAGGAAGTAACTTACATAATTGTAAAATATTTGTATTGCTTATGATTGTAACTTCACTTTTTACATTGTTATGTCGATAATTAAAATCGAATCATGTTATAAAGTGAAATAAAGAAGTTTTCTTTTATATTGGTTTATAACACATACCAAAATTATTTAAATAATCCTTAATTTATTGAAAAACTGCTGTTATTCTGTTACAATATAATTTCAATAATAATATATATATAAAACTTGTTTTTAATACTTCATAATATAAATAAATTTAATTTGTTAAAAATAATTTTTAAGCTTGTGTCTTTTTATTGGGTTTCTTAATGTGATGGTAGTTCGGTAAAATCTTTGACAGAGTCTCCATCTGAAGTGTCTGAGGCTGAAAAATAAAATAGAAATTATGCACTTATTTAATAAGATTCTTAAAAGTAAAGTAATTATTTAAAACAGCCAATCTTATTTTCTTTGATAAAATGTACTTAAATTTGCTTTATTAGTCAAATTGGAGATAGAGGCCATAGCAGTAGAGCAAAATGTTTCATATGCGGACGAATGTCACTTTACTAGGGACTACAGAGTTAGGCTACTACAATGATCGTCAACTAGGGATAAGAAATCAAATGAGAACAAAACAGAATGTTTTCGCACTGGGCGCACATCACTGCAGAACTAAACTGCTACAACGCTGGCCAACTAGAGATAGCCAGTTTAATACCAATCCAGAGCTCTCAAGACAATTTAATACCCATCCAGAGCTCTCATGACACAACCAACAGGAGTCAGTCAGGGTACCATCAATAGTAAAGGGTGCCATATCACATTGACATTGGTGTTTAGAGATCATCCAAATTTCAACAAATTGTCGATCCATCCAACTGCTAACCATCACCAAAGAGTCAATTCTAATACAGGAAGTACACAGCAGTAGAACTATGGCAGACATTAAAATTGACCTGAAGGTTCCCTAGTAGCAGAAACTGAGATAACTGCAACATGATAGTGTGTATGAGTGCAAGAGAGATTTCTATCACGACAAAGATAATTATAGACGTGATAGTGAAGAATGACGAGATTATAGACGTGATAGTGAAGAATGACGAGATTTTAGGCTCGAAGATTCAGCCTCCCCGAGACGAATAAGCTTCATAAAAGAATAGTTCAGACGCTAGAAAACAACTAAAGCTGAAACTAACCTAGTGACCATACACCTGAAAACAATGTGTGTTTCCAGGTATAATATCTGCTATTATGGTACCCCCAAATACAATCCGGAAAGAAAAAGGAATTGGATGGAAATAGGCTACTGAACGCGGTCAGAGAAGCAAGAGTCCATCATAAACGTAACCACCTATTTAAGATTTCCAGACACCTTCCCTGCTAGTAAAACCTCTATAATTAGTTAACGATGGCACAGATAGACAACAGCAAAAGCAAAGGGTGTCTGTCTGGTATGGCTGGCTCCATGGGAGGGTGAAAATTTGTTGAATCGGGATGCTATTCTAGAACGTCACCGAAAATTCGGAAAAAAGACTAAACAGGATTTATTGCCTCTAGACGACTCACCAAAAACGTTTATGATTCCTAAAAATGTAGTCGATATTGTAGAGAGATAATTCAGCCTATTAGATCTATTAAGCGGTGGCGCCATAGAAAGCTTACTTAAAAAGTGCACTTGTGCGCAAAATTTGTTAGATATTTATAGGTTCGTTCCTTCACCCTAAGGTTCGTTCCTTCAGCCTAGATAACCGATACACAACGGTCGCGTACTTGCGCACAAGAAAAATAGCGTTCCTTCAAAACAGTAACCGTTTAGTGAACGGTTCAGTTTCGTTTTCCAAGTGACACGGTGATTGATTCGCAACCAGTTAATGTACGGTAATTTCGATCACTGGTTTCAGGGTAGAACCGGTGGTGCAGCCACCGACTGGTACATGCATCGAGTTGCGCAATAAACGGTTCATGTACCGATGCATTAACCAATTGCCGATCGGTCGACAATCGGTTGAAGGAACGAACCTATAGATAACCGATACACAACGGTTGCGTACCTGCGCACAAGAGAAATAGCGTTCCCTCAAAACAATAACCGTTTAGTGAACGGTTCGGTTTCATGTTCCAGGTGACACGGTGATTGATTCGCAACCAGTTAATGTACAGTAATATCGATCATCGGTATCAGGAATGAATCGGTGGTGCAGATATGCGCATTAATGAGGCGGTTTGGTTGCCGACTGGTATATGGATCGAGTTGTGCAATAAACGGTTCATGTGCCGATGCATTCACCAAGTGCCGATCGGTTGCCAATCGGCTGAAGGAACGAACCTTATGCTAGATTTGTTCGTACGGACTAGTTCCTAATAATTCCAATAGTGTGAAAAATTCTCCGTTAATCTACGAAGTGGACAGTTGGCTGTCCCAACAATCGAATCGCCAAGAATTTTTCAAACCATTCGAATTGTTGGCTACTGGTCACAATGAACAAAACATTGCTAATCAAATTAATAAGTATTTATGTTATAACCTAGAATTAATAACAATACAATGTTTATTTGTGGCTACAGTACTATAAAATTGCACAGTTACAGCGGAATATTATCCAATTGTCAAATCACTTCACTTAACTGGTCAAATCATTGAAGAAAAATTGTTTTTATATGCTTGTATTTTATTCAAGGTCAGGATAAACGAATTATTTGAACAGGTTAAATTTAAATTAAGTGAACATAACCCAAGTACTCAACAATATTAAGGTAACTCTGCAACAATACTTACTCCAGGTCTGTCTAGTCCTTCCCTCATTTGACATTTTGATCCAAATATTATTATGTTATCCTTCAATACCTGCTCTTCAGTTACTCGACAACCAGCACCAATGGTACAACCATTTGTGACTGTAACTTTATTGCCTACAAAACATTTGGCCTCAAATACATTATTGCTTCCAATATTAGGAGACTCAACTGTACAATCCACTTCAAAAACATTATTTGATCCAATTATTAATACTGGTGTATTATTTTCCTTATTGTGTTGATCAAAAGGAAGCCTAAAATATTAATTACATTATATAATTTCCTTTTAAACTCTTATTACACAAACACTATAGGTAAATAAATTTTTTCCTATCCCTTACAACTAAAAATATATATGTTTCATTGTCAAATGATGCATTTGCTTAAAAAATAGGAATTGCTATTTTAAACCCAAAAACATGCACTGAATGATTTTAAGTTAATAAAAACAAATTAATACATGCTTTATTAACGTTCAATTGTTTCATTAAGCAATAATAATAAAAAATATATGATACATAGATATCCAGTTTGCATAATTTTAGATCAGTTTAGATGGTGCATAATTGAATTAAATGATTACTAACAAACAACATGCTAAAAAATTTTGTTTTCTATTAACTTTGGACATCTCTGAACGAGTGTCAATTATTAGTTTTTCCTCCTGTTTCAATAACAACTCTAAATTATTTTGACAAAGTCAACTAACTTGCTGTATATAAAAGAGAAATCATATTCCATTCTTCTCTGATTTTCATCACTAAATTTTGTTTAATAGAAATATGACTGTTATGTACTTTATTTTTCAGTTCTAAACATAAATGTTCAAAAATATTAAGCTCAGGAGAGTGTAGTGGTGTTCTAATAACAGTGGACAATTATAGAGTAACTATGCACCAACTCAATAAGCAGTGTAATTGGGATCATTGTCATGGCAGAAACCAAAAATCTCCAAGATTGTCCTGCACCAACAGTGAAGCGCTTCCTCATAACTATGCTTGAACTCTATAAAGTGTGTTTGGGATTATTCTCATGGCAGAAACCAAAAATCTCCAAGATCTCCTGCACTAACAGTGAAATGCTTCCTCATAACATCTAAGTACCTTTCTACAGGTACTGGTTATACCACACTCACAATAAATTTAAAAAATATTTAAAATTCACAAAAAATTGTGCTTCTCAGTAACATTCGAATAACTACACATAGCAAAATTATAGTGTTATAAAATTCGTTTATGCCACAAGAAAAAAAAGAGACCTACATAAATAATTTCGATAAGACATAACCAAGCAAGCCAGCTGAAATAATAAGAAAAGTTCAACTGGAAATTTAGTTACGGTCCCTAAAGAACACTCCAACAACAAAGAAATAACCATCGAAATAAATTCGGGTATATTCCACGCTAGTTATAAAAGACGGTGTTAGTTAGTTGGTTGATTTTATATTTGTGTGATTGAACCAAGAAGAAGTCAATATTAGTCATTATTTTGTAAATAGTGAATTATTTATTTATTTCAGGTTAAAAATAAAGACATTGAAAGTGAGTGTGCACATTTGTGAATTGAACCCACAGAATCTATTGCAATAGTAATTGAAAACAACCCCAGAGCAGGCATTTAAATGTCTCCACAACAGGTAAGTATATACAATATATATATTTATATAGAGAAAGAGTGCATAATCATATTGTAGAAATTTCTTTCTCTCAGAACATCTGTGAAGAAGACTTTCTATAAGAAACAACCAGTAATACGGGAAAGGTTAAGCAATTGCATGTATGTACTACTTGACCACTAGAACTTTTTAATACTTAACTTCACACAGGAAAGAAGTGAGGAGAGACCAACCCAATGATAAGTCAAATAATAAAATCTTTAAGGTTAAATACAACTACAAGCTGTACCGGGACCGCACGATACTGACCGATCGGACTGTTGCTCACAATAGACCAGATATAGTTTTGGTAGATAAAGTCTCTCGGAAAACAACGTTGATTGACATAGCAATTCCAAACAAAAATAATATATTTCAAATAAAGACTCGGTGGGACATGAACAATACATGAACTGTACCAATTGTTATGTCAACGACAGGACTAGTCCCAAAACTTCTATTAAACAATTTAAAATACCTTGGTCTGGATGAACATCTTTACAAACAAATGCAAAAAGCCGCCCTGTTAGAGACAGCCCGGACGGTCAGGAAATTCATGGGAAACTGCCGCCACGACTCCAACCACGGGTCTGAAAACCTGGCAAGGGCTCCCATAGAGCTAAACCATTTTGATATCTAGGATATCTGGGGTTTAGTGAATTTTCCCCTAAAGGCACTCATAATGTTCCTTAGAGGGAGTGTGATACCATACATTGTATGGTCAAGTAGGGAATTATTAATAGCTCCCACAGAGCTAAACCCTTTTGATATCTAGGATCTCTGGGGTTTAGTGAATTTTCCCCTAAAGGCTCACTGTGTGTGCCTTGGAGGGAGTGTGCTGCCATACATTGTATGGTCAAGTCGGAAAAAAAATATTAATAGAAACAAAATACTAACTATAAAAAATTTAATTATACAAAATTGTGCAAGAAAAAGCCTTAAGAATTAAATTAATTGTTTTTCATATCATTCTTAGGCACCCATTACGGTTTTGGTTCACATTTTGTTTCAAAATTTTGTTTAAATGATTCAAGCCCATAGCCAGCAGGGGGTGTCTGGTGGTTCAAACCCCCAAAAATTTTGTTATTTTTGGTTTCAAGATTCAATTTTAACCAATTAATCATGTTTCTCATATGATTAAATGTTATATTTATACAATTTTATATATCCTGGAAATACAAGAACAAAAATACAAATTATGCAGTCCTAATCAGCCATCAATCAAAAAAATTATCCAACCCCCCTCCAAAACACTCCCAAAAAAAAATCATGGCTATGGCCTTGAAATGATTCAATATCCATTTTTGCTAACTTTTTTTTAGTAAAATTTAATTTAGTATCCTAATCATATCAAAAAAGTTAACTCGTAAAACCTGTAAAAAATGTCACACTGAATATGATCTAACAAAATGAACACTAAAAGGTGGGTTATTGCATAATGCAACTCATTCAGAGTCAATGCAGATATTTGAGAATGTAATGGTTCTGTTATAAAGTAAACAATGTTTTTAAAATTATATATTTTATTTTATATTAAACCAGACCTGACAAAATTTTCATATTCAAGTGACTCACAAAGACCCTACACTCATAGAGAAAATGTCTTTAGAGCAAATAAGTATACACAATACACTTATTTACAACTGGAAAGACTACCTTATTATATTGTATAAAATTCTTTCTCCCAGGAAATTTATATAGATGATTTTCAAACAACTAAATCATTTTGTAAAAATTACTGTTATCTTTGCAAAAAAGGAAAGAAAGAATCAACATGTTCACTGTATATATTTTTATATCACATATCAGAACTGAATAATGTTCTTTTATGTCTGTCAAGTTCTAGAGCAAAAATACTTTATTAATATATGTACCTGTGAATAATTTTAACCTGTTCCTCAATAAGGCAGCAATCACCAATAATAATGGGTCCCGCTTCAGCAATAATTGATGCACTGGGATGAATTATAGTACCAGCACCAATAGTTATATCTCCCCGAAGCTTACACTCTTCACATACTATTGCCCCAGGAAGTACTTTGATACTATAAAAATAATAATGCACACAAAGTTACAAGGTTTATTTCAGAATTACCTGTTACGAGACATTGTCTATCAATGTTATATCAATTACCCAATGGGTTAAATACAAAATATTTTGTGAAAATATTTATACTTGAGTTAATAAATATAACCTCAAATTTGTAATTGACACAGAACAAACTGCACACACAGTACACAGTCAGAGTATATTCGACCTGTGACGAGATGGTTGGCGTCCCGCGCCGATTGGATTAAGAAATACACTTGTAGGTAAAAAACGTTTTGTTATATTGATAAACAAATTAAGAAGTATTTATGAGTTATAATATTGGTTTGTCACAGCCGTGTATAAGTTTGTGTTAATTAATTCACAGCTATTCAGATGATTATTTAAGGTGCATTTTCATTTGACGCTAGAGACCAGCGTCAAGTGTCATAAAGGAGAGACTCAAATAGTATGGTATAATTTCAATAAAAGCGCCATCTGGAAAAAGATGATCGTTGTTATAGCTGCAAACTAGAGCGTCAGAATGGAAGTGTGGCGTCGATGAAATTGGCAAAGAAAATACATAGAGACAACCAATCAAAATTATCTAATTTTTAACTGCCTTACACTGATATAATTAGTACTTGAAATGTGGATCCATAAATGCCAAGAAATAATTCGGCCACCAAATATTGCAAAAATGAAACGAAAAAGGGTTATCTGCTCTGATATCCAAGGAAATATGACTATAATTTGCTCAAGAAAAATATCCGAAAAAATAATACAAATATTCCAAATAACATATTATAGCCGATTAGCACTATTAGCAGTAAAAATTCGAGACCAATTTTGCTGTTATGCCGAAGGAGTCGGCGCTGTCAATACAATTAAAAAATTATTTGAAGACTTTACCATTCTTATTAACGCCTAATTTGTTTTCGTCAATATCCAAAATCTGTATGACAACTCAAACTTAGTATTTTTGTATATGCTAATTATATAGAATATTTTATTTTCATTATTTCATTTAAATAACTTAGTAAACTGGCAGTGTTAAAATAATTGTAAATTGATCATGCATAGGTTTTATTAAAAAAACAAAGTGGTTTACAGGCTATAAAAACCGGACTTGGCTCTTCATATTTCAAACCAATGACTTTTTAATTATAATTATATCTTAATTTTCAATTTTGATAATTTATATTTTTATATAACTTCTCTTTAGTATTCCATAATTTCAATAATAAATTCCTCTCAACATTACCTATTTTAGTTACAAATCATTTAGTTAGGTTACTGTGAAATTTAATAGCACTCAATAATTCTTTGCATTTAATAATTCCCTGTCTAATTTTAACTCAGTAGAGTGAAATAGCAATAAAAGTTTTACTGCTGGCTCTAGAACTGAGCAAAGCAGAAATTACTTGATAAAAAATATCAAAATATTTTAAAATGTTTAATGTGTTAAGTAATTACTGGCTATAAAAATATTAAAGATTTATTTCAACTACAATTTAAAAAATACAATATTGTTTCATTATAATGTACCTACATATTTGGACATAGCAGTTTTTAACCATAAACTACATATGAGTTTGAATAAATTAATTTTTGTCTTTTCTCAGAAATATGAATTAGCTCTATTGTTTCTTCTATTAAAATATCGAATTACCAGATTTTTTCTCGTATAACTTTTTTATAGCTTTAAATGATATTTTTTATATTGACTCATAGTCAATAAACTAGAGTTTAAATAGTGCATTGTTTCTGGTAAAAACCCTTCATTTGAACCCTGGTCGGTTCAATGGGCTTCAGTTTGCAATGATAAGGCAGGGTTCACATCCTAACCCTATGTTCTTTTGCTATGTGATCTATAAAGCTTGTGTAATTAATATAACTGCAAAAGCTCCTTTTCAAGTTATCATTATCCTCTAGCTGTAGTTATTTACTTATAAATTAATTCACGAAGCCTTGCTTTATTGATTTATTGTGATTTGTGAGGTAATGATTTATTTAATATGGGATGGTAACTGGCGTTCTTCATAACTATTTCATAATTGGTCGGTAATAAATCATCATATCACTAATATACTTCAAAAACAGAAAAACTCATTTTTCATGATATTTTCCCTCATCTTTCTCCAATATGGGCAATACTCAAACAACGGTCTGTACCCGTTCGAAGTTTTAGTAAGTAAACCGCTTCTTACCGCCTGACGAACATTTGCAACCAGTTTGTAATGCTTTTATTATAAAATGCATTCCACTTAACCATTTTCCTTTGATATTTTTTTACTTCTCTTGATAGCTTTGAAATGTTCGTAAATCAGCGCAGATTATTTACCTTGCTTTTCCTACATGAATTCAAATTCGTGAAAATTTTCCACAATTAGTCCATATTAAAGTTTGCAAACTTTCTCCAAAATTAATGTCTAGAAAAAGTTTGTTCTGAATATAGGTATATATTTTAATTTGTAAATAAAACGCATGCACATTTCTTTATATCACAATTCTTTTGTAGTACCTTTTATATGCGTGGATTTTTATTTTTGTTAACGTTTTTCGGCTACTGTAGGACTTTCATTCTATCCTTGCTTTAAACGGTAGTTTCTCTAACTCCAGTCACGTTTAATCAATTAGAAACTATACTCCGATTCTACATACTAGTAAAATGTTCATGTACACAATAATATAGTTTCCAAATAACATTTTATTTCATAGCAGAAACATTAGACGTAATTATAAAAATGCACTTAAAAATACTCCTAACTAGTCATCATATACGGTAGACAATATCCTTAATATTACGAGAACAATCGAGAGTAACTAGGATATTATATAAATGTGGTCGCAATACAGGAGTCGTTGGGTAGTCGAACAGCTCATAAACGTCAAGTCTAAGAAGAGTAGTGCATTATTGGTCGGGAATTTTTGGTGTGGAAATAAAGAAGATCTATTTTCGGTGTAAAGATTATTTTTGAACCCACAGAAGAGTTGTACGAATATTTTCAATCTGTTATCAATACTTTGAAAAATGCACGAAGAGCCAAAGGTGGGAGGCAGCTACACCCCTCGATACGTACACATGCTTTCAGTTCAAATGTTTGATAAAAGTTAGGGAAGAAATAAACGCTTTGTCTAACTGTAAAATAATTTATTTTCAAAAAAATATTTACACATACAAATAAAATAAATAATAAAAAAGAAATCATTTGGCACAAACTTGTAATACCTCACACAGTACGCCCTTGAGATTTCTTATTGCCCCATTTTGTAACGTTTGATTGAACCGACCATTGAAAAGTATCGTAGGGACAAAGTTTGTCAATGAAATTACAGGCCTCGAAAGCTGTCCATTTTTAGCCAATAGATTAGCACCTTCACCGCTTTCATAGCAGTTCTTCAGTAGTTCCCAAGATAAACCGCTTTCCTTGCTACACTAAAATTATATCAATTGATTAAGCATGTATGTAAGAAAAATTTCCCCCATCTACCTGCTCAAGAACTGCATTCGAACTGGGACTGCTTGAACTCATCGAGCAGTATGCAAACTCCAAACTTTCGGGCAAAGAATACTGATGAATAGCGCAAGCATGGTATTGGTTTCCGTAACATTCATTTGGGCCATGTTGACATTCGAATGACCACGCCCCATTTATGTATTGTGACTAAAAATATTTTTGATTAGTTACACGGGAACAGAAGTTTCTTATTTAGGTAAAGTCTTAATAAGTAATGAAAACTGTTAATAAGTATTTCTTATGTTAATGGAAAAGAGGCGAATGACCAAGATGGGACTGGCACCTCTGTATAAAGACTTAGCCGGTATCCGGATTTTATTAAATCACGTTTGCTTCCTAACAGATATCCAATCGCAAGAAAATCCCTTACAAAATTTCTAGGTCAAACAATTCTCATTTTCAAGTGATAATAGGTACTACAAGTTTTGGCAAAGATAGGGGGGGGGCAAATAATGACTAGTACCTATCTCTTACAAATAACGTGAATATTATTGAAATTGACTATGCTGCGCATATTTTGAATAACCCTTTTCCCAGTGCTCTTGAATTTTTGCTTATTGTCATGTAGTTCATTTTGTTTCATTTACAATCTACATAGAGAGAGGAGCTCAAAAATACATACTCTGAATTCGACGTCCATTTATATAGATAATGTAAATTGTATTTGTTGTTTTCTCGGGATTAAGACCCCACCAGCTTTAGGAGGGGGCGCTCTCGTGCGTTAGGGGGACCAATTTCGTACTGAATTAACAAAACTAAAGGTATAGATTTGGGTACATTGTATTTTTTGATCACTTTTTATAAAAATAGTACGTCTTTGGTTTAAACACACATATATTACTATATTTTGAGCTCTTGTATTTAAGATTTTTGTCGATTTAGTGTCGAACCCACTAACCTTGAGGCTCTCCCCCACTGTTGCACACATTGAGGATAAGTTTCAAAGTTTCCAAACGTTTCGGGGTCGAAGTGACACCTCGTTCTCCAATTGTAATAAACACAATTAAGAATAAAACTACGTATATTGCAGGAATACCAAACGTTTCAAAGTCTATTCTGACTTCGTTGTCAATGGCTTTATATTTATTGATGTGACTGCAAAATGAAAGTACTAAAAAAGAACTCCTTTTTAATACTTTTCCATGCAGTAAAAACTTTTAATTTAATAATCCGATTTTACTACTAGGTCCATTAGGTTTTCTGTTACATGAACAGGAATTGCAATAAAAAATTTGATTATGGCGGTATAGTCCGTAAAAAGGGCTTTCAAAGATATACGACAACACCTAATTTCACTATCTCAAATCTCAAGGTCATCGAATTGGCCTGTTGAATGCGCGCAAGCGCTAATTCACCTCAAAAAATTTCCCCTTCGAAACAAAAATCGAGCTGTTTTTTAACCCACTTCTAAAAAGGAGGAGATTATCGATTCGCTGCATGTTTTTTTTTGTATGTATGTATGTTACCTGATTTCGTCTCATGTTGTGCATCGATTTGGACGATTATGGTCTTGTTTAATAGAGTATATATCCGGATTGGTGAAACTTGAATTTATTTTTGAAGTCGGTGCCAAGCAACAATCAAGTTTGATGAAGTTGTAGATTCAGTATGCAATGCTGCATTTGTGGTCGTATATATACGGGTGATACTTCAAGACCTCAAGACGTAAGAAAGAAAAAAGGAATACCAATACAACATGACCCGAAGACAAATCAAACTTAGCAAACTACATATTAATTTGTGGTTACTAGAAGGTTCTGCTACATTTTCATGAATTCTATTGATTTTTGTTTGTAAACAATAGAAGCACGACCACACCTTTTTGGGACGTTTAACACTTCTAACTTGCTCAAGTTAAGCTATAATAAATGATACCCAATATATTGTTCCGACATAAAATTTGCTTCAATGCACGTAAAATTGTAAGTATAAACAATTTAGGTTCATAGTGTGTTTAAACAATTAAAACACTTTTAATAACGGTCTAACGCTCCATTAAATGAACATTATACAGGTTAAAGCACAAAATCTTCAATGTCAGTAACAATTTAAATAATTATTTTTATACGTAGGTACCTAATGTTGAGAAGTGAACAAAAAGCTCAAATTGTAAAATATACCTACGTGTTTGTTACTGATAAAATCGCCAATACTACGTTCTTACAAACAAACGATATTCTACGGAAAGTGTTCTAGGTTGCCAAAATGAACACTTAGTTAGATTTTTTTTGAGTATTTGCATATTTTTTTGGTAAGCGATATAATCCTAAATATGTTAGTCTCGTCTGATTATCTCACTGAAATGCCAATGTAATATAACTTTAATTACATGGGCTTTGGCGTAGTGGGTCTGAGTCCGACTCCTGAGTCTAGATGTGTGTGGTTGTCTAAATATAGAAACCTTGTAACTTGAGTCTACTCAAACATCAGATCGAAGCAAAAACAATAGATCAACTAGGGAAATTTTGTTTAATTTGCTTCAGTAATAATAGATACCTAATCAGAGTTGGTATTTCTGCTTTAGTCAACAAACATATGGTCATTCCAACACCCAAAATAGACGATTAAGCTCCAATCACCTGTTTGTTGGCATTTATTTCCAGATTGAGACCTTAATTAAATAGGTTATTGCATACTTTAATTAATTAGGCGCTTAATCGTTGTTTGTTGTTTTGGGCGCTGGAACCATCGCCAGTTAGTTAAGAAATCAGAACTACCAACCTTAAATCGTTATCTACCTGCGACATTGACTCACCATATAATGGTTTCAAGTAACAAGTCTCTACAACGAAATCTTAGTCTCGCTTAGTTTTACGTTTACAAAATGTTGAAGCATTTTCCTTTTGCTTGAAGGATAGGCATATTGGATGTTTCAAGTTTTACAATAATAACTGACATCTAGTCCAGCAGGTTTCTCACCATTTTGAACAATAATCTACTTTAATCTTTATTAATTACAACTTATTTTGAAACTAGATTTGAAAACAGGATATAAATTTTATGGAAATTGTACATTTTCTATAAAACCGAACCGTGTCTTACAGTTCTACTTTGTTGGAATTATGAGGAGTTAAATTGCTCAATAAAAGCGCCTTTATATAGTCAGTATAAGGGATTTTAAAAGCAAGAAAAAACTGGGATTTGAAAATCGCTCGATATAAAGATGTTCGCTTTAACAGTTCTGTCGTCAACATAACTTTTTGAGACAATATTTATTTTTTATGTTTGCTCTAATTTCCTAACACTGAAAAGGAATCTTTTTAATATTTGACACAAGTAACACAAAATATATATACAAACGCTAGAAGTAAAGTAGTGAATTACTTTTACCAAATTGTGCTAAATTGTTTTACTTACTGTGGCCTTTCCATACGGAACCAGATCAATGTTAAAATAGTTACTTAATTCTTTGTAAGCAGGATAAAGCTGTTGAGTAACAAATCTTCGACTATCTCCACAAAGGACTTCATAGTAAACAGAGACCTTCAAATCTGTATCCTATAAGTAAGATTTTATATCAGAATATCGTATTGAATAACAATGTAGAAACTATACACATACTTGAATAAATTCATTTCCATTACATTTTGCAATACATGCCATACAATTTATTACTTAAAATTTGTTTTCTGTGAATATCTGCTGAATTACAAAGTTGTTTAAAGGAATAAACAACATAATCATTTGGTTATTATTGACAAATATCATTTTGTCACTAAATATAGAGCTGACAATTTTCCAACAAATGTTTTGTATTTGAGTTCAATGATGAATTGATTTAATTTTGTTCATGTTTGTTTTCAGTTAGAATTGTATTGGTTAACACCTATAAGGGAAATTGTGTGAACCCTGTTAAAGTGGGCTTGGCGTGACAACGTCGCATCTTATTGTAAGCGATATCTTTCGCAGATGCACATGTGCGCATTGCATGAGGGGAGAACTAAGAAAGTTCTAAAAATTCTTAAGGGTAGTTCAGTTAGTTGGGTATAAGTGCTAATAAAGTTAAGTTGTTTTGAAGCAGACGTTTATTTTTATTTTACTATTGGCAAGCCATACCCAATTCAATTTTTTTATAAATACCAAAAGAGTATTTTACATGGTCCTTCGAGCCGACTAAGTCAAATTAATTAAAGTAATAAGTTGGAAAATTGTAATATGTGCCTGTAGTAAGTCACGGCGGCCAAAAGTATCAATTTACGGGCATTTGCGTTGAGAAGCAGCCCAGGACAAGTTTGTTTGGTTCAGCACCGGCTTTTGCAGAGGTAGATTGTCGAAGAAGGCAAATTTTGAGTGAGTAATCCTCTTATTTTTTTCCTATTTATTTTCCAAACATATTACTTACCATTGTGAATTTCATTGTTGCCTCATTGGGTAAATATTTTTATTGTGTTCCTTTGTAAAACTATTAAAGTATTTGTGACGTATTGCTAAAATTTAAATTAAAAAAAAATGGACATACTCAAAAGGCAAAGAGGTTCTGTAAAAGCAAGTTTAACAAATTTTTCCAAGTATGTAGACGATAATTTTAAAGAAAACTCAAATGTATCTCATCAATTAATGTTAGAGTTAGAAACTCGTATAAATAATATTGAAGTTAATTTATTAGAAAAATTTGTCGGTATCCAAGATAATATTGAGACAACATGTGAACTAAATGAGTTAGAAACCGAATATACAGAAAGGAGTGAGTTTGAAAATAGGTACTATTCAGTGATTTCTTTGGCAAAAAAATACTTGGATGACAACAAAACTGATAATGATATGTCATCAAAAACTTCGCAAAATTCAGTTCTTATTAACCCTGTACAATCCGTAAAGCTTCCTGATATAAATTTGCCTATATTTGATGGATCTTTGCAAAATTGGCTTGAATTTAGAGATATTTTTGAGTCTCTGATTCATAAAAATGAATCATTATCTGATATTCAGCGTTTTCATTATCTGAGAGCTTCTGTACGTAATGAGCCTATTCAATTAATTTCAAGTATAGAATTTTCTTCAGATAATTATAACATTGCATGGGAATTATTGGGAAAGCGCTACAATAATGATAAATTATTAATACATAACCACATTAAAAATATCTTTAATATAGAGGCCATGAGCAAAGAGTCCGCAAAAGGTATGCGTACAATTTTAAACAGTTTGACGAAAAATATGCGTGCGCTAAGTCAGTTAGGTCTGCCCACAACATCTTGGGATGTACCCATTGTTTATTTATTAGGCACAAAATTAGATAAAAGTACTGCTAGGGAATGGGAGTCATATAAATCTAAATCTAAAATTAATCCCTCTTTAGAAGATTTTAAGTTATTTTTGTCTTCCAAAGCAGAACTCCTAGATAATTTGGAACAGAGCCGCATAGATAAACAAATTAGTAGTAATTTTAAAAATTTAATTGCGGTTGGTGATAATGTACGAAATTTTACTGATGCTAGATTCCCAAAATGTTTATTTTGCAAGGGGGAGCATTATATTCAGTCATGCCCTTCATTTTTGAATATACCTGTTGAAAACCGAGGTGAAAAAATTTGTTCGTTAAAATTATGTTTAAATTGTTTGAAACCTGGACATTTTAATAAGAGTTGTCGAAAACCAACTTGTAAAAAATGTCACAAGAAGCACAATATTCTATTGCATATTGATAAAGTAAAATCCCAAGAACAACAGGAGTCAAATATTGGCATCGAAAGTTCATTAGTTAATGTAAAGGAAGTAGTTAATAATTCCGCTAATTGTGAGATTAGTGATGTTTTATTATCGACAGCTCACGTTTATATTTTGGACCGATTCAATAATAAACACACTATTAGTGTAATCCTAGACAGTGGTTCTCAGTCGAGTTTTATTACTGAGCGTGCCTGCGATAAGCTTCAATTATTTAAAGAAAAAATTAATGTTTCTCTTAATGGAATAAACAATTCTTATTCAACTATTAATTAAAAATGTAACACTCAATTATTTTCCAAGTCAAATAATTTTTCTTTAAAAGTTTCTTGTTTCATTATTCCAAAAATAACGGGAACTTTACCAATTTCACCCATAAATGTCAGTCATTTAAAGGTTCCCGCTAACTGTAACTTAGCTGACCCTGCCTTTTTTGAACCGCAGGAGGTTGACATGCTAATTGGTTCGGATTATTTATGGGGATTGTTATGCGAGGAAAAAATCTGTTTAGGGTCTAAACAGCCGATTTTACAAAGCACAAGGTTTGGTTGGATAGTGACTGGTCCTGTAGGTAAGGCAAATAATTCGGGGGTTGTAAACTGTTGTTTTGTTAATACCAAAAACGATAATATTAATCAGCAAATTCATGATAACTTAAAATTGTTTTGGGAGATAGAAAATGTCAGTGTGGTGGATAAAATGTTATCAGATGAGGAGTTGGCCTGTGAGCAACATTTTATAAATAATACAAAGCGAAACAAAGATGGCTCATTTGTGGTTAAGTTACCTTTAAAAATGGAGATTTCAAAATTAGGTAGTTCCTTTGAACAAGCTAAAAGACGTTTTTTAAATCTTGAACGTAAAATGTGTTCCAATCATAATTATAAAAAATTATATCATGACTTTATACAGGAATATATTAAGTTGGGACATATGACAAAAGTTCTAGATGCCACTTTTTCAGGCGATTATCTTATGTGTCATCATGGTGTATATCGTGAAGATGCCATCACGACCAATCTTCGTGTCGTCTTTGATGCTTCACTGCCAAGTTGCACAGGGTTTTCTCTAAATAATATTCAGATGGCTGGACCTACAATACAGCAAGATTTATTTTCAATTTTAATCCGATTTAGACAACATAGGTTTGTTGTGTCTGCGGATTGCACAAAAATGTATAGGTCCGTGTGGGTTTCCCCAGCAGATAGGTCTTTGCAACGCATTTTATGGCGATTTAATCCAGAAGACCCTCTAAATTGTTACGAACTAAATACAGTGACGTATGGCACTACTTCAGCATCTTTTCTCGCCATTCGTAGTTTGTTTCAGCTTGCTCTTGATATTGAAAATACTTATCCCGACATAGCGAAGGTTATTAAGGAGGATTTTTATGTGGATGATTTGCTTACAGGAGCCGATACTGTTGAAGACGCAAAACGAATATGTGAGTTAGTTTTTGAAACCCTCAAACAAGGTTGTTTTCTTTTGCGCAAATTTTATTCTAATAATCCTGGTATTCTAGATGATATTCCTAATAATGATCCTTTATCTAAAATTGTTGAATTTGGTGAAAATGATGTAAAAAAGACACTCGGCCTGATTTGGAATCCTATTTATGATAAATTAATGTTTAAAGTGAATGACATTATTCATTCCAAGATAATTACAAAACGGTCAATATTATCTGAAAGTTCTAAAATTTTTGATCCTTTGGGACTTATAAGTCCATGTGTAATTGTAATTAAAATTCTTCTCCAAAGTCTCTGGTTAGAAAAGCTTATATGGGATGATCCCGTTCCCCATAATATTGCTATGGTTTGGACTTCCTTCACATCGGAGTTGAAGTTATTGAATGAGCTCAGAATAGGTCGTCATGTAGTTTGTGAAAATGCAAAGGTTATTGAAATGCATTGTTTTTCGGATAGTTCTGAAAAGGCATATGGGGCTTGTATTTATCTCAAATCTATAAGCGAAAATGGTGAAATAAGCGTACGTCTTTTAACATCCAAGTCAAAAGTGGCGCCATTACAAACGGTGACATTGCCACGTTTGGAACTTTGTGGGGCCCTAGTAGCTTCAAGACTTGCAAAAAAGGTTTCGTGTGCACTAAGGTTAAATTTAGAAAAAACAGTATTTTGGACAGATTCTACAATTGTTTTAGGTTGGTTGAAGACAGTTCCAAACAAATTAAAACCTTTGTCAGTAATCGAGTTTCGGAAATTCAGGAAATTACTCAGCATAATACATGGAGGCATGTTCCAAGTGAATTTAACCCAGCTGACTATTTGTCTAGGGGGTAAAATGTTCCGAAATAAAGGACTTAAATATGTGGTGGTATGGACCTCAATTTTTAAATTCTCCCGAAAATGAATGGCCAAAATTCCCTGGAGAAAAAGATTATTTACCAGATTTGCGCAAAACTAAAATTCATTGCACAGTTAACTCCGTGGCGGAAGAAAATTGTAATTTTATTATCGAGAGGTTTTCAGATTTGGTAAAATTAAAAAGAATAACCGCGTTGATGCGTAGATTTATACAAAATTGTTCTCAAAACCGAAGTGATCCCAAGTATGGCCCATTAACGAAGCGTGAAATTGATCATTCTTATAAAAAGTTGCTAATTCATGTTAAAGAAAATTCTTTTGCCACGGAGTTTGAACAAATAAAGGCTCATAGAATAAAGCATTCATCAAAAATTTTTAATTTAAAACCATTTACTGATGACTTTGGTTTTTTAAGAGTTGGTGGCAGATTGTCAAATGCAAAATTTAGCTTTGAAAAGAAACACCCGTTAATTTTATCTGCACGCCACCATCTCACTAAACTAATTTTTATTCATGAGCACATAAAACTATATCACTGTGGACCACAACATTTATTAGCGTCCATACGGGAATCATATTGGCCACTGGGAGGACGGTCGGTATCCAAACAAATTTTGCATAAATGTCTAAAATGCTTTAGGTATAATCCCAGAATGTTGAAACCCATTATGGGCGACTTACCTGAACAACGCTTAACTCCTAATCACCCGTTTGATATTGTTGGCGTTGATTATGCAGGTCCTTTTTTGCTAAAGAATCGAGCTGGTCGTGGTGCAAAAATTTCGAAATCCTATATTTGTCTTTTTATTTGTTTTTTAACAAAGGCAGTTCACTTAGAATTAGTAACTGATCTCAGTAGAGAAGCTTTTATATTGTAATTACGTAGATTTTCTGCAAGACGGGGTAAACCATCCGTAATTTTCTCAGATAACGGTAGTAATTTCGTGTCAGCCTATTCCGAGTTAAAAGAGTTAGGTCGATTTTTTAAAGAAAATGAAAGTGAATTAACTTCAAATATTTGTAGAGAAGAGATAGAATGGCATTTTATACCACCTCAATCGCCTCACTTTGGTGGCCTGTGGGAGGCAGGCATTAAAAGTATGAAAGTTCATTTAAAGCGAGTAGTTAGCAATACTCCACTAACTTTCGAGCATTTTTATACACTGTTATCTGAAGTAGAGGCAATAATGAATTCCCGTCCCCTTTCACCTTTATCCTCTGGGTCAGAGGATCTCACGCCACTAACGCCTGGACATCTACTCATTGGACGGCAGTTAAATTCTTGGTTGAATGCCGATCTAAAGAGTTTACCAACCAATCGATTATCGCTGTATCAACACTTGCAGAAGTTAAAACAGCACCTTTGGGCTAGATGGAGCAAGGAATATGTTGCGGAGCTTCAGCAGAGAACGAAATGGAAGCAAAATTATGATAGTTTGAACGTTGGTGCATTAGTTTTAGTGAAAGATGACAATGCGCCCCCTATGAAATGGAAAATGGGGAAAGTGGTGGAAGTGTTTCCGGGAAAAGACAAAGTAGCGCGAGTGGCAATTATTAGAACTCAATCTGGACTTATAAAGCGGAGTTTTTCTAAAATATGTCCATTGCCATTAGATTAAAATATAAGTATATAATGTCTAATATTCCTTTTTTGTATTTGTATGTGTTTAAAGGCCAGAGCCTTTCAAGGCGGGCGGCATGTTTTGTATTTTAGTTCAATGATGAATTGATTTAATTTTGTTCATGTTTGTTTTCAGTTAGAATTGTATTGGTTAACACCTATAAGGGAAATTGTGTGAACCCTGTTAAAGTGGGCTTGGCGTGACAACGTCGCATCTTATTGTAAGCGATATCTTTCGCAGATGCACATGTGCGCATTGCATGAGGGGAGAACTAAGAAAGTTCTAAAAATTCTTAAGGGTAGTTCAGTTAGTTGGGTATAAGTGCTAATAAAGTTAAGTTGTTTTGAAGCAGACGTTTATTTTTATTTTACTATTGGCAAGCCATACCCAATTCAATTTTTTTATAAATACCAAAAGAGTATTTTACAACAAATATGGATCGTTGACAGCACTATTACTGAACCTTTCTAATGCCTACAAATTTACTTTGTTGCAAATCTGATGGAGTGGTTTATAAGATTAAAATTGTTGCAGCATTCCTGATTACAGATGCAGTATTGTATTTTGTTAATTATTTTAATGAATCTCTCTCTCTCTCTCTCTCTTTCTCTCTGGTACTGGCAAGGCCGTAGCCTGAATTTTTTTTCGGGTGTGTTCCTCTCTTAATGTCACACCGAGATTCACAAACATTAACATCAAGCAGCATAAAAGATTGAATTTTAAAAGAAACGGGAGTAGAGCTATAAGATCATCTCCAACATCTGCAGAAGTCAAAGTTGGACAAGCAGCATCACATGCTGTATTAATTAATGAGTGAGACAACGTCGTATGCTTTCTCCTCTGCTCTTTAAGATATTTTCAGAGACGCGTCATGCACAGTAAATGACATCAAGATTTATACATTGTTCAACAGAGTGAGCAATTCGGATTGCATAAAAACGTAGGTATAACCAAAGTTATTGACTTCTAAAAAGCTAATGTCAACGTGAATCTGGTCATGAATGGAACATAAGCAAGACTTCTTTAAAATATTTGAGCAGATCGGTCTTAATGCTACTGGTACACACGTCCCTCGTCCGCAAGATGCCAGGTATAATTCGGGGATACTTTACAACCTTCCACTTACATAAATAATGTATCCCGAGCACCATTTTTAACACAGGCAAACACGTCCCTATACGTCCGTCGTCCGAGAAGACGACCACCAACGTTGAAAATTATTAGGATTCAATCTACTAGTGAAAAGAGCAAATTTAAGGGCATTTCAATATACAAATTTTAGCAGTTGTAGAGTGTTATATCACTTAAAAACCTCCAGTAACTGAACTATGTGGTAAGCTTTCTTTCTTTCGCCATTTTGAGATTTATATTTTATTACTTTTTATTGCACTCTGAATATTTTGGTCTGGCAGTTATTGAAATTTCCTACTAGGAAACGACCGGAAACCATCGATCTCTTGCATCGAGTCGGGCTTTTGTAGTTATCGACCTTTGGCGGATAGGACTGACGGATCGAAAAACACCTGCATGAATAAAATTAACACCGAAGGCAAGCAAAAAAGGGTAGAAATTGGTCGAAATATCTTTCATCCGCCCAAAATGTTTGAGTAGTTGAGGGAATAGAATGAATATAGCTATTCATAAAAAAAGCATTTTAAAAAAGGGTATGAACCCGAATTATACCTGGCATCTTGCGGAGGGAGGTGTGTACCAGCAGCCTAAGAAACGAGATAAGATCTAGAACTGTACAAGAAAGACAAGTGTTCTCTCAAATAAAAATATACATCACAAGATCAGATCTTTGCATTCATATAGTCAAATGATAGATCTTTTCAATTTTACTATACGATTGCAAGAGTTGGAAACTTCGAAATGTATTTATATAATAGCATACCAGTGGCGTACCGAGGGGTGGGTATCATGCCCGGGCGCTACTCACAAAGGGGAGCCAAATGGTTGGCAAAACAATAGTTTTCGAATGGAAGCGTGGCGTTAAAAAGGTATAAAAGGTATTGTGGCCCAGGCGAGAGTTAAGCTCACTACGCCACTGTAGCATACTTCGCATATGATAAGTATGAGTAAGAAATGAAGAAGTATTCAGCCTTATGGTAAAGGAAAAATTACTATTATTAATAAAACAAGGGAAAATAAGTGATATATGACATGTATTATCAAATACTGAATTACTTAATTTGTCATTGCGAACCTTTTAATTTTCTTGTTCATTTGTGTTAAGTTTTATTCCCATTGAAAATGGGGTCTGAGTTAGAGACCTCGAAACGTTTGGACTATTTGAAATATAGAAATTTTCCAGCAATTTGTGTTGTTATGCCCAAAAAAATCAGCAAAATACAAATTGAGAGGTGATTACGACGAGTTCCTGAGATTGATAACCGATAGTAAGATACAGGGTAAAAGGCAAACGTTCAATGGGTAGAAGGCAAAATTCGTGGTTAAATGATCCCAAAGTAGCTGGTTTGAATGCCCATCAATAAGCATATTTATGATTATGTTAACCATTTGGATCGGCATCCTTCGCTGGGAGAGGTCGGCTTAATAAGAATAGAAATGTTTGCAGAACATTATGTATAGTAAGCAGCAGCAATTTGCCTTTTTGCTCAGGGCGAGCAAAAAGGCAAATTAACGTCTAGAGCGGACACACCTGGTGCGTAATCTAGGGTCTATATAATATTGAGGTGGCTCAAAATTAGAGTAATTGTTGATTTGGAACAATTGGTTTTAGGTTTATCACTGATCATGTCTTCCCAAATTTTGTGACCAGCCTTTCGGTGACCACGTTTATCTAAACTCATTCCTTTACATACCTAAAATATTAGCACATCTACCATTTTCATAATACAATTCAATAAGCGATACTCTTTCTGGAGTAGAAGAAAGTTTATTAACACACAAAACCCTGCTAGATACTAAATATGATATAAATTCAATATAAATACTCGGCCTTTACTAGAAGGAAGATAAAAAATAAATTTTATTATTTATACATTTTTACAGAAACGTTAAAGGATGCATTTACTTAAACTTTTTTAGTGATGTTTATGTTCAATCAGTGACCTTTAAAATGAGGTATGAGGTAAGGTTTAATCCCGTTTTAAATTAAGACAACCGCAATTTTGGTTGGAGTGACAAAGTTCACCAAAAACTTCTTCCCCTGGTTTTTTCATCGAGCGATACTAAAGAAAACGTTTATCACATTGCCCTGTATTTATTTTATCAAAAACCGCTTTATACAATTTGCAATATTAAGATGGGTTGAACACATGTTGATTACCTTTAAACAAAGGGTGAGGCTGAAATGACAAGGTGGATGATAAACGCAAAATTATGTTTAGTCTTTCTGACATTCATTTTCGTATGTTTTATCTACGTTATCATTGAACCGTATTAAAAAATCCTCTAAAAAAAAACAGCTAAAAATAAGAGGGGAAAACAATTGTGACAACATGTAAATACACCTTTCATCTTATTCCATTCTGTCATGTAATTTTTTCCTTTTTAAATTATTTAAATTTAACATTTTTATTTATAAGTTTCTCATATTATTTAAGCACTTGTTACGGTTTTTGAGTAAAAAACTGAATTTATAATTAAATTCTTTTTCGTATAAATTGTTTATCCTTCTTGTTATCTATTTTTCTGCTCTTAAACATTTTTTGTTACTGCTTTTAAGGTAATTTAAATCATGTTTCCAAAATTTACAAATAATATAAAATGGTATAGTTAAGATTTCCGTGTTTTGATTTATGTCATTTTATTTCGTGTTATTTTTCAAAATTCTAAATTTGCTATTAGAATAATTATCTTGTTAATGTATTCTCAAGTTATTTGTCAGATATCATAGGAATGTTCAACAAATTCTACAATATACAAAACAAAGGAATATTACAATTGTGAATGCAAAAAATACGTACCTGAGCCGTTGATAAACAAATAATTACAAATGTAAAAATAGTTAGTTGTTTCAACATTTTCTTATTGTGCTTTCCAAAAGAAAGTTACTGCACTACTCACAACAATAACACTACACCATGCTATATATACACCTACCAAAATTTTCGAAACCTATCAGTGGCATAGGTGCGTATCAGTCTAGACATTCATTAAGCGATTTTTACTTAATTTTAGTCTTGTACCTGAAGTGGCCGCATTGTATTAAAAAACCTTGATATAGTAATGATGACCTTATCATGTAGGGTGACACCACAAATTAATGCTGCAACATAAGTATTTGAATTAATTTATTTAAGCAATTTTATTAAAAATAATACGAATTTTAATTTTGCGTGTTTCTTGCGTTTTATTAATTTAATGATTCAAGTTGTAACCAAGTACTCATAAAAATGTAAAATCAGATTTGGCCCCTTTTATACTACCATATGTCGTTCAGGTGTGATAAAGTGAATGGTAGATATTCTGGCGATTTGAGGACTACCATAAATTCACACATATATATGCAAATTATAGTTAATTGTTAGATATATGTGTCAGCAGCCCACATACACAGTGCGTCGCATTGACAAGGCGGCTGACTGAAATAAAAATCGTTTGGGTTTCAGCATTTATTATTAATTAGAAATAGATTATTGTTAACGTATGTGATCTTGACCAATGTAATAAAAGACATCAAGGTAGTACTGCTACTTATTTTTTTAAACTGCTCTTAATGCCTTGGTTCCGGGTAATTGGATGTTTTGAACCTTGGATTCTTTTAGTATTGAAAATGTAAAGATATTACACCATTTTGACTACAACGATGCCTCTATGTCTAAAAAGAAGCCCATTATTTATAGCGCCATTCAGTCGAGACTCTAGCTGGTTTTAATCAGTCACAACTCATTGAATTCTTTGTAATACTCTGTTTGGCATTGCAAAACAAAGTCTTCATTAATGGTTCAATTTGAAATAATTTCCGCCGCTCCAAATGCCGAAATGGGATTGCGGTTGAGGATAAATTAAGTTTAAATTCCTACAGAGTATTCTATTTTTATTGCCCCCTCCCCCAAATGAAAACGCATTTGAGTTTTTTTTGCCCCCAATCAAAGTACTGAGGCTAGTTCCCTTGCATGGAAGCCCTGATTAGTTAAAATTCTTTCTTGGTGATACTACTTAATATTATAAGGTTTTTTCGTGGAAAAATGCAGTGCCCTACTTTGAAATATAGCTAAAAACAAATTTTGTATAAACCCTTTACATTCAATCCAAAGGCCAGCACCTTACTAATATTTTTAAGGGTTTCTGTTCCTATATTTAAAACAATTTTGAGTAAGTCTCATAACGATTTAATTAATAAACATACGTAAGAAAATATATTTTGGAAACATTTACAGATAAGATTTTAGATAAGGATTTATTATTGTCACTTACTCGATGAGTGAAAATTGCGAATCATTTTTATATTATATGCAAAGTTTTGGGTTGCGATATTATCGCGTTAGTATTAAATTTTTTATGTACCATACTCAATAACTCTTTACAAATGTTATAAATATAACTTGTAAATTAAAGATTTGTTATGTATTTTTGAATTTATTTATCACTCTTTAAGGTCTACTTAATAACAATCTAACAGATTGACAGACCAAAAATTAGTTGGTATTCCATGAAATTTCGCACAGGCATTGGTTACATACAGTAGGTAACGACTGACGTTAGGAAGATATCTCCTCCGAAAATAAAGTAAAGGAATTTATCACTTTTGCAATTAGAAATTTAAAAATTGGGCTTAAGGCTTCGGTTTATACATAAAAGTGTAGTATCAACAGTTTTGGAAACTTATCTCCTAGGGTATCAAACAATGAATAAATTTAGGCTTTTGAAGTACAATAGACGCAAGTGAGTATGTTAGAGAAATGTCGATATACCTGTTAATAAAAATATGAAACATATATAGAAACTGACAGGAAAGGAAAAGATTCAGAGATTTTAAGTATATTATTGGACTCACTGCTAGGATAATATAAAAAGCAACATTTATATTTTTCCGGTAACTGCAAGTTTGAAAAAAATAATATCGGCAGTCAAGACTCAGTGGCGGTTTTGGTTGTATATCACTGAGAAATAGTGTCATCTAGAGGAGTCCAGCCACACCTATATATGTTATATAATAAGTCTAGGATATAGCGCGTCAAGAAATCCATGAACCCTTCGCCGTGTCCCACGTGCAACTATCAAAAACATAAAAAGAATTCATTTTGTCCTTACTAGGAAATAAATTCGTACGATTGTAGCTATTTTGTGTTGTCACATCATTCAATTGGTTGTCACATTGACGTATCGCACCGCCCGAACCGCGCAAATCGCCCTTATGTAAGACACAGCCTTAGGCCGTGTGCCACGTAAACACGATTGTGAGCGATGCAATACGTCAAAGTGACAGTCGAAATTTATCAAACACTTAAAAAGAAGTAATTTTGGCCTTACTGGAAAATAAATTCATGCAATTGTAGCAATTTTGTGTTGTTGCATCGTTCAGTTGTTTTGTTTTAGCCTTTAGTTGAAGTTCATAATTCTGTCACTGACGTATCGCACCGCTCGCACCGTCCTATGCCCGTGTCCCACGTAAAGATTATGCGGTTATGGCGATTTTGTATTGTCGCATCACTCATTTAGATTGTTTGCGCCAGCAGCTGCAGTTTGTAGTTGTCAACTTGACCCACCGCACCGTCTGCAACGCGATATTCGCCGTGCGGGCGGTGCGATACGTTAAAGTGACAGCCGCAACCTGTCAAACACATAAAAATAATTCATTTTGTCCTTAGAGGAATATAAATTCGTACAATTCCAGCATATTGAAGTTGTCGCCTGCATTTGCAATTTGTTTTCCAATAAGGGCAAAATTAACTCTTTTTATGTATTTGGCAGTTTCCGGATGTCACATTGATGCAACGCACCGCCCGCCATCCGTATATCTTGTTTATGTTGTACATAGCCTGAGGCTCGGTCCAACGCAAAAGCGATTTTTTGGTTTAGTAACTTTGTCCAAGGAATCCGTTGGTGACCTTGAATTTAACCTTGAACTTCATTTTTGAAGGTTTTTTGTGGTCAACCTCATTTTATTAAATGAAAACCCCTATTTTTTATAACGGAATCGGAAAGAGTGGGAAATTTTACGTCCTGACATGTATTGAGGCATGAGGTTGAGGTAACCCCTAGAGGTCAAATAGAGCTGAAATAAGGAGTTCTTAAAAATCACGCGAGTTCAGTGGTAAAACAAAACAAAGGTCATACCCTAGGTAAGTCTGAACGAAGAACTCAATGGTGACCTTGGATTTGACCTCACACCTTATTTTCAAGGTCAACCTCTTTGTTTTCTGTAGAAACCCGTATTTTCGATACCGGATTCGAAAGGAGCGGAAAATTTTAAGTATGATTTAGAACTCAGCGAACCAAAAAACCCCAAGTAAGAAATTTCCAGCCAAAAATGTGTTATTTCTATGATTTTCATCCGCCATCTTGAATTCGCCATCTTGGATTGGAAAAAAAAAATTTGTTAGTTGATTCGAACTCAGCGACCTCCAAAACGCCAGAAGATCTCATTATTTGACCTCTAGTCGTTGCCTCAACCTCATACCTCAATGTCCGGACCTAAAATTTCCAGCTCTTTCCGATTCTGCAATAAAAATGGGGGTTTTCATTTATAAAAATGAGGTTGACCTCAAAATTTAAGTTCAAGGTCAAATCCAAGGTCACCATCGGATTTCTTGGTCAAAGTTACTAAAGGAATATCCTTGACCTTTTTCAGAAATGAACTACTTTAGCAAATATTCAACCGTCCCGGGACTTAATTGACACCCGGTATATCATATCAATGAAAAAATGCTCCAAATCGACACACGGGCAGAAAGATTGGGACCAGGCATGAGCAACACGCAGACCGTTAAACATGTTTATGCGGCCGCCCAAGCATTTCTCAAATTGAATTTATTTTTTTGACTTTCTCCCGTCAATATTTTGTTATAAAATTAATTATAATAAAATGGTAGTACATACTAAACCGAAACAATTTTTTGTGACGAGTTACTCTCTTCTCGGCGACCTATTCAAACATGCAATACGTCTGTGTTTGTTTGTGTTTGTTTCTGTCACACAATCAGTTCAGACGGATAAGCTGTTAACTAACAATTTCAGCAATTCTTACGTTTCTTGAAGGCGGGGGTTCAATATTATTGCCAAAAAGGTAATATTAGAGTTTTTTTATTCAAAATTAAGTTTTCCTATATATTTTTTTAACTTTCAAATTTCTAATCCATAATAACATGTCGGAAATGCAATCCAAAAAACGGAAGGTTGTGGATGAGCACAGGCATTTCCAAAAAAAAACGGAAATTTGATTTGTTTTCACTTTTGTCGAAGATAATGCTGTATGCTTAATATGCACAGAAACTGTCGACATTAAAAGAATATAACATAAAAAGATAAAAAGGTATTACTTTACAAAACATGAACAACAAATATAAAAATTTAGCAGGACAACGCCGGATAGATAAATTTAATCAAACTTGGGAAAACAGCAAGCTATATTTAAAAATCAAGCTATTTTAACAAATACAGAAGTAACGGCAAGTTTTGTAGTCAGTCAAATACTGGCCAAAAAAAAATGACACTCTTTGCGGATGATAAAAGAAAAAAAATAAAATTAACTAAAAAGCACGAAATAATTTATGATACAACAATTAAATACTTTTATGAAGTCGGTGCCGATCGAAAGTCAAAATATTTTGCGCAGTACATCGATGAGTTTTATTTCGCAACTTCGCTGTTCAAATTGGCACCGACTTCATAAAAAGTATTTACTTATTTCGTGCTTTTTGGTTAATTTTATTTTGAAGTCGGTTTTTGTTTTTTTTTTTAATCTATTTATTTCACAATTTTTAGTGATGCAATGGTTTAATTGGATGCAATTTTCAAATCTAATTAACTTTTTCGATATTGCCTTTACTCACACCGCAACTATTGATTGCCACCCTACATAACATTTTTATTCATTATTTTTAAGAACTGCTTTCTGTAGCTAAAACTTCCATTTATATTTAAACTATCTTGTATATATTGCTGCCAATTAGTCACCAATTAAAACTTACTGGTCTATCAGCTTTTTAACCATCCTGTATAACTACGCTAAATAACCTTTTTAGAGATATTTATAACCGACTTCTTTTTGAAGTCGGTTATAAATAGCATTTCCTGATAAAATAAATATTATTTCAAACATTAGTTTTTCACGATTCACCATTGCAAGGAAAATTGAAGACTTGTCCGAGAGCATAGCAACAACGCTTCGTGAACTCTTAGCAAAATTCGAATACTGTCCTTTGGCACTTGATGATAATTACGATATTAGCGGTACGGCACATTTGGCTAAATTTTTTGCGTGATGTGGACACCAAATTTAATATTACCGAAGAATTGTGTTTACTGATTTCAATGCAAGGGACTATACAACCGGCAAAGACCTGTACGATGAACTAAAATCTATGTTGGAAATTTTTTCAATTTTATTAGAAAAGGTTATTGGTATATCGACAGATCGAGCACGACCAATGTCAAGCTTGGAAGTAAGAGTATCAGGAAGGCTATTTCAAGATATTAAGAAGATCACAGGAATGGAAATATTCGTTAACCATTGCATAATTTACCAGGAAAATTTGTGTGCGAAAAGATTGAGTTTGCCAAATGTCACAGTACCAATAATTAAACTAATCAATAATAATAAGGCGCCCGCGTTAAGACACCGTGAATTTCAAGAATTCCTGAAAGATTTAGAAACTGAATTGGCTTAGTAGAGATGCAATGCTAAAAAAAAGCCGTATACAACATAAAAAGCGAAATACTATTGTTCTTGGATTTGAAGAGATATGCCTTTCCTCATTTTGGTAATAGAGAATGGATGTGCGATTTCGGGTTTCTTATCGACATGTCTCAGCATCTCAATGATCTTAATGTGGAACTACAAGGCAAATGGCAGTTTATTCACAATTTTTATATTAAAATTCAGATTAAAATTACAATTGTGGAAACAGCATCTTTACAGAATAATGTGTCTCACTTTCCACATTTAGAAAAAGAGAACGTTACTACTTCAAAAACATAGACATTTTAATCAACGAATTTCAATTACGATTCCAAACGTTCAAAGCTGAGAAGACATCGGTTTCCATGAAAATGTTTTAATCGCCATTTAATATCGATGTGGATACAGTTCCTGAAGACTTTCAAATGGTAGTGATTGACATGCAGATTAATACCGATTTAAAAAATGTATTTTTCTCAGTAAACATAGAAAATGTTTATAAATCTTATGTGAACTCTGAGAAATTTATGCTTTTGAGGAAAAATCCAAAGCAAATGATGTCTCTGTTCGGAAGTACGTATGCTTGCGAACAATTATTTTCAACCATGAAATTAATGAAAAATGACCACCGATCAAGACGATTAGAAAGCTACGTGTGTGTAGCTATCTCATCAATTCCGGCTGATATTGATCATCTTGTATCGAAAAAACTGCCAAGTAAATTCGTTTTTCTGTTCAGTTCTTGTTTGTTTTTATTTTGCATTAAAATTTATATATGAAATCTTTACTTTTTTTAATTTTATATATTTTTTATTCTAATGTTTATTAGAAATAAAGTTATGTAAAATGTGTATGTGAGGCCCGCCAAAAAAAATTTAAATTTAAAGTGGTCCGTTAATTAAAAAGGTTGCTCACAGCTGTCCTAGACTATTATACTCAAATTTGCATTTCTCTGGTACGAGAAGGCGTCTTAAACATTTGAATAGGGTCTTAATTTTGTTCAATCTTTAACCAAATATCTAGTGTCCGCTGCTTTTCTATACCAAAAACCGCCTGTCACTTGGAGACAAATCTGTAAATCAATAGAACCAAAATTGAGCAGCCGAGAAAACTTTAAAATTTTCCCTTAAAGTAATAATAAATTAACTGATCATTTTCTGTTATCAATTTATTGGTAATTTTATATATCTTTTATTTATTGGGAATAAATTATATCGTTATATTCTGGTTTATTTTCCTTGTGTATGAGGCGCACTTATTGTTCAAAGTAGGGTAAGGTTATACTGTGTGTCTGCTTAAGTTCGCACCATACGGAAAACTTTTTTATTATTGGTTTTATGAAAAAAAGTTATTCTTTATAAAAAGTTCTGCATGGTCTTAAACCTAAAATGTAACCATCACATATTAATTTTTTCTGTCGTTTATAAGGTTTGGTAGAAAATATGAATTTGGCTCAAGGGTAAAGTACCTTTATTTTTGACAATATCGAAAATTGTTGTTAGGAAAAGTTGTTTAGAGTTCAAAAGTACGTTCAAATATGCAATTACACTCAATAATATGTATTTTTTTAATCTACAATGACAAAGTCAATGTAACGTGAAATCTAGGATGCGCTGATTTACAAATGATTTGTTGACAACAAGAATTGTTTGACAGTGAACGTCAAATATAGTTTCTTAACATGCCGGTGATATTTAGTGTGGAAGAAAAAGTAGAAATTGTGTTAATCGTTAGTGAGGATTATAAAACTTATCGTGAAACAGCTGAAATATTTAACAACAGACATCCAGGGAAAAATATACACCATACATCAGTAATGTAATAATTATGGAAAAATTCAAATCATGTGGAGATGTTAATAATAAATTCACAAACAAACGTCGAAAACCTGTTGCAAGTGAGGACATGACGTTAAATGTAATGTTATCTGCAGTGGAAAACTCTAAATTGCCTCTGCGAAAAGGGGCATCTTCGCTTTCAGATGAAGTTGGTAAAGATACAATATTATTTTTTTTTAAATATAACAAATTTCATCCATATAAACCACAATATATCCATACTATAAAAACAGGAGACTACGACAGACGACTAGAATTTTGTTTTCTCATCCAAGGAAAGCTAGAAGACGATCCTTTTTTGGTTAGGAAAATAATTTATTCTGACGAAGCTACATTTACGTCCAATGGAACAGTGTCTTCACAAAATTGTCGATAGTGGAGTAACTCCAATCCTCACTTTACGGTTAAAACTCGCAATCAATATTATTTTAAAACTAACGTTTGGTGCGGCATTTACAAAGATAAAATAATAGGACCCTTTTTTTCGACAATCTTTGACTTCTTAGTGATATCTAAATTTTTTACAAAATCAGTTGCATGATTTTCTTCGTGAGCTTCCAAGACATGAACGGCAACAGGTATGGTACCAGCAGGACGGCGCAACATGTCATAATACAATGGAAGTAAGGCAATACCTGGAAAACATCTTTAATGGAAGGTTAATTCATAGATATTCCGATATTTTTTGGCCAGCTAGGTCGCCAGATTTAACCCCATTAGATTTTTTCTTATGGGGTTACTTAAAAGAAAAACTATATCGACATAGGCCATTCACAAATGTAGAACATTTGGAAACAATTATTACGGAAACAATTCAGGGTATAACTCCGAATATATTTAGAAATGTATTGAGGGAATTTTCTTCTAGAACGGAAACCTGTATTGTAAGAGAAGGCGGATACGTTGAAGCAATAGTAATTTGATGATAAAAGTATTACACGCTTGTTATGCAATTAACATTATTAGCACTGTATTCTGTAGTTGATAATTATTGTAAAATAAATAATTTTCCTATGATCAATTATTTTAATGCGTCATCAAAATCATGTACATGGAGGTTAAGAGACGTAAAGGTTATCAAATTTTCATCGAATAAAGAGATAACTGATAAAAGTTTCCGATATTTTCAAAAATTAATTTACTTTACCCTTAAGCCAAATTCATATTTTCTACCGAACCTTATAAACGACTGAAAAAATTAATATGTGATGGGAACATTTTAGGTTTAAGACCATGCAGAACTTTTTATAAAGAATAACTTTTTTTCATAAAACCAATAATAAAAAAGTTTCAGCACTTTTAGCATCCATCTAAGCAACTATTACAGCTCCATGGAAAGGTTGCTGGATATTTGGTCTTTGAGCAATTGTATCAAATTGAATTGAAGAGAAAGAACACATTTGGATACAAAATGTCACAATCGAAATTCATAAGTTAACTACAATGTCAGGATCGATCTTCAGTTGAGGTTTGAGGACCGTGCTAATGGTAGCGGGTTCTTCTATAAACAATATGTTATTTTGCATGACAATAATTTTGTGGATTTGAATCAATAAATCACAATAAAACACAATCCTGCTCGAAATTTCGGGTCTTTAATAATTCGTTTTCTTGAAACTTCTTATAATGGGTATTCTTGTGTCTTCAAAATATGTATTATTGGCTATAGAAAAAATTGAGATCCTGCGTTTCATTAGGTTGTGAAATAACTATAGGGAGTTACGATCACCATATTAGATTGAAAACAAAATTGTCAAATTTTACCAAAGTCACACTTGCTACCTTCAGGTCTGTTCTCTTTTTATATTTTTAATGATGCTTTTGGTTCCTCAACAATGTCGCTTGCGGAACCATTAGATATTTCCATATAGTGTCAGTAATGTAAGAACAAGAAGGTTCACGCTTGTCTAAAACGCTGAGTTCCCTGGTTGTGGCACTTCTATATAACCGTACAGAGTTCTCTGCTACTTCCATTTCGTTTTTGTGTTTGGTGATGAAGACCGTTTAGCATTTAGTCAATATCGACGAATCAGTCATTCATATGGTTTGGTAATATTTCACACGTCACTGAAGTGGTGAAATTTCTTTTTCTATTTATTGCCTCTAATGTTAACATCGATCTCCGCTAGCATTGCTGTTCTGCTTTTCGTAATCGATGTTACAAGTCCTCTGATCACAACTGTCTAATGTTAAAGTCATTTCCATGCCTCAAGTATTTTATTGCTGGTTTTTTTTTCAGTTGTTTTTAGAAGGCTGAGTCATATTTATATGAGGCTATTCTGTTATGCTTTTGAATGAATAATAATTTAGAATTCCAAAATATAGTTTAGGTTAAATTAGAATAATAGAATATCAGAGAGAAAAGCATTTAATCACTTAATATTTTTAGTACATTCCATTACATATCACTGTCATTATGTGCATCCCTTTGGATTTCCTGGAAGAAGCTGGCATACAACTTTTCTAAAATCTTTCATGGATTCATCTTGACGTGTTTTGTCGAATTTATCGTTAAAGGTAACTGTTGGAATAACAGTGATTTTTGGTGAAACAGAGTTTGTTTTATTTCCATATTTAACAAGCAATTTGTCACCATCGCCATTTTTGTAACATGTTTGAAGCTTCTCAAAAGATATGTTGAATTTTTTAGCACACTGAAAATTAAAAAATATATATAAGTTGTGAATTACTTCATCAAGGGCTTAGTTTATTAAGTGAATATCCGCAATGTATTCAAATAAAAGTATTCTAACCAATAGTGTAGAAGATAATAATCATAAATACCTGAATAAACCACTCGGAATCTACTCAAAATAAATATTAAAATATACTTATCTTACAAGCCCACAACGTTTTAGTTTTAGTAGAAATTATTACAGAATGTAAAATGATAATTGGATAGTAGATATACTGGTCGAAGATGTTTAGGGCAAATGTTAAAAGTACATTAAAGAAATGAGAATCAAAATAAAAAGAATACAGATTATTAATAGTAAATGGTACCTTGATGAAAATGAAAAGCCATACATAATAGAAGAATTAAAAAAAGCAATTAGAACACGTCTTTAAAGTATAAAATCTTAATAGCGCAAAACATTGATGGAACCAATAATAATTGAATATAATGTATAATTTAATGGGGCTTATTATTACCAAGTGACTATGGAGGGTAGAGCTAAATAGCACACACTACTTTATGTATGAAAAAGTATCCGTCAATATGCATTAAATTAGGGTGGCGTAGTTATAGCAAGAGGAAGGATTTTAAAGAGCGCGCCAAAAGTTTTTGGAATATCTCATAGATACATATCCTTGGTTGAAAAAAGACAAAACTTGTGGCTTAACATTAATATTATTTTATATTTGGCAATTCACAACATACCCTCTTTCTACTTCAGCACTATTCTGGCAACTTCTTCAATTTAATCCATTGTCATCCATGACTCTATCATCCATAATAATAAAAAATCTCAACACAGGATACGTGCGTCATATGAGACGGAAAATGACACAACTGTTGAATAGAGCCTTTAACAAAGCAGCCAGGATGGATTATATCGTAACGACCGAGAGATTTTTTCGGAGAAAGAGTTATCCTCTCTACCCCCGACACATTTTTTTAAGTTTTCAAGGTAAATAATTTGGTCAAATACGAGCTGGTCTCGCAAACTAAGAGTTCCGTACCACCTTTGAGATTTGATATAATGTATGTGAATCAAAGTATATATTTATCTAATATACCTGAATTGGAATGGGGGTTTAACTGTGATATGTTGGTAGCAATTTAAAGAGCGATCATGCCAGAGTACTTACGGTTTGCCTGCTTGCTCTGCTGACCGCTCTGTGGTTGAAGTGGACTGTATTTTGAGGAGTTGACCCCTCACTGCCCTTTAGTGGATTTTACTGTGTCTATTTCACGACCGGTCGTATTTCACTTAAAACTACAACAATGTTGAACTAGAGCGATTAGTTCTATTACGAGCGAGAATGTCTATCCGTCTCAGACGGTGGATCAAGTGACTCTGGCAATGAGTGTGCGCGTAAAAATCACCAACAAAAACAAAAAAAAATACAAAAGAAAAGATTCGGAATTACACTGCTAACCCAAAACTCTTGTTCTAAACTAAATATACTAATCTACTAATAAATGTTAATGAATCCTCAACAATACCCGTTTCAGATAAGCAGAGAATGAGTTCATTTTCTTATATTTACCTTAATCTTTGTAACTAAGCGTTTTAAGTTAATAAAAAATATACACTTCTATTTCTCATATAGAGCCTTTTAATTTCATATGCTACATGATTTACTTGATTTCTATAAAAATCTTTATTTAATTTTTTAATTTGCCCCCAAAATTAAGAGTAAGATTTTTGTTTTATTTTACCAATAAACTTTCAGTGAAACCCTATATGATCTTTTGTCTGAATTTTAGGCTGAGTAATATGGAAGATAAACGGGAGAATAGGTCAAATTTTATTTTAAAAATACAAATAACATATGTTGGTATTTTTAGAATTCCTTTCATTTGATAAAATACTTTACGGGTGCACTTTAAAATCAAAATTGCACTTTTCTTAATGGGTCAAATTTTGTATATTTTTTAATAACTTTTAACAAATTATTTTAATAATATGAAAAACTATACTTGTATTCCTCATTCTTCTGCCACTTAATATATTACATCATGCGTTTGAAAAAAATATATTTTTCATTTAATTCTCTAATTTGGACTTCAAATTTAATATCAGGGTTTTCTCCTTATTATTCCTGTAAAGATCAAGTGAGACTCTGTACGTCTTTTTTTTTTCAAAATTTTAGTTAGTGTAGTTTATGAGATAAAGGGTAATAAGTCGGTGTTTTTTATTCCTCATAATGAGCCCTTTCATTTGATATCTTACATGATGAGTTTGAAAAAAATTTGGGGTTTTATATTTATTTTTCCTATAAAGTCCTCTATACCCCTAATTTTTCTGAAAATTTAGGTGTTATAGTTTCGTAAATAACTGGGGAATTGGTAAAATTGTGTGTATTTTTATTATATTGTAAATTAATTACATTTAAATTATGAAAAAAATGTGTGTTCTTCAGAATGACTCCTTTCACTTGATGCATTACGCTTAAAATAAGTTAAATTTTATATTTTCCGTTTCTATAATTTGAACCCCGAAAATAAAAGTCGTACTTTTATTTTCGGAAATACAGAGGGTAAAGTGGCATTTTCTTAAATGTTTTTATTAATATTTGTTAAACAATTTATTTTAAGAATATGAAGAAACTATATTTGTATTTATCATAATGAGCCCTGTGATTTGATATATTACATGCGTAAGAAAAAAAATTGTATATTTTCTATTTAATTCTGAAATTTGTTCCCGAAAATTAATATTAGGAGTTTCTCCTTATTTTTCCTGTAACTTTGAGGTGGGGCCCTACTTTACTTTTACGGCTTATAGTTTTGGAGATAAGGGGGATGGGTATTTATATATATATATATATATATATATATATATATATATATATATATTATGATGCGTTATAAACAATTTTAATTTTATAGTTTCCATTTAATTATGTAGTTTGCCCCTAAACAACCTAGCAACAGTTCTCAAGCTGAGTCAGCATAACACGTGTCGTCTCCAGTTACCGCAGACGAACATCCGTGAGAACTGCAAGCGCTGCGACACCTAGTCAGCGTTCTTAGTTTATAAATTATACTTTTTCATTGTAACATCATTCATTGTTACTTACAAAGTCTGTCTAGTTAGTTTAACACGTAATTTTGTCTTTTTAATTGTTATATAAAGTTTTATTATTTTCATTGTTATTTTCAAGTTATTATTTTTATTAAAAGTATTGTGTAACTATAAATAAAATCTTTTTTAAAAAGAGAAATTTTGAAAGTGTGATATAACAAATTGGCGCAGTCAGTAGGATCCGTCTAACGTTACTAGAACACGAGTACTCTAACTGGTAGCGGCGGATTCCTATCCCTCAACGGAACAACGAACCTGAAAGAAGTCCTCACTGCAATCAAACGTAGAACACGGCGCTTTCAATGTTCCTGTTGATGTAAGTAATGGTGAATCGTCATTCGTTTTAAGTTAATTTTATTTGATTCATTTAATTGAACATTGATTTTTAATATTGATATAATTTATTTGATTGATCAATCGATTTATTATTTGATTTTACATATTTATCAATTTCAATTTTATTTTGATATATTTGATTCAAATGAAATATTGATTTATTCATTAACTGATTTATTTTATTCTATTGATATATTTATTTGATTCTTATATTGATATTGGTATATTTGATTTACTTATTTCATTGATATTTTTTGAATAACTGATTTATTTGTGTTTACTATTTTAATTGGTTACAATACTGTTCTATCGTCCAAACAATCGTTTATCCCAATAACGTATTCTACAGTATATTAATTTTCTATACCATTTAATATTCTATTTTATACACTTTATCCTCTGTTCCAATTCTTTTATATCGATACATATAAAAATGGCACAAGCATCACCATCTCCGGTTAACACCGAAACCGAGAGATATCGGTTAACGGAAATATTTTCCGTTATACCCGAATTTGAAGGCGACCAAATTTCCTTGGGAACCTTTATAGATGCGTGTAATTGCGCATATAATATGTCCACGGCGGACCAAAAGTATTTGTTAGTGATACATATCAAAAACAAACTAAAAGAAAGCGGCGCAGTTAGTTAATTCAAGGAATCCCGGATCATACCTTGAAATTAAAACAACTCTTGACCCTACACTTTGGAGATTCTCGTGATCTCTCTTCCCTGATTCATGACCTACAACGTCTGAAACAACTTTCAAATGAGTCCCCACTAACATTTTATAATCGACTCCAAGTTTGAGTGCGAAAATGCACTCCTGTATCCACAAAACGCTGGGCTTAGTCCAGAACAAAAAGACGCCCAGACCACTCTAGTGGATACAATGGTGATGAATACCCTTCTTACGGGATTAGAACCCCGTTTAGGTCAGGTAATTCGTGCCAGTAACCCAAAAGACCTTCTAGAGGCACACTCCCGGATTAGGAGAGAGCTTCAACTTTCTTATTTCGAGGATCAGAAAACGAACAAATCTGTTCCTCTCAAACCCAACTTTCAAACACGAAAGCCGACACAACCTCTTAAGTGTCTTCATTGTGGTCGATTAGGCCACATAGCCGCAAATTGCCGATTGAAAATCAAAATGGTTCTCAACAATTAACCAAAACCATAGGCCAAATCCTGTTGGACCCAACCAACCAACAAGGCAAATTTCCCCTCAACACACCCCCTGTTCAACAAGGACAACAGTTTCGTCCACAAAACTTTCAGAGACCCCCTTTTAGGTCTCAAATGAACCCTAACTATTATCGCCATCGGTAATACAAAACAATCCTAATAACCGTCCTGAAAGGACACACCATTTCAATCAACACCAAAATGTTGATTACACTAATTATTCAGACTACAATTATTATACGGATGATAAACACATACGATTATGAGAATGATCTTCAAAATTATCCTATCGTTGAACAAACGTTCGAAGATACTCCTATCGAGCCCTTTAATAGTCATCAATACCAGGATTTTCTAGCGCTTCCGAGCCTAGACCAACCTCCCGATTCGACAACAACTTTGTGCGAAGTCGAAACGCAGATTCAAAGCTTGAATCTCGACGACTTGAACCCCGACTTGAACTTCCCGGAGCAACTATTTCTTTAAGCCCACTTCTTACTGTGAACTCTAAAAATCTATATTACATTCTTGACGCTTCTTCTAAATTTAAACTTCTTATTGATACCGGAGCTGGTATCTCTTATCTTCAAAGAAAATACCGTAAAGAATTTCACCCAAGATCTCCTGAAAGGGTAACTATCAAGGTATTACCCACGAAAAAATTCCCATCTCACAATCAACTTTAATCCCATTCGCTCCACGTAACCCACATAAAGTTTTATATACGATTTGGACATTGAGTTTGACGGCATACTAGGTTTAGATTTTCTTGAACACTATGAATGCATAGTTGACTTAAAATCTAAAAGCTAATAACAAATTTTAAAACCATCCCTTTACACAAAGTTCCCGATAACGATCAACCTTGACTGATGTACCCGACACACTCAACGTTAAGCCTAATATTACTTCACAAACACCTACACAAAACAAAATAACCATTGAGGCACGCACAGAAAAGATCTTTAAACTTAAATGCGATCTTTCTAACATCGACGCCATCTTACCAATCAAGAAATTGACAGAGTACGACTTCCAAACGCACTCGTACACATTAACTCAAAAGGTGAATTTCTAACTCCCATTATCAACGCTAACGCGATGCCCAAAACAGTAACTTTTTCTGATTTAAAACTGGAACCACTTGACAAAACTCACCCTCTTATGAATTTCAATACAGACGATTATCATGATTCCCAATACATAGACAGAAACTCAACTATTAGACAACAAATTAGAACTGAACATCTAAACGACGAAGAACGCGAACAAATCACTGATCTTTGTTGGAATTTCAAGACATTTTCTATCTTGAAGGTGACCGTCTTGACTTTCACTAACGAGGTTAAACATTCGATTGATACGAACAACGCAAAGCCCGTTTTCACTAAATCCTATAGATATCCTCAAGTACATAAAGAGGAAGTGAAAACCCAATTGGAAAAATGCTTGAAAAAGGTATCATTAGGCACTCCTCATCCCCTTGGTCCTCCCCTGTATGGGTCGTCCCAAGAAGCTCGATGCTTCTGGTAAACAAAAGTGGCGAGTTGTTATCGATTACAGGAAATTAAATGAATTGACTGTAGACGATAAATATCCTCTGCAAATATCTCTGATCTTCTCGACCAACTTGGAAAGTGTCAATATTTTTCGACACTGGATCTCGCTTCCGGTTCACCAGTTGGAAATCCAAGAGGAAGATATTCCTAAGACTGGCTTTTCTGTCGAAAATGGTCATTACGAATTCGTTCGTATGCCATTTGTTTAAAAATGCACCTTCTACTTTTCAGAGGGTCATGGACAATATTCTTCTCGGTATACAGAATGAACGTGTCTCGTCTACATGGATGATATCATCGTCTACTCTCCGACCATCATGAACATATTTCCCGGTTGACAGAAGTTTTTAAACGACTTCGGAAGTCTAACCTAAAAATTCAACCTGATAAGTGCGAATTTCTTCGTAAAGAAGTGGCTTATCTGGCCATCTTATCACACAAGAAGGTGTAAAACCAAACCCTTCAAAGGTTGAATGTATTCAGAACTTTCCGCAACCCCAAACTCCGAAAGACATCAAATCTTTTCTTGGTCTCGCTGGGTATTACAGACGCTTCATACCAAATTTGCGAAGATCTCTAAACCTCTGACTAAACTACTCCAAAAAGACGTCAAATTCATCTTTGACGCAGATTGCAAGTCTTCCTTCGATGAACTGAAGCAAGCCCTTGTATCTGACCCAATCCGATATATCCAAACTTTGAAGAACCCTTCCTGCTCACTACTGATGCTAGTGCTTTTGCTATTGGAGCGGTTCTTTCTCAAGGCCCTGTGGGAAAAGATCTCCCTGTTGCATACGCTTCTCGCACCCTCTGTGCTGCAGAGACACGATATTACACCATCGAACGAGAATTGTTGGCCATAGTTTGGGCTGTTTAAGCACTACAGACCGTATCTTTTTGGGAGAAGGTTTACACTCCTGTGTGACCACCGTCCGCTTACTTGGCTCTTTTCCATCAAAGATCCTGGCAGTCGTCTAGCCAGATGGCGCCTTAAGCTAGAGGAATACAATTATAAGATCGAGTACAAGCCCGGCAAGGTAAACCAAAACGCAGATGCTCTTTCTCGCATCAAATCAACCATTTCAAGCAATGTGCTGATTTCCTTTCCAAAATCAAAATTTTCGCTAACAACGAAACTGACTCCGAACAACCTGAAAACTCTGACAATGACGACGAACATGACGAAAGAATTATCGCTGAGTTTAATCGATTTGTTCAACTCTACAAAACTGAGTCTATAATCGATTACTCTAAAATTGAAATATCCAATTCTCAACTTTTAGACAAGTCCCACAAACGCATAGTTACATTCTTTTGGCAAAACAAAACTAACGACTTACACAATAAAATTATTGATGACTTTTTCGAAGAACAACCTAATTTCAGTAATGACACTCTTAACATCATGGCCAGAAATCTGTCAGGCATAGAAAATACTTAGTTGTACCTTTGCCCTACGACCCTGAAACTGTCGTCTCACATCTTTTCAAAATTATTTTATACCAACCAAGACCAATTCAACGACTCCGAAACATACTGCATAGAAAATAACATAGAACTTCCCATTCTCGAAATTTATCTTTCATTCTCTCCGACAAAGAAATCAAACTCAAATCTGCCAAAACATTGTTACAACTCCTACCGAAGACGAAATTCCTATAATAATAAAACAATATCACTCTGGTAAAAACAACCTCCATCGTGGCATTAACGAAACCATCAGACGTATTAGGGAAAAATACAATTGGACCGGCTTAATTAAAACTGTAGAACAATTATCAAATCCTGTGAAACTTGCCAAAAGGTAAAGTTCTGTAGGAAAAACCTAAGTGCACCTTTTGTTATTACGGAAACACCCAAGACTCCTTTCGAACGTATTAACATTGACATCTTCGAGTATCCATCTAGAAATCATGCACTGACTATTAGGGATGAACTAACGAAATTTACACAAGCCTACCCATAAACGACAAAACAGCTTCAACTGTCGTAAACACCCTTTTGATTTTCTTTCAACATTACGGCACTCCACTTCGCATCCATTGTGACTATGGACGTGAATTTGACAACACTTTAATGCGGGATTATGCCAACTATACGACATAAAACTGACATTCTCCAGCGTTTCACATCCCGAGTCAAACGGTTCTATTGAAAGATTTCACGCGACCTTAGCAGAAATGATAAGGGCAAATACAGCGGAACATCCAACCGAACATCCATTTAACGTCCTCCCTTATGCCATCATCTGTTATAATAACACAAAAAATAAAACCACCGGTTTCACGCCCTATGAACTATTTGGGCACACTTCTAGTAGGCCTCCAGAAACCCTTTACAACCAGGAAAAACTTATTTCGAAATACGTAAGAGACCTAAATAACAGAATGGACTATTACTACAGACTCGCCCGTGCTAAAACCGAAAGACAGAAGAAAAATCTAAAGTGCGATTTGACCAACACGTTTCTACTAAACAACCCGATTACAAAGTAGGCGACAAAGTCTACGTAAAAGAGTCCCAAATTAAAAATAAAGCCGAAAACAAATTCAACGGCCCTTCGAAATTACCGCAATACGAAAAAACTCTGCCACCGTCTTAAATTTACAAACAAACCAAATAACTAAAGTTAACTTTGACAGACTAAAACCCTATTTTGAATAAATCCCTTCTTCAGATTCTGTGGACTGTTTTCAGTCGTGAAACCTTCAACAGTACTCCATTACGCCTGTTAACAAATAATAGAGGGTTTTCTTCATGAAGAAGGCACCTTAAAATTTTAATGACAAATGGACACTCCTTGTTTACAAAGATCTAAACCCCTTTCGAGACGCTATTTCTAACAACGACAATATATGAACAGACTTTTACAATCTATTAACGACAACAAAACTAACATTAAAATCTTCAAATCAAAAGTACAGACTCACGTAAGCCTCCTGAAACAATATCAAATCTGTTAACATCAAAATACAGAAATTTTCGCTGACACTGAGACTTACAGTACCAACAGAAAGAAACGCGACTAATTAATGGACTGGGATCAATGGAAATCTATTTCCGGTAACTTAGATGCAACAGACGGACAATACTTTAGTGACTCTATAAATATAAAAATACAAAAGACCAACATCAAATTGAAAACTTAATGAAACGACAATTATCCGTAACAACTTCGGTCATTAAGAAATTACACCACAATACAAAAATTTCAGTCGAAGAGAAAATATTTTCGGAAAAATTGAAGCAATTAGGAAGTCAATTGAGTTCATTACAGACGATCTTGCTTTTTATGAACTTCAAGCAATGTCTTGGATTTGTGTGAAAGCTTAATGGAAAGTTACGTATACATTGAGATACTCTCAACGATGTATTAACTGCAGTTCTTTCGCCCGTCTAAAAATTTTACATAGCTCAATTATAAACCCAGTAGATTTAGATTTGGTCGATTCCCTTCAGAAAATATCACAGTCACTTCATGAAAATAACTTACCACTTCCAACCTATAGTTCAAATGTTGCTAGATACATCGATCTAATAGATTGGAAGCTTTTCAGATCAATACTAAAATTGTTTTTGTACTAAAATTCCCTTAGTCAATCCTGAAACTTATACACTGTACGCTTGATCCTATCCCATTTTGGATTATCGAACAGGATTTCACCATATTCTTCCAACAAAATTAAAAATATCGCGAGAGATGACGATCGCTATTGTACGCATCTTTCGAAGACTGAGTGACTGTATAAGCCATTATCTAAAGAAACATAAGATCTGTTCCAAAGTTATTCACACACCATAGACAAAGAAGCCCTCTTGAAGCACAGCTCTTAGACAGCCAGCAGCCTTCCTCCAACTTGCAAGCCTTAATATTATATGCCGAAGAGTATAATATTCAAGAGATTGACCTGAACCTTTGGTTAATCTCGATTTCCGGACAGTTGCCAATCAACATCAAGTGCAAGGGAGAAGATGTCATTACCCATCCATATCGACAAATTCTTACTGGACATCCAACCCAGTTGCAATTGCCTTCATCGGAAACACCAGGGTCCATGCCAGAAGGACCACCAGCAACGTTGAAACATCACACTTAAGAGTCACCAGTCACATCCCCTACAACTGTTGCGACAACCTGCCAACCATCAGTCAGCTTCCAAGTGAAACCCATGAGACTACAAGAATTGGATGCCAGAGACCTGAATTCGCTAACCATAAGCTTGACAAACTCCAGGGAATTGGAAAAGCTCCTAGACCAACCATTCTTGGAGAAACAAACCTCCTGGTTTACGATCTCACAATGGCAACACCGCAATTGTGGTTTGCCCTCCTTTCCATGAACATATCAGGAAGAAATTCCAGAAGCCTCCAACGATCAGCCTCCTGCCGATCCAGCACCACCACCAGTCCATCAACCATCAAGCCCAGGTAAAAACTCCATAGCCTCCTTAGTCCTGGGAGGATATTGAGTTGCAGAACCTCCCTAAAAGTCGATGCTGTAGCATCAACTTTTTTATATGGATGGGAGTTGTTATATAAGTTATACCATCGTTTATATGAAACAACTAGCAACAGTTCTCAAGCTGAGTCAGCATAAAAACCACGTGTCGTCTCCAGTTACCGCAGACGAACATCCGGAGAACTGCAAGCGCTGCGACACCTTAGCAGCGTTATTAGTTTATAAATTATACTTTTTAATATTGTACATCATTCATTGTTACTTACAAAGTCTGTCTAGTAGTTTAACACGTATTTTGACTTTTTTTAGTGCCCTTTATACAATAAAAAATTGGTACTTTCCATTATTCTTGAAATTCCAAAATTCTATCCAGATTATAGCCGTTTTATTGCTACGTAGTATATATATATATATATATATATATATAATATATATATATATATATTATATATATATATATATATATATATATATATATATATATATATTTATATTAAATGATGCGTTATAAACAATTTTAATTTTATAGTTTCCATTTAATTATGTAGTTTGCCCCTAAAATTATGGGGTTTCTCTTTATTTTTCATGTAAAGCTGTGAGGACAATAAACGTATTTATTTCCAAATTTTGCGCCTTATACTTTCGGAGATAAGGAGGGGGGAATGGGTAATTTTTGGACGCCGTTCTATATTCCCTATTTAAAAAAATTTCTTCATTTACTATATGTACTCCTGATTGGGTCACTTAACTATATGCTGATAACTTGCTCTGTCGAGTAGTTTCGGAGAAAATTGCTGTGATGTGAAAGACAGAGAAATCAGGAGTGATATTATAAGGGTATCCGTATATTGTAGATACGGAACCCCAAAAACATTCTTATTAATGTAAAATTCTTACCCATTCCATTATACTATCTAAGTGAGGGCGGTTTGTTTCCATTCCACAGTCGATGAATTTCACACTCAATTGACCAGGGTACTCTTGGAGAGCACAGGCATGATATTTATTTGCGTAACACTCGTTGGCTCCATTTTGGCAGGTAAAATGGTATTCTCCATTACTTTGGGATATCTACAATAATGTATTGTTATTTATATTTACAAGTAGGTAAGCATTTAACAAACCTCCCTAATCCATAAGAAAGTGTTTTATTTCTAAATATACTAACCTATTAATTACTACTTTACTACAATAAATTTTCGTATTATTTTAAAATGTATTTATTTATTTGTTTTTGTCATTCCTTTATTTGCATAGATATACCTATTAAATTAATCAAATTTATTATGAAATAATCCATCAAAATTGTCAAACCTCCACGCCCGCTATACAGTCATTAACTCTTTTAGGCATACTTCTAAGGCTGCTGGTACACACGTCTCTCGTCCGCAAGATGCCAGGTATAATTCGGGGATATTTTACAACCTTCCACTTACATAAAAACGTATTGCGAGCACCATTTTTTAACACACACAAACACGTCCTTATACGTCCATCGTCCGAAAAGACCACCACCAACGTTGAAAATTATTAGGATTCAATCTACCAGTGAAAAGAGCAAATTTAAGGGCATTTCAATATACAAATTTTAACGGTTGTTAAGTGTTATTTCACTTAAAAACCTCCAGTAACTGAACTATGTGGTAAGCTTTCTTTCTTTCGGCATTTGCAGATTTATATTTTATTACTTTTTATTGCACTCTGAATATTTTGGCCTGGCAGTTATTGAAATTTCCTACTAGGAAACAACCCGAAACCATCGATCCCTTGCATCGAATGGCTGTTTTATAGTTACCGAGCTTTGGCTGATAGGACTGACGAATCGAAAAACACCTGCATGAATAAAATTAATACCGAAAGGAAGCAAAAAAGGGTACAAATTGGACGAAATATCTTTCATCCTCGCAAAATATTTGGGTAGTTGAGGGAATAGAATGAATATATCCATTCATACAAAAAAAAACACATTTTAAAGAAGGGTACGAACCCAACGTGGGTGGTCATGTTTTGCGGACGACGGACGTGTGTACCGTCAGCCTAACACAATGAATTGCGAAGGGTATTAATATCAGACAAGAGGTGAGTTTCAACCACTACTTGTAGCGGTGGACAGTCATGCCTGTTAAAAAACAATTGTGATCTACACTATAATTCCCAGAGTGTAATACGCATGCCTTTCTATAGAAAACTGAGTGTTAAGCAATTCATCCCGTTACCTTGTCACACTTGCCCAGACATCATGCACACTCAAACAGAATGTATAGTTTTGCTTCAGAAACTATGGTTATACAAAGTGGATCAAAAACCACCAAAACCAAACCAAAGTTAAATAAGCATAGGCAGTAAGGATATTTGCATTATAGGACGAAGTATAACAAGGTGTTTGAAGTAAGGGTGGAGTAAAATTATTGTTATTCAGGGTGTATCAAAAATTTATTATATAAGCATTAGCAGTTTGGATATTTGAAATATAGGGCGGAATATAATATAGTTATAGACATGTGTTCAAAACTTTTCAGAAGCAGTAGCATATACTGGGTGGTTGAAATAAATGGTGGAGTAAAACTATAGTTATAAATGTGGCTAAAAATGTGAAAAATTTTGTTATATAAGGTAGACCATGAGCAGTTCCATAAATAGAATACTTGATATATGGGGCGAAGTAAAATTATAGCTATACAGGAATAATTTAAACAATAGAGAAATAAAAACGTCAATAGTTCTGGAAACTATTAACTGTTTCTATTTTTCTATTGCTTAAATTATTCCAGTATAAGTATACGGGGGGGGGGGGTTAAAGATATCAGGGCTGTTGCAATATTGTGTGTAGTTGAATTATAATTGTTCAGGGTGGTTCAGAAAATGATAGACAAATAAGTTGTATAGGGGTGATCAATACACAGAAGCATATACAGTGTGGTCGCAATATAGAGTGATTTAGAGTTACACTTATAGAAAGTGCACCAAATAATAAAACAAATAAAAAAAGTTAAAAAATATGTGGAAAATATAGAAAAAGAATACAAATTATAGAGGGAGAAAGGGAGAGGGAGAAAGAGAGGGGGAGAAAGAGAGCCGGAGAAAGAAATACAGAGAGAGATAAGAATAGGCTAAAATATTCAATAGAATTGTACCTTAAATTAGATAAAAAAGAAGACATGACTGAAATAGTGATTGATTGCACGCAGTTTCTAAACTGTTTTAATTTTAAGTCCGCTGAAGTCGCTTCTTTTTTAAATAGAAATTATTATATGAAAAAATCGTGTATTTATAGTGCCGCAGTTATTTGTTTTCATATAGTTCACTTCCGTCATAGGAAAACTAAATTACCGGTGATTCAAATTCACCTAACGATCAGATGCTTGCGTTGATGGAGAACAAATAATGCACAGGAAGAGTGAAGGAGGAAAACCATCTAGAGATGAGTTGGTAATAAAGGACCAAGGAGTTTTTTAACAATACATCTGCTCCTAAAATTTGCGAAACCGCTTGCATCAATAAGGAATGTAAGGCAAATCTCAAAAAAATAGATCTAATAATAGAAAATTCTGAAGAAGCTCTGTTATTGGCAGTAAAGTTCGTTCGGAGTGAATGACATTAGAGCTTGATTATAGCGAATGAGAAAAGATGTCTTCCTCAATAATGAACAACTTCGAAACTCCACTATAATTTCAAGAGAATCCACAAAAAAACATATTATGCATAAATCTTTGAGAAAAATTATACTTTGAGAGACGTTTCATTATTTTTATCTAACACCCCTCTATTTGACTTTTTGATACTCTAAAAATTATATTTACTGTGTTGAGTAGAAAGGATTTGGGACGATTTAGAAACAAAAAGCCGAGATGTATTCGAAATTGAAACATATGCAAATATGATTAGCAGCTAAGTATTAAATGTAATTTGTAAAGAAAGTTCAAACAAATAGGTGTCGCAAAACAAATTTGTGCTTTTTTGCTGCCAAATTAATAAAAAATAAAGTAAGCAAAGAAAGTGAAAAGAAGTAAATTGTTCAAATACATTAAATTGATATAATTAATGTGAATGTTATTTTCTTGTCAGATATTGGATGAAATAAATGAAATTAAGATTCTATTTAGAGTTGAAATATTTTTAGCACTAAAACTTACTTTTGTAAATCCAAAAGGTACTAGTTCCACATCAATTTCATCTTTTAAACCATACCATGTGGGATAAAGTTGTTTATTGAAAAATTTTAAACTATCAGCACTTAAAGCTTCATAATAAACTTGAATGTTTGGTTTGGAAGCCTGGAATAAGCGGACATATTTAAAATTCGCAAATATAAATTACACAATTTAATTATTTTTTTAAATTGATCTAATTTTGGAATCTATACCAACCAAATAACATATATGGTAACCAAAAACACAGATTGTGATATTCCTCTCTACCAAACTTTTAATTAGCAATTTCCAAATAAGGTTTTCTAATATAAACAATAAATTTAATATACCAACCTGTGTTACTTCAAGCACAAATACTGCTGACAACAAAATTAAATATTTCATTTTTCAATTTTGTCCTATATCACTTATTGAATAAATCTTACAAATGAATAATAAAGCTATACTTAACTAACCAAAACTAATCTTACCTATATCTAGAGTACCTACTAAAAAGAAATACCGACTACAACCTACGTAGGTTCAGTCATTATAATAATTTGATACCAATGTAGATGCTATTAAGTAGTGATAATTATATTTTTACCGAGCAATGTTCAACAATATACACTGAGAACTTTTGGGAACACGTTGACAGTTTACAAATTAAACGTAGATCTGAAAATTTTACTTTTAATGCCAAAACAAATTGTTTTTTTATGAAAACTATTTTCACATGACAAACACGGTATTTTTGACTTTTTGGCATTTATGACAATTTATTACATTTGATAATTAGGTTACGTCTACATTTTCTCATTCCTGTTATTTTTGACATTTTTGTAATCTAGTATAATTTGAGATTTTTGCTATTTTGTCATGTGTATGATTTTAGGTTTTCTTGATATTTTTGGTATATGTAAATTTAGTAAAAGTTCATTAAAGCAACTCAGTTCTGGTCATTTAATAAAAATATACAGATTTTCACGCCTGCATGACTATTATTGAGAAATAAATTTGACCTAAAAATAATAGAAAACCCGACTGCCGTCCCCCATTATTACAATATTGAGACACTTGAAATCAAAACGAAAGTAAATTAAAAAATGTAATTTAAACAATTTGAAAAAATGATAAATAAATTCGGTATTTTAAAGCTATTACCCCCTGTACCAGAAAATCAATTTTTTCAACAACCACATTTATAGCGACTCCTCAAGCTGGTTGAATTAAACAAAAGTCTAGAAGGTGACAGGACCTCCGTTGATGTATTGAACGTCTTGGCGGTTGGAGAATTGACATCTCAGCAGCTTACAATAATTCTAGAAAAAGTCTCAACAGATGTTAACAAAGAGTTCTCTATAGAAAAAGCATTAACAATCTACCCAACGAATGATCAGGTAGCTAAACATAATGATAAATTCTGCAATATTTTCAGTAAAAGCGATAAAATTGTAGACTCTGTAATGCCAGATATTCTAAAGTATTGAATTAGTAAATGACATACTATCCTCGCTAAACCATACACAAAATGCAAAGCTGTACGGTAGATTATGCAGTTGTTTATCTGCGTTCTCAGTGGTTTGCTGCCAGACAGACTTATGTACATAGCTCTAAGTCGCGAAAGATCACTAAATGGTATTCAAATAGAAAAGGTTGACAGTTAAAAGTTAACAAGGAAACTTCTATACAATAGTGATGCGCTACATGAAATTGATTAAACGTGAATGAAGATACTCGTATAATAAAAATAGGGGGCACTTTATTATAAATACTATTGAATGTTTCAGCACTTTTTGGGAAATAACACCACAAATCACGAAATTGCTGTATATTTTCAAACGTTTGTCATTGACACCGGGGTCTGACCAGACCCGAAACGTTTGGAAATATTCAGCAATTTCGTGACTTGTGGTGTTATTATACTATTGATGTCATTTTTACACTAAAAATTAAGAAGATAAATTACAGTTGATAAAACTTAAAAAAAACGCTTTAATAGTAAAGCAAACTAAAATTAGATAATATTTTTAATTCTGAAGAGTTTGTGCTATAGCGATAAAAAGTCCAACGATCGATTATGATTAATGAATTTCGAATAAACTTAAAATAAAAATTGAATTATTACCAAAATCATTCAATTCATAGTAAAAAAGTGTGGGTGTAACTTAACATATTTTCATGATAAACCAATTTGTCTAAACAGCTACCAATCAAAGAATTGAACATTTAATAAAAAGCACCTGATGCTTTTTTACTATGAATTGAATTATTTAGTTAATAATTTTTATTTTAATCTTATTTCAGAGTAACTAATCAAAATTGACTTTTTATTGCTGTAAAATAAACTCGTCATAATTAAAAATTATTTTCTACTTTTTAGGTCTGTTTACTAATAAAGCGTGTTTTTTCAGATTTTCTTAAGTACAATTTATACTTTATTTTATCAGGAACGTATATATACCAATTTTGTTTCTGAGATATTGAATTCTCTTAAAAAAAATATATCTATATATAAATAGACAAAGACAAAACGTACCATTTTATCCTCTGTCTCTCAACCGATTTTCTTCATTTTTGTTTTGTTTAGTAGCTACTGACGACCTTCAGTGCAGAATGCTAATATTAATTTATAATATTGGTTCATTCATTAAATAATAATTAATATAATAAAAATTCATTATTTACGTCCATACTGCCAATGCCAAACAACTGACAGTGCCGCCTCCGCCAGACGCTTAAAACTCAAAACATTGAGTAATTATATATGGAGAGAATTATATTCTTAGAGCATCTACTTATGGAAGTGGCATTCAAGCGTTGTTAGGGTTTAGTGGTAAAATAGTCAATGTAGTAGATCAGTATTGATTTTTCGGACGCGTTGCAGGAACTTTCACATTAAATATTCTGTTTTAAACCTTAAAACCCTTAAAAACAAATTTTGGATTAGGTAATTTGTTTATTTATTTATTGATTTTTTGAAAGAGTAGAATTATTCCACTAGGACGCTAGAGTTTTGCATCTCGTTGCTTAAAACTTTGTATACAATTAAAATTCTAAGCGTTCCTTTATTCTATTAGCAGTAAGTTTAGAAATGAATCATTTACAACAAAAAGTATTTATCAGGATAAAAAAACGGACAGAAAAAAACAATTCTCTGAACGCACAATTCAGGATAAAACAAGTACCTACCGAAAATAGCATTTCTTTCGAGAGCTAGACATCATATACGTTAGAAACACAACGTTTCTACGAGAACATTGTAGTGTAACTGGGATGAGGTATAAATAAGGCAGTACGTCAGGTTCAGCTGATATACAATTGACTCATTGAAATGTTAGTTGATTGTGAATGTTTGGTGTGTAAATAAAAATGATTATTTTCTGGACCAAATTTAGTGATTGAACCCATAGAAATTTCTTAACCTTTGGTGCATCATAACTAACATACTGGAAATCGAGACTAAAGGGAGACGCAAATTTGAGCAGAAATTCAAGAATGGTTAAGATCAACTTTCGATGAGAAAAGTAAATTTGAGTTAGAAAATGTTGTGAGCACTATGAATTATAAACCATAACATCTGATTACCACCATGAATTTCAACAACAGAATCGAATAGAAAGGTTATTTCGCAAAATTGAAACAAGCGGCAAGATTAACTAAAATTGCCAAAGGAACAGTTTGAGCAGCTAATGCACTTAGTAACATAAATCCATCAAGAAGTTAACTAAAAAATACAACCAGTCGAATCAAACATACAGACAATAAATGACTAAAAGTTCACTGGATACCTAGTCTCGACAAAAAGGTGAAATATGATATTTATTCAATTCAAAGCCAGGCACAATGTGAACTATCCAAAATTCATTAAAAACAACTAACAAGACTTGCGAAAAAAAGATATCAGAACTCTTTATGTCAAAGACTCCTTCATAAAGTCACACAAAGTTGGCCATCGCAACCAAACCACCTCCAAGGAAGTCAGTCAATCAGTATAAGGGGGCGATCTGTAACTAAACCTCCGCCAGTCCTCAGAAAAGTACTCGTCCGACAGGTTTGTTGGAAGGTGAACGAAGACTGAACAACAAAACAATGTATTCAGGAACAAATAGCTGAACCAGTCCTATCATTCAAAAACAGAAGGCATCCAGGCTACGAAGGGAGGAAATAACTAGCTACTAGGGTGTTCTTAAGTGTGGCCCCAATGGGACTCCTTACAGGTGAAGAACGAAATGTTGAAGAGGATTTGGGAAAGCATTGACGGAAGAGAAACGAAGTTTCACCTAGTGGTTCCGAGAAGCAAGGCACCCTCTCTCCTGGAGTACATAATGGGACAACAGGAGGTCATCTGGGCATAGATAAATTTCTGGTTAAAAATCGCCAACAATACTACTAGGTAAATTACAGATCTCGAAAACCCGGACTAAGGGCAGAATGCAATATTACAATCTAGGCGTTCCATCTAAAACAATTGCTATTGATGTCGCCGGGTCATTTCCACTTTAGCAAATGGTGTGAGGCATGTGTGATACCCAATCATGAGATAATCACGGTGGCAATGGTACTGGTGGAACAGCTATTCAGCAGGTTTAATGTACCATTGCAGTTCTATTCGGACCAAGGGCGGAACTTTGATTCTAACGTAATCCAAAACGTCTATAAGATATTGAGCATCAAGAAAACGACAACCACACCCTTGCATCCACAATCTGACGGAAAGGTTAGCAACAACCAGCTGATTGTGATGAGCATATTCTTCTATTCCTATTGGTACATAGCTCAGCCATCCACAGCATAGCAAAGGACGGACTCCGGCCAAGATACTTTTCGGGACAGACTTAAGACTTGGCATTTGGCTTATCAGAAGAATTGTCCAACATAGTTAAGGATTATGCCGATCCACAAAGACAAACCTTGCATGTGATCAACACATGAACTAGCACGAATGCAGATGTTGGCAACCAGCTATAGGATAAAGACAAGTTACAACCACAAGAAGGAAATAAGGTTAGGCTACACAACCCTCGGAGGAGGAAGTACAGGTATCCAAGAAGCTTGACATCGGCGTTATGAATCCAATGATCAAGATGAAGGTGGTGTAAGACCCCAAATAACTAAATTATTAGATTATGGAGCTAGATGAACATAGAAAGACCGGACCAATATTTAGGAACTGTCTAAAAATCAGATTAACGAAAAAGGCTATTAGGTCTCGTTTTTCAAAAATACCAATCATCAAGAACAATAAATAAATAATAAGATATAACGTTTACTAGGCCACAAGAACCATCTAATTTCTGAAATGATTTGCTTACAATCGAGTACACGAGGAAAAATGTCATGAGCCGTAGATAACACGAAAACGACACAGCAAATATCTGAAATCACCAAATAATTTTACAGTAATACAGGAGGTGGTCAAGATGAAACCCCTTCTTCAAAGCTACGCACAGTAGAATCAAAACAACTAGATGCTCACATAAAATAAGTTATTTAAACCAATTATCTTAAATAAGCCTGAAAAGTTATGTCAATGCAACAATGAACAATGTGAAGAAATTGTGAAAGTGAATAAAAAACTATAAAGAAATGATAAATATTCACAAATGACATACCAGGCCGATCGCTTAACTATTTATATTACAATACTTTATAGTACATATAAATGAACAACAAACGGAAATAACTTAGCTAGCAAATATATTGGTCAATACTATACAGAAACTTACAAATTTAATTGTAAATGTACATACGTAAGTAGTACTATCATTACTATCTTGCTTAAATCATCAAAATCTGTTCTTAATGTATCTATATAAACCAGTACATATTAAGTACAATTCCACAATCTGCCTATAAACTAATTCATAATACTGTTTTTTTAATATCTGATAAGCTTTTAGGGCAGCAGATTGATCAATAATATATAAATAATACAAATCGGAACATTTGAATCAAATATCTTTATATACAAAATATAATTCAGATTTCTACTCAAGTAACAGTCTGCTGACCAGAAAAACACAACCAACTTTCGCCATCCAAGGAAATTTTGAATCCTGCCGTATGTTCATGATGATCGTAAACTCGCACATAAAGAGAGCAACTCCATGACAGTGTAAAATATATACTGTCGACGGATAGCTCTCTTCACTTCCGAGTTTTAAACTGCTATATCAACTCACAGAAGAAAGTGTCACCAACATGCCTAAAAAAAGCACAAAAAATTAAAACAACATTTGTTTATTAATACAAGATTTATATATTAATCAAAAGTTTTACCCCAGCGTATTAAATTTTTAGATACCACTTAGATATATATATATACCCGACCACATTTATGTTTAAAAATTTCTTCCTTTTAATTTGCTCCCAATACTTCATTAATTTTCCTGTCATTTCTGGAACAGGCCTTTACCTTCCTTAAAAACTGTCGCTTCCATAGTTGTTATTGAAAAGAAATTTTCTAGTAATATTTGCTCTGGGTGTATTCACTCAAGCAAGATCGAGACATCTCAATAAAGGTGAAAAGAATTCATCTAATTAAGACTATAAACGAATTTAAAGTGACCCAGGGTCGTGTGTAAGAAGGATACACAAATAAACCTTAAAGAACGCCACATTGAAAATGTCGAAAAACACATATATTTAGGTCATGAAATATTACTAGGTAGAGAAAATCAGATGGCAGAAATAAATAGACAGACAAGACTTGCTTAATTTACACTGAAAAGACTTCGACAATCACTTGTAAAGAAAAACACTTTTTGCAACTAAGCACAGCTCATTATGATCATCAAATACTTAGCAGGGAAATGTTTCACAAACTACTACAAAAAAATATAAGTGACTGAAAAATATCCCAATCCAACAATAAGATAATTATAAGACAACGATATTAGTTAAATAAATACCAGTTAATGTAATAAAATATATATTTAATGGTCAAAGCATTCTTTTGTTTTGAAAGAGAATTGAAAATGCACTAAATTCATTTACGAAATTCTCTTTTACAATACCAATATCCTACAGTGCAAAATTGTTTGAAAGACAACTTAAAAAAAGAGCGACAGCCATTTGAGACTGAACGATGGAAGCGAAAGCTTCTTACGAAATATTCTTCCCTTCTTTCGTTATCTCTATTTTTCTTTCTTTGTGCCATTCTTAGTAATGGATATAAATATCAGGTGAATTGAATTAATAGTCACTATTTTGATACAACTCAAGTATTAATTCTAATTTAATTCTTAATTTAAATATAAGTGTTCAGATATTGTGTAAGTGTTTGTAAATAGTTTTGTTCATCTAAATAAGTATTTGAAGACAAGATGTCAAAGAAAATGTCGTTTTGTTCTTAGCTCTAACATCATTACAAACACATAACATTTATACAAAACAATAAATTATGTACATATATATTTGCGGTTGCAACAATTTCAAATCTTTAAGTTCTTATTTCTATGTAATATAAAAAAGAGTTTTATTCATTTTATGTGAATTGAAAATAGTACATAAAATTAATTAATAATGACATAATATTTAAAGAAATAATTGTTTTCTGTTTCGAACCCGAGAACTTCGGATTCGCAGCCGTGCGCTTTAGACTCTTGCCCACTTGACTTTAATTTAATTATGTTCTTTAGAGGATATAAACATTTCGGATGTATCTAATACATCAGTCCTTCTATTGAGTGGTAAACGTGCTTTGTTGATAATGATAACAAAACGATGTAAACAGAGGAGATGTTTTGCCTAATGTGTATCTTTCTATGCGTCTATATTTGTTGATAATATGAAAATTTATCTTTTTGTGTGGTATTCATTTAAATTACTGAAGTATGTCAAGTCTCCAATTTAATATATCACAAAGAGAGAATTGCAGTGTTTATTAGAACGAAAAGCAAATTTTGAGCAGGTATTCTGTATTACTTGTTATATTGGTTTGTTTCCTATGTATTATTGATCTTCTATAAAAGAAGAGACTCACTGTTTTTTACACAGAGGACTGAATTGGATGGGTATTTCGAGATCGAAACAGTGTGTGGTGTGGGCCTACGTTAAGAAGCTTTGGCTTCAAAAATTTGATAGTTTAGAATAAACATAATGCACCCTTGTAGTGCATATATACTTCTTTACAATTGTAGCTATTTGTTAGGAACCACAATAACGGAAATATTTTTAAAAAATCACTCATTAATGACCAATTATATGAAATCAAATACAATTATTTACTGTTTAAAATATTATCTTTCCAAAAATCAGATTGTGCTAACAGGTACGATCCATTATCCTGTTATGATTCTGGCATAAATACTCCAATCAACATACCTCTAAACGCAAGACAACACAGAGACTCGTCACCAATTTTGCTACTTTCAAAGAGCCAATTACATGTAGACATAGAATTTAAAGTCGAAAATCTCAAACTTAATTTTGTTTATAGATACTTTATGTATCACGACATCAAGAGTCCCTGAGATCTTTGTCTATTTTCCATACAGTTTACTAGCAAGATAGTCGTCACAAGAAGTCTTAGGATCTTTTTCTGAGTATACATTCTTTAAAGTTATATGTTGATATATGGCAATATATATATATATATATATATATATATATATATATATATATATATTAGAATTTGTTATTGAACAAGGTTTGAGTTAGCTGAATCAAAATTTCAAGATCACTGGAAGTATTTGCGATCATATGAGGCGATCAGGCGTTAATAAATTATAATTATAAAAATACGATCATTATGACCGAATTTGACTAATTAATACTGAAATATAATATTTCATCTATAACCCTATAATATTTCGAATTTTAATCCAGGGACTCGAATTCCCAACGAGATTATATAAAGTTGTCGTACTAATAACTAACTGTTTCCCAAAAAATCAATGCCCGTATAAACTCGTATAATTCCAGTACTGATATATTTTGAACGAGTTTGAGTAGACATTTACAAGACTGGTGTACTCAGTGTCATCTCCACCATTAGGAGAGGTCGCGGTCAAACGCAGGATTAGTGTTTCGTATAAGTCAAAGATTTGAAAGTAACAAAAAAGGTTCTACAATGTTGGATGATACTTTTACAATTAAGTTTGTAATCGCAAAATATATTTTTTTACTTCATCTAGCTAAAAATTATCCAGTTTTTTCTCTTCCGTGCACTGTGGGACCTTCCTTCTTACCAAATTGCAAGACTCTAGGCCAACGAGAAGTATCTTACAGGGATAAGTGAATTAGCAAATATCAAAATACAGGATATATATCTTTTGATTGTGTTGAATTAATTGAATTTCCTAAGAAAAAGAGTTCATTTAATGTACGGAGCCATAAATAAACATGAATTTTTGAAATATATATAGTTACTAGAAATTGAAATATTATTAAAACCTGACCATAATCTGGAATTAAAAATTTAACAACAAATGCAGAAAGCACAAACTGTGAGCCTATTTTTAAGTTAAATCAAATAAATAAGACGTTTCTTAATATGATTAGGAATAGCCAAACATATAGATAGATAAATAGTAATACTTCATCAAATTTGACTTCATTTCAGTTTTGAAACGGATCATTCTTCATTAGCATAACGTTGAAACGTCCATCATACAATAACTTTGTTAGGCCAAACATCTCCCCTTCATTCCATTTATTAAATCTGTAAATAAAAGGGAAATTAATATTTTCACTCATTACTATGTTTTATGATATGTTTAACCAAATGTTTTAATAAAATCTTTTGGTCAAAATTTATTGAGAGATAATAAATTGTTTTGGAAAACGTAAGAATTTTATATTTACACAGGTATAAATAATATAATTCTGATAAGATGTCGTCATGTTTTACTCACCAATGACAGTATTCGCATTAGCGATAAAAATTAGACAAACAAATGTATCAAATTTTTCCGACCGTATTTTCTAGAACAAATGTCCCTTCAAAAAATTGAACACTACACGCAAGGTACATAAAATATTCACCGATATTACTCAGTTTCGGTACATAATTCGAGTAATAAGTGCGACTTTCTTCACAAAACTAGTATAGCAATACACAACGACTCATTACCCAGATCTCAAAATATGCTAATAGACTTCTACCAGCATATAATAATTACCACTTATTTTCACCTGCATCTAGTTTTTGTGTGTTCTTCAAATTAACACTCACAATAAGAACAGTTTTAAGCAAGGACATTATAATACTTGCCGAAGATAATCTTTGTTGGATTGCATCAATATTTCTTCATGAGTTTGTGGAATTGTTTCAATTTGATTAGGCGTACTAGTGCAGCACATGAATCAGGGAAAGTGGGTTAAATAAATTATTGATATTTATATGATTCTGATAATAGTTAACATATGGCAATATTATAAGTTATTAGCAATTTTTTTTTAAGTAACAGTAAATTTCAAAATTGATCTGAGGTTAACAATTTTATATTGGCTATGGACAACCAAATTAATATTTGTAGAATTTAGAGATACCAAAAACTCAGGTTAGGGGGTCTTAAAGCATAATAAAAGATCCTTCTACTAAAAATTCTGACATTTCTGATATTCCTGACCGAAAATTCGTTCAATCGCGGAATCAAAGTTAACCTCAAATATTTTTAGATCATATGATTCCTTTACCACTGTTTCAAGAACATATGAAACATAATATTTACATCTGTTTTAAAAATCAAGTTATACTGAAGCTTTATACTTTATACATCGCTAACTTTCAGTGCTTCAAAAAGAACGGCAGTCATTTTAGACCAAATGATAGAAGCGAAAGCTTCTAGCGAAATAATAAACTTCCGATCTCTTAATATCCCATAGTCTCTTTTTCTCTTTCTTTGTGTCTTTCTAAGTATGGACATACATTTCAAGAAAAGTAAAACAATTGTCACTATTTTGTTACGATTCAAGTATCAATCCTATTGTGTAATCTAGTTCTTTAATTAAATATAACTGCAAAGGAACATATGACGTGTAAGTTAATTTTTAATCTCACCTGCCTAACGTAAAATACTTGAGTTCGTATGAAATATTTTTATAATTATGGTAAGAAGTGTATAAATTTACAAAGTCAAACAAAATTTCTTAAATAAAACAAATTTATATTCTTACTTTAGTGATTGAAAAGGAATCCTCAATTACACTAAAATGAAATGCAGAGTCACCTTCTAAGAGTACTTTATTTATAACTTTCAACCAGCAGAGTGCAAAACTCTGGGAAACGTTTATCAGCCAGAACTATATCAGAATCTTCCAAGTCAATCATGAAAATCAGACTATACTAATTCAAGACTAAATTTTTCAACTGCGTTTTACCGGTTACCTTTACGTCTTCGGATATTAAGAAATTTAATAATGGGTAATTACCTCACAATACCTGGCAAATTGAAAATAATTTAATTATTGATTATAAATCTTAATATAAAATGTTTACTTGATAATAGGAACTTGGTCAGCACACAATTGTAATTTTAGAACTTATACTTATACTCTTTATAATTTCTAATTTTATTTAAAAATCTAGAATTAATTCAGATAAAAATAATGACCTCGTAAACGCTTCACTTGTTTTATTAGTGACGTAACTAGCGTGAATTCGCATTTATTTCATTGACTGTGACTAGGTGTTTAGAGCATGTACTTTTGAAGGTAGCCTGCAATGCACAAATATCATGCCAAGACTAAAAAGAGAGGGCAATAGAGAGAGCAAGAAGCTATTTCACTCGCTAGGAAGTTTCTTCCAAAAAAATGGTTTAGCAAATAATTGATTCTCCGCTTCCACCCACCAAGTGAGATAACATGATGCTCTGTTGCCCTCTCGTTCTACTCTTGTCATAATATGTCTGGCTACCTAAATTTTCGAAGATTGTTGTGGTAAATTGTAACCACATCTAGTAAAGTTGCCCTACCATTTTGTAATGGAGCACAAACAAAAATCAAGCAACAGCTTTAAACGCTACATCTTTCAAACCGTCATGTTGATCAAGTAAGTTTTTTAAAAATCATAATTTTTCTTTCCAACTTTAATGTTATTTCCGTTATGTTAATTATGTAAACTTATTATATATATTATAAATATATATTATTCCTGAAAGAGTGAAGATGATCTCCTTTATTTAAAAAATAATGCTTGTATGAAGAGAGCCACAGAGTTGAATTGTACGTGACTTGATAGTAGCAGTGTTTGGGTAAGTTGCAACTGAGGGAACCAATAATACAAAACAATTGACCAGTGTATTGGTTATCAGGTGAACAAATGTCCGATAAATGTTTAAAATGCACATTTATATGTATCTATATATAAATAGGCAAAGACAAAACGATTAGGTACCATTTTCTCCTGTGTCTCTCAACCAAATTTCTTCATTTTTGTTTTGTTTAGTAGCTAGTGACGACCTTCAGTGCAGAATGCTAATATTAATTTATAATATTGGTTCATTCATTAAATAAAATATAATAAAAATTCATTATTTTATCGATACTGTCAAAGCCAAACAATTGACAGTGCCGCCGCAGCCAGACGGTCAAAACTCAAAACACTCAAAAAACGACCGTTAGATGCTTTAATATTCTTAGAGCACGTACTTCTGGAAGTAGCATGCAAGCATTGTTATTGTTTAGTGGTAAAATAATCAATGTAGTAGATCAGTATTGATTTTTCGGACGCGTTGCAGTAATTTTCATACTAAATATTATGTTTTTAATGTGAATTTAGTTATTTAATTAATATATGATTAATAAATTATTATCACAAGCTTCCCGAAGATGTTGTGTAAAAAACTGTCAGACAGCGGTCAATAGAGAATGTATTAAATATTCAAGTTCTCCTAGAGTTGTTGGTACTCTCTTTTCTTTAATATTCCTGAACTTTATTGAAACCGCAAATGACGAAAACTTTTAGGTTGCAAAGAACAATCTTCCAATTATTATATCGAATATTTTGCATTGAGCGGTTCCAGCCAAAAATTTGGGGGGTCATTCATTTGTCAAAAATATTTCGAATACCGATATTTGATTACATTTTTATTTTCTTTTTATTTCAATAGATTTGTCAATATGAGTGAACAATTTTGGTAGTTACATCCACTTCTCCGATTTCTCCTCAACTCTGTTTCTTATACATTTGCAATTTCATGAAATTTCAATATGCAACAACCCAGAACATTAAAAGTGCTGGCTTATCGATCATTTATTTCTAAAATTTTGTATATATCTAGATTTACTCGATGATCTAACTTTAACCAATAACATAAAGAACGGCCAAATTACTATGAATTATTAATATTACTCTATATGTGCATTCTTATTTAAATAAAACGTTTTCAGGTCGCTCGTTAGGAAGAACTGATTGAAAATAGTAGCCTTCTCCGTTTAAATTACAGTCGTTTTAAACATTTAAATAGTTAATTTCTTATGAGTGTGTGGATCAAATTTCAGTATTTAAAAAATGAAGGACATTTCTTAATCAGATATCACTTGATTCCCATTTCAAAAATTATGAGTACGACAGTCAGAAGGACTATAATTTTTGCGCCAAGAATTGTTCCCTATTCACAAACATTATGTGTTTCGATTTTTTTCATACACATAATTTTGTAGTATTAATTTATTATTGTGAATCATTTTCCCCAATACTATAAAATAGCTGGTCTAAACATTAAATAGAAAGACAGCTCAGTAAAATTCTCCTGAAAAGTATTTCATCGCATAGAATGGATGTAAAATTCCACGTAGGTATAATAACTACTTAATATGTAGTAAAATCGTGTTTACTCGAGATATGCGTATTACTCGTGATAAAAGACCATATAGTTTATTTAATATTGGAACAATGGTATAATAAACTAATTAAGTTAAGATAAGCTTATTAAAAGCTTTTCCCAGGCACACATTTAATATCTCTTTAATCTCAACAGTTTCGTAACAGTCATCGTTATCTAAACGAAACAAGGTCGACAATAAGATATACTCACACCTAAAGTATAGAAAGATATATGAAAAATATGTGAGACCGATTAAAGTTTGAAGGAAGTCTTTTGGTTGTTAGCTACTGAAAGAAATTGAAAATTGTTTTTCTACGATTGTATTTGATACGACTGCACCTACACTTTAAAATATTCAGAGCAATATTTTATATACACGTGATTTCCGTTTATGATGCAAAATAATATTCGATTCTGTCTGTTCCTGGTTTGGTACTTTTTCTCCAATAATTTACTTTCAGCACTCAATTTCTTTCCGTACTACTGAACCCAAATATTCAAAATTAAAATGTGTCTCTTGACAAATTTCTTACGATTTTCTTCAGTGATCATATACTCATTACCTTTGATTGCTTTTCAGTCATATTATTATTAAACTCACTGGAATATCTCATACTATGACATTTCTTCCAACTTTTAAATCATCAGTTTACAATTAAATATTTCAAATGTAGACGACATTCATAATCAAACTCTATCCATGATTAAGTTATAATGAAGTGTTTAATCCAATGGAATTATGCAACAGTAACGTCTAGAGCATTTGCTAATAAAGAACATTCACATAAGATAAAAAAAGAACTAAATACATTAAAGATTAAAAGCAATGGCAAGGCTTCTGGTTCTAACAAATATACATCCAGAGTTCTTAACACTCTGTGGAACAAAGACAAAAGAACGACTGCCGACATTCTACTCCGACATCCTCCAATCAAGAATTTGGCAGAAGGATTTAAGAAGGAAAAGGTTATCGCCTTCCTTAAACCAGGAAAGCCTGACGACAGACATGAAACCTGCTCTTATAAGTGTAGCATATAAAATATTTGAGCGTCTCCTTTACAACAGGTTAAATTCAATCATTTGCCTATCGAACGGGATGGTTTTAGACCAAACCGAATCTGTGAGAATCAGGTCATCGCACTAACAACATCCAATAAGAGCAGTTATGAATAACCCCTGAAAATCAGTGAAATCTTTTTGTTCTGACTACAGTATATGATTCTGTCTGCATAAAGGGTTTAATATATAAATTATTAAAAACTACTGGATGAAAATTGATGACAATGATCAGTGTTTGCACTTTCGTTGTTCAGTTTCTATGTAGCTGACCGACCAACTACTTTTAGAAGATTCTTATGTGCAGACGACATCACCCTTGCAAATCGACATACTATTACAACTGATCTTGAACGAACTCTCTTCTAGAAAGTAGTAATATCGAAATTCGAAAATGTAATATATTTACAAGAGGGTTTAAAATAGTTTCTAGCAATCCAGGTCTTCCTAGCCGTCAGCACCTAATTGAGGACTGTACAACAACTTCTGAGCCAAAATGACAATGGCGTCGAAATCTGGCGAACGGACTGAAAAATAGAGTCAATCTCTACTTAAAATTCTCAATCATCAAGCGGTCTTTAATCGTCCCAAGAAAACTTGTAGCCTCAGAAAAGAACTTGGGACCTGCCTCTGAGTGCGACTGTCGAGCTCTAGAACAAACCATCACTAATGATGACTTTCTAAGGTCAAGATCACAGCCTGTGGAGTGGTTTCGCAGAATTTGGAAGTGTGAATATAATAATTTTATTTTTATGTACAAATAAACACTGTGTTGTGTATTGATTTCAAGATATGATCATTCCTGTACCGTATATGATTTCCTTTTCTACAGACGCCCTTAGTAGAGTATAAGACACTTTTAAAACTGTGAGATGCTTATGAAGTGTATAGTTTTAAGTGGATTTTTGCATTTTGGAGACCTTTGTAAAGTGAGAAACACGCTAAAGAAGTGATTAGAATTAAATTGTACTGTTAAGTTTACTAGGAAGTCCAAGACCGGCCCACCCAATATTTTATTAATGATTTTTCTTCACTCCTGTCAAATTTCAATTTCGGTTATAAAGTGGAAGTGCGACCCATATGAATGAAGCCCTTAGCAGAGCAGTTAGGCCTGACATACCACAAAATGGCATCATAGGAACAGCTCCCACCACTGCCTGAAGCATCAAAAAAACGCTTAGTATGAATTCCAACAAAAAGAGCAAGATTTTGACAAAGGATTAAAAAGATCAAAATGAATAAGCAAATAGGTAGAGGCGACAAAAAGATGTGGAAAGTCTTTCCCAAAAAGATCTAGGAAACTAAATGATTCATATACGAAGAAAGTTCTGAAGACCAGAACTAAAATTGGGACCATGAGCCCATGTAAGTTGTATATATTCAGATTAATTAGCTATTCATTAGTATTGTGATGATTGGTAAAGTCAAGAGATTGGATTATCGATGATTACTATGCTCTTTGAGATGCGTATAAATTAAGGCCAAATTGCTTTTAAAATATTTAACTTAAAAAATGTTGTATTATAAACTTACGTAATTTTAAGACAGAAATTATGACATAAATGATGTTTATTCTACAATTCAGTGTCCAGGAAATACTCCACTTTTCCTTATATTATTGTTTAAACTCTTGAAAACTACGCATTTCCTGGAAGACGTTAATGTGAATTTGTTCTGGTTTTTGAATGACAATTTCCCGCCAGTGCTTTAATTGAATAAATTGATTTTATAAAAATGGAAATAATATTTTCTAATACCTAATGCTGCTTAAAAAACTATTTGTTGTTGATATTAATGTTGTTCAATAAATTAGATTTAGATTATTTGAGTGCTATTAGCCTAGAAAATCGATATCAACAATTTAATAATTTTATAGGTTTTTGAGAACACAAGAATGTATCGTGATATTTCCTTTACTGCAGCGGTGAACGTCTTAAGTAGTATTTTTCCCCAAAAATACATCCTACCCAGTTTAAACCATTCATTATTTGAGAAAATTAATTATGAACATGTGCTTAACAATATAGGCTTACATAATCAATAATAGGAATGATAATGGCAATGAGTTATTGAAGAAATACCACTGGCAGTAGTAAATTGTTATTCGATAACTTTTTATCGTTGTTTGTTTTCGATAACGGCGACACAGTTAACATTACTTTGGGTCTTTGTAGTTTCATTTCGGTAACATTTTTTATAGAATACTCCTTTAATACATTTTTGATGAGCTTGTAAATATAGTTAATAATATAAATTTTCAATACCATTCGAATTGGAAGAAATTGAAATTATTACCATTTGAATTGGAAGAAATTGAAATTATTTATAAATTCGCAAAGAATTGTTAAATAAGTAAATTCTGGGAAAACTATTGCATCTTTGGTGTATCACAGGCGTATAAACAGAAAATTTTGTATCCTAACACCCAAAACTTTTTCAACAGGAAAACTGTCATCATTAATGTCAAATTGTGATTTACTTAATTTGTCATTAATAATCCTTTTAATTTTTTAATTTCTTGTTCATTTGTGTTAATACCATTGGAAACGGGGTCTGATTTAGACCTTGAAACGTTTGAACTTTTTGAAATATACAGACTTTATGTGGTATTATTCCCAAAGAACTCAGAAAAAATAAAAACTAGAGACGCCACAACTATCATTCAGAAAACATCATGGAGTAAACCAAAACTGAAAATATTTATAATTATTCATTAATAAATAATACTTAAATGACTATCGGTAAATTAGTGGGGAAAACCATTATGCTAATACACTAATCGCTAAGTACCTAACTTTCCAACATAATAAGGTAATTGAGTTATTAAATACTTCATTTCTTAGGATACCCATTTCTAGGGATTCTAATGTCAATAAATTATAGAATGGGCTGTTTGGGATTGGGTCTGAATTCATAAGGTTATTATATTTTATATAACATTATGCTTTCGGAATTCCTAAGAGTCCAATTACTTACAATTATTGACTTGTCTAACTAATCATAACGAATTTAAATCTTTAGGGTGACTATGTTCCAAAACATGATGTGCTCATTATGTTTTTACTAACTGGCTGTGCTACAATAGACATATTAGATGTCCCGTATTTTATGTGTGCAAAATATCTTTACATCGGGTTCTAATAGCTCTAGGTGTTTGCCCATAATGTTTCAGATCACAGTCATCACATCTGATCTCAAATACCTATGCCTGACTTCGAAATCGGTAAATTTATCTCTAAGGTTGCTTAATGGTTTTTGTAAAGTAAATAACGAAGTTGTACGTTTGTATTGAGATATTAATACTTTGGTTCAAAATAAATTATGTATAAAATAATATCTTCTGTTTCTTCTTTTTTGCAAAATGTGGAAAAAATTGTTCTACAGTGTCAAGTTTAAGCCAACCAAAGGAAGATAGCAATATAATACATACAATTAACACGACAGTTACATTACAGTGTGGATACCTACATTTATTAAACATTTTACAGCATCATTTACTTTAACTGATAAAGAAACCATGCAAACTAAGTGCATTATTTATGAAGTGTGTAAATATAATTGACACCAGAATAACTGTGATGAAGAATTTCTGTACGGACAGCCAGTAATCCGGGCAATTTTACGAAATTGCCTTACTACACTTTGTTCTCCAAATACGATTTTAAATATTTATCTGTTGCAGGAAAAAATTTGGAGGAGAGAAAACCCCAATGAACAGACAAAATAATACAAGACCTCCTCAACAATCTTTTCGAAATTACTTAAGATAGTATTAGTCGATTCGCTTATTCAGTTGATTTAGATGGATTCACGTCAGGCAGCTTCACTGGAAATTGTAATTTCCATGCCTCCAGAGCTCTAAATTCCATCAAAATATTGAGGCACTTTTCGAGAAACTTACAGACATTGCTCGTTTTATGCTATTGGAAATTTTAAAACTGAAGTTTTTACAATATCAATTCTTAAGTCGACTACTTCAATCACTTTTATTAACAAAATCCTTATCATCCGAAAAAATATATATTTTTTATTTACTAAATACATTTTAAAGAAAATTCCAAGCTAGAATCAAATACAAAGATCTTTCTTTTTTGTTCTTGTTTAGAAATAAACAATATGTTTCATGTTTTTGGTATTGCCCTATACTGAGCAAAGGAAAGTCTACTCAGCTTTGCACGTCACTCAATAATTCATAAACGATAAATCAAATTAAACGTTACATTTCATGAAGCGTCTCTGGAGGAACATTTGCCTGCCACCAACTTAGAACTCCATTAAATTACTCAATTTCGGAACATTTAAAGTTGATATCATTTAAGGGCGCAATAATCTCACATTTGTACTAAATAAGAATAACCTTTTGATGGGGACAATACGTCATAATTGTAGGCTATAAATAATTCACTAAAAACAGGAGACAGTAGAAAATTGAAAACTATTTTTAAAACACTGTTTTCACTCATCAAACAATTTACTAGATCTTTTCACCAAAAATTTGTTTTAGACTAAATACAAATTCGCCTTTTATTTCTTTAATCATGTTCTAAGGCCGTAAAGGCACACAACATTAAAATGATGATTTTCTTTTTGATTGTTAAATCCTGATACAATAAAGAGAGACAAATGTAAGAAAGCATTTATCACATGGACGCGGAAAATTTATGAATATATTGAGCGGCAAGATCAAGGATAACATAATGCGACATGAAATTGTTGAATACGATAACCTTCCGTTTGATTAAGTACTTCAAATGCGAATCAAAATTAAATTAGGAAATGACCTTCCAAATATTATTTACTGACTATTAGTATATATAACTTAGGTATAAAAGACTAACATTAAGAAGAAATATTGAGTATCTAAAAACTGTAGCTATCTTTTATGCAATGCCAAATTATCGCTAATTTGCTTACGAGGCAGCAGTAGTCGATAAAATAATAATTCCGAAGTCCTAGAGATAGCATCCAGAGTTAACATTGACAACACCAGAGAGCTGCAGTTTAGGTTAAGCAACAAGCTGTAATCGCTATGACATTTAAATTTTAAAATTTAAATGAAACGCTTACGAAGATGGTACAAAAACCATCAAATATTCTAACTCCAAAAACATTTAGTTATCTTTCAAAAGGTTAACATGGATCCTTGACATAGATAACAAAATGTTTTAGAACAGCAGGAATATGCCAGGTTGATCTAATAGTTTGTACAGATAATGAGTTCTTGCCAAGCTAGACAACTGATAATCATTCAAGACAAGGAAACACTAAATCTTAAGAGACTTTTAACAACTATGAAAGGATTTGACTGGAGTTTATTTGGACTTTCGTCGTTTTGAATCTGGGTAATCTGACAACCTTTCGATAGCTTCATCAGATGAATGATGATCCAAAGCAATCACTATCGAAACGTTGTGAAGCAGATGTTGTCTACCACTTATAGACTAACATAATGGCAGATATTATTTATTACTCCACTACAATTTCGGTCAAATTGTAAAACTTGAAAAAGTGAAAATATAACAGCACGGGCACTCAAGAAATGCACAACTTGAACGAGAAAAATCAGATAGTAGTGATAGTAGTGTTACACTATAGCCCTGAATCTCAAACTGATAGTTCTATGAAAATGATGATGGTTATGGCAAATGACAAATCAGATGAGTACAAAAATTCAATTGCACGATAGCACAATGTAGGCAAGATCTTGACAGATTTATATCGAATTTTAAGAAAAAAATGCTAAGGCTAGACTTTCGAAAGTTAATAGTGCAAGTTATGAAGTTACGTCTCTTAGAAAGTAGTCTACAAAATTATATTTTGTAATCCCTCACATTCTAGCGTATTGAAATAGGGCATCGATATATTTTGTATTTATGAAGTATTGTGTTTTTTAGTATTTTGATTTCAAATATTTGGTCAAATTTAGTGATGTGATTGATTTCCAAAGGTTCCATTTGGCATGTTTTTCATATTATTACTACTAAACCTTAGGGCTATGAAAAGCCTGGCGAATGAACAGTCAATCGCTAAACATATATTTTCATTAAGTTAATTAATCTGCAGTTGGTTCTTAATTAATCAACAATATAACAGGTTCTCAAAAATTCACACCAGAAGTATTTTGAAGAAAACACAGGTTCTTGTCATATATTTGTTGACATAAACTTTAGACTCAAAAAAACCCAAAGAAATAACTCTAACAGAAAACTACATGACTAAGAAATGACTTATTAAGTAATGTACCTATTTCTCAACTCATATGGCATATATATCTTGCAACATAGACACAAAAGTTAATTATAATGTCACGACAGCGAACACCAAACACCACAGTTTCAAAGAAGAGGGATCTAATAATGCCGCCTACCACACGCTGTGGATGCATTTGTTTTTCATATCATCAAGAATATGTCCGAAAAGTCAGCATCCACTTATCACCTCTTGTTACTCCACAATCCAGCCAACGAATCCTCTTTACATGTATGTTATCAGCAAGCTTCAGATCTTGTGTTAATTGAACTTTGTAACCATCAAGATGCAACACTCTGTTCAGAATACGCTTTCACAAGCTTTCCCAAATTCTGGACCATGAACTGACTTTCCATGACTTTCGATATTTATAGTTGAACAACTTGGTTAAAGACGACCAGTATCTAAGATCTAATCCACTACCCATAATCTTTTTTACTTAAGCCCTTCACAGGTAGCCATATTTAGTATGAGAATAGCAAACTGGATTGAAAAATCTCGAAGAGTTAGTATCGTAATTTCTTTGACAGGTAAACGTACGAACGTTTTCGTGTAATTTCTATTCTAAAAATCACAGGGAAACGGAGGTACACACAGTGAGACTCCCGATTTGTAGTCTCTGTGGGCTAGTTTTTTCCGGAAACTCCTAGATGTCGGAATACATTTCGCGATAAAATAAACAAGAAGTGTATCTGTCAAACTTGAATGAAGACACTTTGTTCTTTCCTGTAGTGCTGAATGTTTAATAACTCTAAAGTGTTAAGATTATTTTTGTTCCCAAAAAGTCCAAAACACAAATTAGAGTAAATTTTGGGACTTTTATTAAATTAAATCATAAAATATTCATCACAATCGTAAAACTTGATCATATTTCATTGGTTCCATACAATCCATTCTTTTTTGTAAAATTGATTAGATGTAAAATGGTGTTACTTCAAACATGTAGTGCTGAATTACATTTATTTCAAATATTCTTAAAAATGTTTAAATATGTATTTGTTCGAAATTCGTTGCTAATACTTTCGAAGAATGCCAAACAGAAATTCATACAAAACAATTAAATAAAAGTATTTCTTTAAAAGACGCTTTGCCCCTCCCAGTGGTGAACTTGAAAATTTTTTAAAATAACAAATACCACGCATTGAAAGCCAGAATTGATTCGTTAGAACAATGAAAATCCACACACATCCTTGAAGTTATAGCCAATAAAATCTCTTTTTATATAAGTAGAGGCTACACATCGAATATTCATGATTACCAGTAATAGAAAATTTTATGGCAAAAACATCAATTGTATCTAATTTTTACTTAAATCATTTTAGTTTACCGATATTGTGGTAGACCAAGATTGAAATAATCTCAATTTTTGTTAAGAAAGAGCTATGATAACAAGTTTCAAAAACAATTATTGATAAGAGTAAGAATAAATGAATATATTAATGATTTTTAAGACATCAAGGCTATTCATTTTATAAGAAATAAATAACTGAACTGAGTTTATCCAGAATTTTAATCAAAACTATGAACAACCTGAAAAATGTCAAACCAACACTATTTCCCATGGAAAAAATAATAGAAGGTAAAGTTAAAGATAAGTGTAATTTATCCGAACGAAATATTGTTCCCAGGCACTTCAAATTTTCTGCGTATAGATTAGATAATGCTAATTATTTGCGGCATTTTTAATTTCCACGCTAATCTTTGATATCGACGACAAATTCATGTTTGGTAAATAGAAAAGTGCTTAAACAGATATTTTTGAATATTTGGAGATAATTTAATTTAGTTAGTAAATATATGGTAGTGGCTCGACAGTCCTCCATATTCAGGAGAGATGTTCAGGAATATTATATCATTTTACATGGTATCTGCAGTCCTAATTTACTTCCACTATTAGTAACCTTAAATTATAAAAACAACATTCAAGTACCTAGAAAGAACCCTTAGTCCCCAGTCCTTAACCGCTTAAAAACATATACACCTACACGTTTCTCAATTTGGACAGTTTCATGAACAACATAATAAGACAAATTATTCCTTATTTAACTTATTTCACATTCCTATCAACCACACCCCTATCAGCCTTGTAAGATGATCTGCATGAAATATAAATCAAAGTCCTCCACCGCGTCTGTCTGGCTGTTCTCGACAAACTCGAAAACTTAAGAACGGATTTTCATGTGGTTTTCACAAATGGATAGAGTGATTCATGAGGAAGGTTTTGATATGTATTTTGTCACGTTTTGTGTAAATTCGTTGAGATATAACAATAAATGTTAAAAGTATCGGAAATAGTCAAGCCGCTTGACATGTTTCATCTAAATCGCTGGCCCTTTGAGATATTACAAAACAATGCAAGTGGGATATTCTCCGTTTATATATTTATAAAAACGCTTCTTATACACATTCTATCTTCTAAAACATTGTAACGTAAAATGCAGTAATTGGAAAACTAATTAGACGGATACAATTTTAATCTTTATCAACTTAAATACGTTAGTTACTTTAAGCATTTTATGTACATCATTATAATATTTTACACCATCTTTACATAGTCAAGACAAAGTTTCCTCTCGTCGTTTATTTCTATGTACGTTTAGATCTTTTAAACTATGCAATGGATATTGATACGGTTTTCATCAATAGATAGAGTGTTTCAAGAGGAATGTTTATATGCAACGTTTAATTAATATTATTTTGTGTTAATTTGTTGTTGTTTAAATATGACGAATATTGTTCAACCAATGGGTTCGATCCTCATGATTGAAATTTTTTGTCAGCATTTGAGTGAGTCCCTGAAAGGTTTAAATTCATACTTGGACCCGGTAACTGGCGTTGCAATCGGGTTGTAGGAATTTTTTTAAACTCCTCATAAACGGTTGGGCAGAGTTTGGTAAAACTTTTTGTGTGAATTTGAGTGGGTTAAATTTACCACTTGAGCCCGTAGGGGGCGCTGCAATCGAGTTGTAGGAATTTTTTGTTTAACTTTTGGCCCGATTTTCATTTGCCCTTTTTAGGTGGCCTGACACTCAGTCTAGTATTTAATAGTCACAGAGATAATACTTGTGCCTGTACAATTATAATTGTGAACCTGAATGAGAGATAAAAGAAACCGAGTGGACGGATCTGTCTCTGTCTCTAATGCTACAGGCAATGGACATATTTCACTTGACTGCCGCAATTAAGCACGAATTAGATGCGAGTTTATACAGAGTTAAATATATCCATTTGAATTTCTTTCTCTCTCGTAGTGCGTAACGTTTTTCTCGGTGTCTGATGTGCTCTATATAATCTATATTAAGTATTACTTCTGTTAATAGTACCCAAACTAGTATGATAAACGAATACTACATTCGGTGACTTATCAAAAAACGACAGTAACTCCCGGTTTAAACGAGGTTTAATATTTGTATTCTATAAAGGCTAGCTTTTCTGGTAACCAATCTCTAGAGATATTAATATATGAAGAATCAAATAAACCAAACAAAACTGTGATGGTATTTATAGTATAAATAAAAATCAAATATGTCTCTATTGTTTTTAAATAACTTGTATTTTCTGTTGTTTTCACCACAGTTTAAGTTTTACATTTGTTCTATAAATTAAAGGACACTACTGTTTGTGTCATTGCAATCTCCAAAAAATTAAAAAAGGAAATTATTGTTCCTTGCTCGTACTATTTCCAGTTATAAAGCATTCTATATATTTTTAAATAAAAGTAAAAACTGAACTAACTTTACTCAATAATATATTTACGAAATGTGACAAAAGTAACTGTTTGATGTAATGGCACGCAATTTTATAATTAATGCAATTGTGCAATTTTAAAATGCAGCTTTCAACGCAAGAACGCGTCATTGTGTTTTGAGATAAAGCAAAAGCACCGCATGTATACTGGAAAATGAGCGACATAGCTTGTGGAATGCGAATTTTCGTCAACTAACATGCGACCATGGAGACCGTGATCATGACTAATGGTCTTGTAGTGACTAGTTCTTTGCCAAAAAAGTAAAATGAGATCTTTTTGTGACATTTAAGACGTATTTAAAATTATCTATATGTGTCATTTAATCCGTATTTAGGAATTTCTAATAATTATTTTTTTAATGAGTCATTCTGAGACACAAATAATAGAGATGTTCATATTAATTGGAGTAGATGACAGAACAAGAAAGTATCGTGAGGTATGTAGAATACTTAATGTAGTATTCGGACCGTCACATTTTCCAGTCTGCAGTGAGTAGAGTAGAACAAAAGTTCCGAACAAGGTGGAACTGTCAAAGATCTTCCCAAATCTGGGAGATCAAAACTGAATGACGAAAAGAAATTGGACATATTGTCAAATGTTGGGGAAAACCCACAGAAACCTACCCTACCCTAGAAAAACGGCCAACAAGCAAAATTCAACATTTGGACTAGCATAATAAATAACAGAATAATTAACCATGTTTTTGAGAGGGCACTAACTTGGGCGAATTACAAGCAGTTTTTACAATTTTTGTAATATGTGAATTAAGCTTTTACTGTAACCTTCACAAGATTTAGCTACAACTCATTATGCTTAGCAGTAAGAGCTTATTTCAATCTAGTTTTTTTGCATCGATGGATCGCTAGATGTGGGGAAATTGAATACCCCATTCTTGCCATCTGACTGCTCTGCATTATTTTAGTGGGGCTATTTAAAATAAAAAATCTACCAGAGTAAACCAACTAATTTCTATTTTTTTGTCAAGAAATGAACGGTGCCTAGTTTAAGGATATATTAAAGACTATAATCATTGTAAATAAAGTTAATTACTTCACACATTATTTATCTCTATGGCATCATAATTTATTTTACAAATTAAACAATTGCAAAATGATGTTTCGTATTACCAATGTGCAAAAATCAAAAAATCCTTCATTACTGAATAGAGTATGACATGCTTCTCATTTCATTTAATTATTATTAGGGCACATAGTTATTATCCCTAGAGGGTTAAAGGGGCAGTTGAATAATTTTATTCAAAAGTTGTAGTTTCATATATAAAAATTGACCTGTTTGAGGATTCTTCATTTAGGACGGCCCTGTATAAATAAGGATATGAAGTTCGATCATTTCGTTAATTTAATATTGAGTTTATTTTATCTGGTTTATCAAGCAAGATATTCTAATTTGTAGAGCCGAACATTTTGACACTTTCGACGTTTCGACGTTGTTTTGACATTGGATAGTGTTGTTGTTTTAAACTTAAAGTTTTTGACATTTCAACCATTTTCGACATTTTTGATTTTCCGCGTACATAGCCAATCAAAATATTTATCATAGTCACTGTAGGGTACGTATCCCAAAGACTTTTTTAAACTTTCAATGGGGTGTTTATATTCTGCCTTTACAAACTGAATAAATTTACATATAAAGCATCTTGTTTTTAAATTGAACATCCCTCATTTATTACTTTATTAAATTTGTCTCTCGATTATTTACATTTTACACTTAATATCATTTATATCTAAAACCCACAATATTTCTTTAATATAACAGTTTACTCCAGAATTAATAATTGCAGTCAACAGTTTTCTAACATTTTACGGAAAACCCTTAATTTCTTTGTTTTTGTAGCCCCGAATTTAACTTAATTTTGTATCCAAATCGACGGCCACAGTTAGGATTTAAATAGCATCGAAATTGTCTCATTATCTGAAGAATTACCAATTCTATTATAAAGTTTTATATCAACGAAATTGTATATGTATTATTTTTTTCAAAAAGCCCTTTCAAATAAGCTCTCAGTATTCTTAAAAATAATATCAAAAATAACTTTGAATCTATACAAATTAACGGAACATAGCTGTTTTTTGGCCGACATTAAGAACAAATATAGGTGTAAATTGTGAAAATATAATTTTCATAAATTGTCATATCTGACGTTACGATTATATAAAGCTGTTTTCCAACAATCAACTATTACTAATAGCTAAAATATTTGACTGTGTTATCTCTAAAATTTAGATAGATATATTATGATGACAATATTAAATATATATTTAATTTAATCCTGAATAAGATGTGTCATTCCAATATTTCGTTATGGTCTATCCATGACAAATTTTCATAATTAAGTAGTAAATCTGAAACACTTACCTTGTCATCAATTTGGTTTCCCCTGCTGACGAGTAATGAGATAACGCACTGAGCCTGTAACTGCTGCACATAGAAGCATACAAGATCTGTTTTCTCATCAGAACATAATTCACACCTGTCGCCGTGGGCGTAGTACCTGTATTTGACACGTCGTCCCGCTAACATAAGTACTGTAACGTGACGTCATTTCTTATCATTAACACCTGTATGGTGGGGAAGATATCATGCACACTTTTGTAATATCGTAAATAAACCAGAATGAACTATATTTACCCAAAAATTAGCTCATAATCTCTTCGAAACTCAAAGAACATATTATGACTTTAGTGACAAACCAAAAAAAAGTCGTTTTTCGTAATTTATAATGAAAATCTACCTACTGTTTATCTTTACATAATTGCTAGACTTCAAAATATTTTAGATAAACATTAAGTTAAGTTTGTGTAATCTATATACTGTGGTTTTACTTCAAATGTAAAATTTATTACCAATGATATAACATGCAATCTTAATAAGAATTATAAAAACAATGTTTGAGCTTTTGAGATTTTACATGCTCAAGTACGTTGTTTCGCATACTGAAAATAACTTTTTTATGTTGATAAGAAAAATCCACAATTGAAACATTTTGCTTGCCCAGTATACAGGGTTAGGTAAATGTGTAGGAATACATTAAAGTTGAAAAATGACTAACCAAAGTGTTTGTAGTTTTTACCTGTTAACACTTTTGGCACAACTGTCACATGTTTTGAGATATGATGTCACCAGCAGATTTTTTTAAAGACCGAATTAACTTTACCATTTTTAAAAAGATATTTGTTCAACAGTTGCAAAGATGTAAAATTCAGTAGATGAACGACTCTTTCGATATTAGGTAAAATGACAAAGGAAAGAAAGCATGTTTACATCATTTTGTTTGGTACTGACTAAGAATAATACTGTTTTTAGTTGCCACAGGTTTTGCAAAATTTATTGATTTAAATGAAATAATTAGTAGAAGTTGTCAATATTGATTAATAGATTCCGTTTAAGATATTTCATAACGTGTTCAATATTTTTAATGTAACATTCCCTAGAAGAACTGTTTCAAAATCAACAACATCAAAGATTTTGAAAAAGTTTATTGAAACGGATAGTGTTAATATTTGGCCAAAATTCGATGGACCTAAGAATACTACATATGAACATAATTCACTGGATGTTCTTATTGATCCACAAGAAGAACCAAAAACGTTAGCACCAAAACTTGCCTTATATCATACTAGCCATTACCCGTGGTTTCACATGCGTATGGAATGTAGAATTCTTTGCAAAAAGAAATCACTTATGAAACACATGGGCTATCCAATATAACAATTTTTTCTAACCTTGTTGAACCACCTAACATAACTATAAATCTATCAATCCCAAATACATTTCACCTAAACTGCAAGTGCTTATTGGCCACATTATATAACAATTTTATTTAACATTTTTTCACCTTGTATAACTGTAACTCTGCTTCACCAATCCTCACCCAAACCGCAACTGTTGATGGCCACCCTATATCAATATTCTTAAGAACTGCCTTCTATAGCTATAACTCTACTTCCATATATATTTAAACCATCCTGTATATACTGCTGCCAATTAGTCACCCATTATAACTTATTTGTCTATGAGTTTTTGAACTATCCTGTATAACCATAATTTTATTCTACAAAACATTTTAATTACTCTGTATATATAACTCAGATCTACTCTATATTTCAACTATCTTATCTATGCAACTGCTTATGGACTACGTTAAATAACCATTTTTGAGATATTTTTTAACCATCCTGGAAAATATATTTTGTCTCCATCGTATATGTCAACCACACCTTTTTTTAACATGTTTTATTCACACTGTATAACTATAATTTCACTTCGCCCCATGTTTCAGATATATGCAGCAACTCATGTTCTATCTTAAACAAATTTTCGAACAATTTTTTATCCACACTGTTTAACTATATTTCTACTCCACCCTCTATTTCAACCACCTTGTATGTGCAACTACTTATCGGCCACCCAGTGTGACATTTTTTTGTACCACCCTGTATAAATATAAATCCATCAATTCCCAATAAATTTCACCAAACCTGCAACTGCTTATTGGGCACACTATGTAACAATTTTCAAATGTTAAATTACTTAACTCTACTCCTCCCTATATTTCAAATATCCTATCTGTGCGACTGATTATGAGCTACGCTATTTCACAATTTTTCCTCATATTTTTTGAAGTACAGTATAAAATATAATGTCTCTCCACACTTTATTTAAACCATCATTCATTTGCAACTTTTTCTAACCTTGTTTGAATCACACTGTGTAACGACAATTTGACATTCGCCCCATAATTCAGGTACTCCATATATCCAACTGCTCAAGCTCTACCCTATATAACAAAATTTTTCTAACTTTAATTACCCGCACTCTATAATTATTATTCTATTCCATGATATATTTCAACAACCTTGTATATGCAACTACTTATGGGCCACCCAATATAACATTTTTTCACCACTCTGTATACTTAGAATTCTAGTCCAACCTATATTTCATCTATCCGGTATATGAAACAGCTTGTAGAACATAACGTGCTTTTATATTTTTTAAACCCACCTGTTTAGCTGTAATTATACTACATATTTCAAGCATCCTATAATATGCCACTTGTGAATTTGTGAACTACTTGGGGACATAAAATAATTTTTTAACCACCCTATAAACTATAACTCAACCACCCTGTATAAATCACTGCCGCTAACATGTTTTTCAACCCATTTCATAACTATAATAATAGCTTATATAACATATTTTTTTATCCACCCTGTATAAATATAATTCTATTTTACCCTTATTTCTCCCATATTGTATATGCAACTACTTATGACCCTAACAATATAACATTTTGTTATCCACTCTGTATAAATATAATTCAAGTCCACCCGTTTTTCAACCACCTGGTATATACAACTGTTAATGGTCCACTCAATATATCTTTTTCCAACCACCCCACATAACTTCCCCCTTATTTTAACCACATTGTATATATGCAGCTGCTTACGGGCCACCTAATATACCTTTCAAGATTTTTTAAATCCATGTAATTCTACTCCGCTCTAAGTTTAGCCTATCCTATATATGGAACACCTTGTAAAATTTAATTTGATATATCAGTTGAATTTTTTTTAAAGAGAAACATGTTACATTGGCATATTCAGGATTTTGAATAAAAGCTAAGCTAATGCAAGTATCTAATATTTGACCAATTGACCATTAGTGTGTTACCGAACATGATAGTAGTTTTTTCACTATATCCACCGTTTCTGTCAACGTAGGGAGATAAAATGTATACCAGAATATAAATCAAACTATAAGATTTGCAACAAAAAAACATTCAGCAAAAACAGTTGAATAGTTAATACGTGATGAGGTAACAAGCAACCAACCAACCAACCAACCAACCAAACAAACAAACAACTACAATTTTATAACAATGTACATTAGCCACATATAGGTAATGAGAATGTTACCTAGGAATAAATTTGATCCCTACAAATTACAGATCGTACCTACCAGAATTACATAATACTGATTTTCACAAAAAAAACACTTTTGTCAAAATATGATGGGTAACCATAATCGTAATGGTAATAATGTTAATAATATTGTATTCTCCGATGACGCCAAATTCTTCCTAAATGGATTTGTTAATAGACATATCTGTGCAAATGAGTACCCTCATAATTAGAGGATACAAAATCCTCCCAATCCATCAGTTCAAGATCTGCATGTACTTACTGACAACGAAATCGCAACACCCAGAAGAAGATGTTTAAATTTAATATTGTTTGGTAAAACATAGATGCTATAGTAAGGAATAAATGATTAAAATTTTCATAAAAAGTACAAAGTACTTTAATTTTTTTATTATTAAGTTTATTAATGTGTTTTTCCACCGCGGTTATCTATACGCCCCCAACACGTCTTGGTATTGATTCAGTAATATGGTCTAGTTCTTCTTGAGGAATGCTATCCCAAGCTACCTGTATTTCATGTCTTAGAACCTACAAAGTCCGTGGGGGCTGGGGTAAATTTCATCATATCCCAAACATGTTCAAAGATGTTCTATAAGCGATGGACGGGGTGTCTAGGCGCACATGGCAACAGGTTCACATGAGTCTCTTCAAAAAAGTTTAAACTAACTCGAGCAACATAAAGGCGAGCATTATCTTGTTGTAATATGGGATCCATAAGCCAATTAACGTAAGAGAGTAGGTACATACGGATTCACTACTTCCTGAAGATAACGTTGCGGTGTCATGTTGCTTCGAACAACGCTTGACAACATCTCATAGCAGTAGTTGGATTTCTGTTATTGCCATTAACGATTTCTCGAAATGAAAAACCCGTCTCCACTAAACAAATAATACAACTTCTTTTCAAATTCAATTAGCTGTCGATACAATCGGCGTACCTGTACTCTAAGCATTTTAACATTAGGGCTAGACCACATTACGACTAAACCGCCAAAGTTTTTAATTGCGTAATTTTGTGATTCAAGAAAACTAACTGAAGCGGCCGTGCTTTGCCGTTTTGCCTGTTAATACCCACGCACTACGGTTTAAACGCGGGCGGTTTTTCAGTTTCTGGGCCAGTGTTGGGCATATAGTCAAGAAGACTTCTCTCTGTATGATCTGTGAAGAAGCCTGGACCAAGTCAGAGCCTGTTTCAAACTTACATGAAAGTAACAGACAGGCGCCCCTCTGGTGAAATACATTTACGAATTTTTTTACCCATATAGGTGATATTTGCAAAATTTTATAGACGCTGTTTACTGATTTCCGATAGTATTGAAAAATTTCTCAGGATGTTCTGTTAAAACTGGACATCTCTTATAAAATAAATCCTTCTTAAATCTACGGCTTGTCAGTGGAGTGGAGTTTAATATTTAAAACTGTTTTATCTTCAACTTTTTAGTTTTCTTGAATTCTGTTTTTTTTAATATTTTCTTTTCAGCTTTTTAGTTCGATATTTTATTAGGTAGGTTTTCGGTCTTAATTTTGTATTTTGTATGTATAACCTTAATGGACCAGGACCAGGTAACAACGAAAATTCCAACATTACAGAAGGATACACTTTCGTTTAAACTGATACATAACAGTTATACGAATAAAATTACTTGGTACGCATTGAAATATATTTAATTAAATTAATTGTTATTACTATTGGTTTTATCAATTTTTACTTTTTGGATTTGTTCGCTATACTAAACACCCTGTGTATAGTCGCACCGAATAGCATTGACTTTCACATGTGTTGTCACGGATTAGTCAACTAGTCTTCCTGTACAATATGTTAGGATGTATTTTATAGTATACTTATCTGTTTGGTGTAAAATTTTTGAGAAAGAGTTACGTTTGATAAAGGAAGTTTTAGAACAAAACACCCAAAAAATTTCATAAACAAAACAATTTACCAATCGAGAAAAAACGAAGAAACCAACAAACTACACAAACAACACACAGTACTTCCAACTAAAATAACAACGCACAAACTGATATTAACTCTACAATTATAAACGTTATTCCGTATGTTTCCTGTCTATCCGAAAAAATTAAACGTATTGGCGATAAATACCAAGTAAAAACATCACATTTGAAAAAAAATCAAAACCGGAAAACGTAACTCAAAGTTAAAAAAATTGTGTATACCTTGTGCCTTGTGGAAAATCATATACCGGTAAAACACCAAGACCTCTCCAAATTAGAACAAAAGAGCACCAATAAAACATCTCAAGAAGGCTTATAGACAGTTAAAGATTGTCAAACCAATTACTCGCGGGTAATGGTATACACAAAATGGACTGGGATAAGACAAAAATATTACTTAAAGAAAAGCACACCAAAAAAAGGGAAATCGAAGAAAGTGTGTGTATGTCTTTAAATAATGGAGAAATTGGGACACCATCTGTAGAGGTACCGGTATCATGGCAACAGCGCCTGGCAAATAATAAAGGAAACTTCAGTTAAACAATCAATTGACATTGCCAAAAAGTCAAGCTATAAATATTGTGTAAATAATTTTAAAATACATTGTCCGACAACGATTCCCGATATAGAATCGAAACGTCATACCAAACAGATAAGTATAACACAAAATACATCCTAACATATTATACAGAAAGACTAGTTGACTAATCCGTAGCCCTACTTCCTCACAGTTAATCCCGCGAGGGAGTTTTTTCTATAAGAGGAAACTAGTGTTCCGACCAGTTTCCACAAACTGCTCCTAGATACTACAATTTGATTTTCATTACTTAACTAATCTGCACTTTTCAGAAAGCATCCTGAGGATCCCAAATGAACATTCAAAATAACTATTTGCCGCCTCAATCATTTAGAAACTACCCAAATTTCATCTTTTTTCTCAAATTTGAAAATTATTTTGTTTGATATAATGCATTTTTTGTCCTCTGAAGTACTTTAGAAAAGAAGATCCGAATAAAACAGATTTATATGCATAACTGACAAAAAACGACTTTACCGAACAGTATCAACTCTTTTTTCAGAAATACTTGAGATAAAGCAATAATCACCTATGGTTCCCCCCGGAAGAGAGAAATTTTAACCGGAAGTACGTTTTTCTTGAGCAAGGTATTTACATTCCAAACTTGGATTCGGAGTTTATGTAGAAGTAAGTGTAGCAAGGCAGACTACTCACTTCCGGTACTAACCGGGAGTTCGTATTCTCAAACTCAAAAACATACGATATTTTGAGACAAAGTATTTTGCATTATTACCCTTACTTTTAAATAGTCCGACTTCAAGTTTGGAATGTAAATATATCGCTCAAGAAAAACGTTCTTCCGGAAGATAGTGATTAATGCTTTATTTCGAGTACTCTAGAACGAAGAGTTCACACTGTTGGATAACATCGTATTTTGTTTGTTTGGCATATAAAGCTGTTTTATTGGGATCTTCTTTTCTAAAGTACTTCAGAAGATAAAAATTGCATTTATCAAAAAAAATTTTGACAAAAACTGTTTATTTTCAACGTAGAATCCGAATCCGCTGTGAAAATATGCAGGCACCATTTGAAAAAATCAGCCAGTCTGTTTAAGTCACTTCCAGTTTAAACCGGAAGTTCACTTTGCATCCAATCGATAGAGCATACCCTTGTGACCCATGGTAACGTTGTCAATTTAAAAAAAAGTAGATTGGTGACATCTTTATGGGGGTGTCCAGGTGGTCTTGAACACCCGTTACAAACAAGTTAAATAAATGGTATGACATTGGCATAAATTTATGTTCAGTTTTAATAAGGTAAATAAAAGCCTGTTTTCTATAAAGTTCCTGCGACACCCTTTCAACTTCATCATCAGACATCATATCCTCTGAACCACCTAGAATCTGAGAATTTTTTGAATAAATTAACCTCGATGGGGTGGCTGCATTGTTTCATTACTATGCTCTTATGACCAACATATTCTCACCATCTCAATGACACCACAATATTGCATTATCCGTCCGCAAAATCTCAAATCAATGTTTATACTGATAGCTGGACGGTTTATGAAAAAATGACAACCTACAAAGAAAGCCCGCTATGGTCACTTGACCGCAATATAAACATTTTATTAAATATAAGTGTGGGTAGTTGAACCAAACAGATTATTGTCAAATGTATTGTTTTCTTATCAAAGCAAAGACATCGCCTTTTTCTAAAACACCTAGAAGTCGTTGCCTTTGCGTTTCTGAAATAGTGGAAGCGTTGCAAAATATAAGAGATTGTGAAATGACTGAACAAGGACAAATTCACCATTTAGATTCCGACAGTGATTCTTCAGTGAGACAACGAAACTTATTATTTTAGTGATGGTGATGACATCTTCAGCGATTCTGATGGTTGGTGTACAGTCTGTACATCTGTTGATTATTCTAATTGTTGATGTACAACTAAATGTTCTTCGATATTCAGAGAAGCGAAAAATTTTATTGATCAAATGGCCAGAGCAAGTTTTATAATATTTGGATTTGGCATCAATAAACTTCTAATATCATATTAACTCTTTGGCTACTTCGGCAAACTGATAGGCCCCCAAAAGGTAGAAAACTACTGTGACGATGGGATCAACACATAACGTCAGGTTATGGTGAAACATCTAAATCAAAAGTCAAATGCAAAAGCATGGGTAGTGGAAAGAGATAATTGGTTATTAATTTATCTTGTTGTTTCAGGAAGTAGTTCTCAATGCAAAGAGCAAAATTTGCTCAAATTGTCAAAGCACAAAGACCAACTTTTTCCGTTCCGAGTTCTACAAATTTGTAGGAACACATAGACTAGAATTTGAATTTTGATGTTTGCTCTTTTCCAAAAATGTTCTAAAAAACAAAAAGTTCTTTATTGACTTGGCAGAAAAGTTAGTTGTTCAAGAAACTTATGAGTCGCTGACACTATCCACTTCATTCACTAACGTCTAATCCTCTGAGCAGGAAGTGGATTCTATCAGAAAAAGAAGAAATAAAACCAATAAATATTGCAACCCTTATAAAAAAACCTTTGTGCGGTTCTTGCAATGTTTTTTAAAATATTTTTTACTAAATAATAAATTAATTTATCACTTTCTTATATTATTAACCGACTTCCAAAAAGGAGGAGGTTATAAATTAGTCGCGTTTTTTTTCGCTTTTTTTTGTATGTATGTTACCTGTTTTCTTCTCCTGTGGTGCACCGTTTTGAATATATATGGTCTTGTTTAATAGAGTATATATCCGGATTGGTGAAAGTTCAAATTTTGGAAAAGAATTCTATTGGTAAAGGGATAAAATTTGTGAATGAACACATGAGTGCATGGAAATCGACCAATATCCCCAATGTTTTAGTCGATTTTTCGATAACTCCTTATGGATGTGTATAGTTTTTTAAGGTTTAATCTATTAAGGAAGATCATATACTTTTCTGCGACGTGCAACTTGCAGTTTTGCAGAAAATCGCCGAAAATTCCAAAATTCTTATCAAAAATTTTATCGATATGACATAACCATTTCCTCATAAATATTTTAATTCCAACGTTATAGTGCAGTAATTTTAGGCACTGGAAGTTTTAATTGCGAATTTGAAAATTTTCTATGTACATCTTAAGCATATAGGTAGTAAAGCATAGTATTTTTGGCTCCTTAAATCAATGAGTAGCAAGCTCATTTTGTTTGTACTCATATACCAGGCAAATACCTATTTAAATGAAAATTTTGCGAAGACGGTGCTTTTGGTTGTCACATTCTCCCGGCCTAATAGAGAACTCAGTGACAACACATGTCAAACTTTAAACTGCTATTTGGTGCGTTTATAGACAGGGTGTTTAGTTATAGCAAACAAAATCACAAAGAAAAGTGATAGAAGGAGTTGCATTTATATGAAGATTGAAATATAGGACGGACTAGAATGATAGTGGTCCGTAGGCAGCCGTATATACAGGATGGTTGGAATATAGGGTGGACTGGACGTTTGGTGGTATAAAAATTTTGGGAAAAAAGTGAAATTAAAATTATATAGGGTGATTAAAAAAATGTTATATGATGGGGACATAAGCAAATCATATACAGGATGGTTGAAATATTTGCTGGAGTTCAATTATATTTATACAGTGTGATAAAAAATTATTTCTTTTACAGCCCATAAAAAGTTGCATAAAGTGTGGAGAGGAATTAATGTTACACAGGGCGATAATATAAAATGTTAAAAATGAAATAATTTATGGGGTAGCCCACAAGGAATTATATACTATAGTTGAAATATAGGACGGATTTAACTCCGTAAATATGAGATGGATTCTACTCCGTCCTATAGTTTACAGAAGGCAGCTAACAAATGTATGCTTGTCCATTGGCAGTCGTATGTACAGGAAGGTTGGTACATAGGTTGGAGTGGAATTACCTATAGTTGTACAGGGTTGTCAAAAAAAGTTTAAAAAAGTTTACATGGCGTAGTCCATAAGGCATAAATATATTTTGGGCTTATTAAGTCAACGCTTACTAGTACATTTTGTTCGTAAAGATTTACATGTCATTTTAAATGAGAAAGTATCATTGTGTAATGTTGAGGCTTTCGATGTTACCTGGTTCTGTCTATTAAGGTTATACATACAAAATAAAGAATAAAGAATGAATACTACCTGAGTTCAAAAAAACTAAAAAGTTGAAAATAAAACATTTAAAAAAATATATATAACCGACTTCTATCTATAACTAAAAAGCTAAAAATAATTATAACAAAATACAACTCTAGCAAATAAATAACACATTCAATGTTGTTAGGTACCTACCCAGGAAGTAAAAAATGTAAACATTAAAAGGTGCTCATTCTGTACATTAATTACCTACCAATCTAGTATATTTTTGAAGTCGGTGCCAAGCAACAATCAAGTTTGATGAATTAGTAGATAAGTACACAATGAAGGATTTTAGATTTGCTCGGCACCGGCTTCAAAATATACTAGATTGGTAGGTAATTAATTTGTACAGAATGAGCACCTTTTAATATTTACTTTCTGGGTAGGTACCTAACAACATTGAATGTGTTATTTATTTGTATTTTGTTATAATTATTTTTAGCTTTTTAGTTATAGGTAGAAGTCGGTTATATTTTTTTTAAAAATGTTTTATTTACCACAAAATAAAGATAGCCCATAAACAATGCTTTAAAACTCATATCTACCGTTGTTGATCTCTCTAGGTACTTCAAAATATCGGTCTTACTAGTGATAACGCTCTACCCTATAAACAGTTTCTTCCATTAAATACCAAAAAAATTAATAAACTTTATATAGAAGATTTTATCTACATAAAAGTACTATGTATTTATACAGATTATGTTTACTTAAATTGTAATATTGAGAATTCAGTTCATCCTGTTTCAACGGTATTAAGAATGGTTTCCTTCTGCAGTGTGTAGTAGAACACCCTAAAATCAACAGCGGATTCAAGGGTGGGTTCGTACGAGATCTGCCACCTGACTCTCATCTTGGAATCTGCCCCTGCCCAAAATATCATTCTCTAACGTTATAAAATCCAGGACGATAATTTTTACTGAATGATGTCATCTCAAAGATGTAGGAACAATGATATTAATGCAGAGGGTCTCCGATTTGGACTCTCTTGGAGTATATTGAATTCGATAAATTGTTTGCTTCAAAATAAAAAATACATATATTTCTCTAAATTTTTGTTGCTAAGTTTTACTGATCAAATTTAATACGTTCAGATTTTTGTGTTTTTATGGCAATAAATAATTTAAATATGAACAATATACACTTAATTACAAAGTAATCTTCTTTAATACAGCAACCCTTTCAGGTAGCGCATAAAATTGTCATCAAAAGACGAGTTCCCTTTCAAATGAAAAAGTTACATATTGCTAAAATTATTTACCTAACGCCATTATGATCACATCTAACCGCCAAATGATAAACAAAGATGGTTTTATCTATAACCTTATGTAAACATTCATATTAATTTCAACACAATAATTCTTATCTCGAAGAATAAATACTATAAATCAGTAAAACAGTTTATTCATAATGCTATAAAAATAATGAGTATTTTGTGGTTACAATATTAGTAATCAAAAATGTAATGTTCTGAATTTAATTTAAATACCTAGTTATTTGGGGAACAACTTGCTAATTTTATTATTTGTCTAACTACGTAACTGAATGGAGCATCTTTATTGATACAGTGTGCTTGAAAAACTTGGTAATAGAAATAATTCAAAAATACAGGTCTCTCTCTCCCTCTCTCTCGTATAGATATGAAATGCTTTTTTAATCGAAAAATGTTTAAACTTTAATTTAAGCATAGTCTGAAGTAGTGATGTGCCGATTCGATTATTTCAGTAATCGAATAATCAATTATTCATGTAACAATAATCGATCTATAATCGATTATAAATCGATTATTACTGGATTAAATTCTACTATGATTTATTTCAGGTAAATTTTTGACATTTTGGTGCAAAATGAAAAGATATTTTTAAGAAACTACCTAACTTCGTAAATCGTAATTCTCACTCAATAAAACTATTGAAGTTTTAAACAGTTCTTCATAAAAATAAACAACTCATGAAATTGAGATTTATTACAAATATTGTTTACCTTAATATAAAGTTAAAAACATTAATGTAATGTAACAGTAAAATTTACCATAATTTTCATCTTGTGGCAACACTTCAAGAGAATCCTAGATCCGTCTATGAGCCTTGACAGGTATTGTCAGTGCCCCGCTGGCTGGCTGTTGCATGCTCGTACTTTTAATGCAATATTTACTATTGTTTTTAACCAATTTCCCGGCATTATAGCCAAAATCCAAGATAGACAAGTTGAAGTGGAATTTATGAACTTTCAAAATATCTTTAGTATATCCCGATCGGACTAATACAATGGGATCGCAAAATATTTATCAAATGTATTTAAATTTCAATTCTTCTAAAACAGCTTATTCATTAGTATCTATAATGAGCCCAAACAGTTTGGGTTTACTCGTGTTTTTTTTTGTTTTTTTTTTAATGTATTTATTTTACAATTTTAGTGAGTCAATAGCTTAATTGGATGCAGTTCTCAAATCTAATTATTTTTTTCGATATTGCCTAAAATAAGGTAGGTATTTTACTTTTAAGCATCATTTATTAGCTTGACCAACCTCGTTTACTGTTGAATACAATAACTTGTTTTCTAAATATGTATATATATTAAGAAAATATATGATTCTAACTTAGGTGGATCCAGTATATTGTAGACGATCTGTTAATTATACTGTCATTCATTTGATAGTCTCCTTTCCACGGAATCTTATACAGTTTTGATTGATACAGCATAATAGGACGTTGTTTTCAATTTTAATAAACTTTGTCTCCGGGATATTCCGGAACTAATCCAAGATCTTTTCAATTTATCCCATGTTTCGAATACAAAAATTTCATATTTTTAATACCGGCGACATCACCACAGCATACTGTACAAGTAAATCGTTAAAAAAGTTTTTCCCATTTTCTAACGGTACAATGTATGTTAATGAAAAAAATATTGGGCCACTTCGGGATCTCCCGGAACGACGAATTGTGAACCTACTTCTTTTTGAAGTCAGTTAATAAAATTCAACAGCAATCAGTAGACGCCATAACGTAAATAGGAGTTTGTAAACCATAACTGACAAAATTTTAACACCGAACTCGTAGAAGTAAATTATTTGAGCCTGAAAAACCCCCAAAAATATTGAGTATTTTCGTTTTTTGCTTATAGTATGAAAAGTAATGATCTGTTCATAATCAAAATCTTTAGAATGAGTTTATAAATTTTGATTGGAAAAGTTTTCATAAGAAAAGATGGAAAAACCCATATAAAGTGAGTATTTTTAAAAAAATCTGGATTGTAATAACAGCTGGTACCTTAATCTGGCTCCTAATGATAGTTTGTAGCGTTGAGATTAATAAGGCTGCAGTTCGATATTGTGATCTTCAGTATTGTAATTTAAATAATTTGTACAAATATTTTGCAGAAAGTATCGTATTAACTTCGATAGTTTGATAGAGTTATGCAAAATATATTTTGAAAGCTCAAGAAATACACTTCACTTTGTTATAGTGCCATAAAATGTATTAATACGGCTTGTGACGAAATTATACTGACTATTCTCACAACACATTACGGGTATTTTATAAATCTCTTTAATACATCTGCTCTCGAATTTAATAAACAACTAATAAATAACATGTAATTTTGACCAGTTGACAAAATATTATTTAAATTAAACCTAATGTGTGTTATATCATTTTAATGTAGAGGAAAAACTGATGGTATTAGGTTTACATTAATATTCAATATTTACCAAGAAATTTCACTTCAAAATCTCTCTTACTTTTTCCAAAAATGACCCTTTTTATAATTCATGCGTGTTTCCACCGATAATGTGTGCTGAATTCTGAACCTGTAATCATTCTTTAACTCTTTATGCAATTATATTCTTTATAAACCCTTCTATAGTCAAAACAATTATAAATTTTAACAAATATTTTTTTAAAAATTTTATCCAAAATTTTAACTAGCTAAACTAATTTTGATTATCGCTGACTTCTTACCTCTTATTAATCCTCCTCCTTACCTTTTCATATCACGTTTCTTTTAAAATAATACAAGTTCTGATGTTCAAGATAGTCTCATGCCCTGAACCATTTATTATGATATTCTACCTACTTTACCCGGCTCAATTTAAATATAACTTACTCTGCATATCAATTCTATCATTGACTTTCATATATTTGTCTCAAAAATGTGATTAGCTTTATTTTATTTACCTAGATTTCTATAGGAGTAATAATCTTAAAAAATTTGATGTATTTACATTATTATTCACCTTCTCTGATGTTATGTCTTATTTTCTACACTGCTAATAACTAGATTAACTGACAAACCTGATAAGTGTCTTTCATTACCATTTATTTCAATTTATTTTCTATTACAACTAAGACTTATTCCTGGCTTGCCTTGCCTCCAAATTGTACGCTCCTAATATATCCTACTTGAATCTTGTCATCAGCACAATGTAGTCAGCTTAACTAGACCAAATGTTTAGTCAATTGTCTGCTCTTCAGTAAGAAATGGCAAAATTATTCAAACGAAATAATGAAAAATAAAATGCAATATATTTTCGCAAAATTCAAACAATCTATTCAAAAAAATTACTATATTACTGAAATTTATTACTATTTATAATTACGAAACAATATTTCAATATAATTCTCTAAATTGTACACCATAAATAGCTCATTTAATGATATTAAAAGTAGAATACGAAGAAACGTGTTTCCAAAAATATATTTCATATTCGGAATCCACGAACAGAGAAACATTGGAATCTCTAAATCATAGTAAAACAGATAAGACTATTTACGTTAATGAGACTGCAATTAAATACAATTTTAGAAGTGTTTAAGTAATAAAGCCGTTTCTTTAGAAGGCCACTATTTACAATTCATAAAACAACTCACTATTTACTATTACAAAAATTTAAGAAAATAGTAGAAAAAAAACATTATACTGTCAATCTGTGATTCGTCATTCGAAACGTTTTTTTTATAATAGCAATTCTGCAATTGATTTACAGTAACTAATGCTGCTCAAATAATTTAATTTGGTATAAGACAATGAGAGAAAGCAATATAATTCACAGCTTCAGGAAAGGCTTAGACTTTCAACGTCCGTTTTCACCCTTTGTTACAAGGCCGTAGCCAGCTACATTCAAACTATCCGGAATTTTGGGATTTTGGGTTTAGATAATGAATTTGAACCAATTAACCATCTTTATTATAAACATAAATTTAATATGAATACATTTTTAAATATCTCGGAAATATATGAAAAAAAAAACATAAAATGTGCAGTCCTAATCACCCTTTAAAACTTATCCATAACCACGCCCCCCAGAAAAAAATACAGCATCAGAAAAACTTTATAAGCTTTGAACTTTCATCAATCATCCAAATCAATTATCTGAAATGCCAAAATTGTCTATGAACCCCAGCAGCCGAGTTAGCATATATGTTGTTTCAACCCATGTAGTGCTTTTATTCTGATGTAAACTTTTAGCAATAAACACGCTTTTTCTAATTTTCGAACATTTTGTTATTTACTTTATTTTGATATATATATTTTTTTCAAATTTATTATGGTCATCCGTCATCATGCTCAGCCTCTAGGTACTCACTGCTGAACATTGATCTGACATAAATCTTTTCTACTCTGTGCCTGTCTACCCATCTGGGCCGCAGTCGTTCTCTGTTTTGGAAAATTTCGTGTCAGATGCTCTGGCAATATGCCGTGCTCAGTTCTATTTTAATATTCTTCTTCTCTTATCTGTATTTGAAATTGTTTCTCTCAAAGATGTAACCTAACATGTCTCGTTCCATCGTTCGTTGGGCGACTTGAATCTTATTTATCGTCTATTTATTTAGAGTAATTGTCTCCATCCCTTACGTCAAGGTAATAGTCGTTGATCAAATACATTTATTTTTAAGCATGTTGGTATCAATGACATGGAACAAGATTTGTTTAAAATTTTTAAACGTTGTCCATAAAAGCCCCATCTTCATTTGATTTTCTCCAGTTTGGTAGTCTGGACTCACTGGGATTTCATGTCTTAGATATTTATAGGATGATGATACCTGCTTGATCTCAGTATCGTTCAGAGAAATTTTGCCTCTAACGACAGTTATATGACATATGACTGAGATTAAAAATCTTAATATTTAGTCCTACATTTATGGATGCTACTTGAAAAATATATAGCATTCTTCTGGCCTTGTCGAGTCTTTCCGAAATTAGAACTATATTGTCAGCAAATCTGAGGTGATTTAAATTTTCGCTGTATATGTTTATTCCCAGATCGTCCCATTTTATCTGTATGAACACAATAACAACCAAAAACATGTGTGAATAGCTTTGATTAGATAGTGTCCTCTTGTATGCGTTCTATTTGAAAATTACCAATTTCTTCATGAAGTCTAACTCATGCAGTTGCAGTTCATAGACGTTTTTTAATGATTGTGTTATATGGGTTATTGGACAATTAGCATAAGCTAGAAGTATTTACTATTGAGCACTTTCGTCATCAACAAAAATGAAGGACACATGTTCAATTAAAGGCGGATATATATTTGTCTGATGTATCGTGTCGTGATGCTCTCTGACATCATGGTTAGTGTTCACATTTATGTGTCGTGTTCTGAAGCCTTCTGACAAAACCTCGCAACCATAGAAATAATGCTTAAATATAGAGTACCTACGTTAGTTCCCGAGAAGAACGAAACGCATTTGAGGAAAACTCAATATTATGTGCTTGTATACGTCAGTTAAGTGACGTGTAGCTATTGCTTGCAGCTCTAGAAACACAAATACGCCCACTCAGTTTCCTCTTTCTTTCATCCAGCGATGATTCCACTAATACACATTGAGTAATGTATATTTACTCACTGCTTGTACCGGCGCCCATACCTCACACACTCTAACTTTAGATATTATCTTTAAGAACACAACACTGAATATTTTATGCTCTAAGGCACCATCGCTCTGATGCGTCACTACACAAAACATCACAACATATGGCATATTACTAATATAAACAGGATAATACAAAATGCACGAAACAGATACCGTTCTGACGCGTCACGTCATGACACGTCAGACAAATAAATATCCACCTTAAGGCTTTAATCACTTGAAGACAGTTGTTTGTACCATAAATGCCTCCTGGATTGACAGATTGAGAGCTCTTTCTTTTCTCGGTGGGTGATGGTGCATGGCCGTTCTTAGTTGGTGGAGCGATTTGTCTGGTTAATTCCGATAATAAACGAGACTCTAGCCTGCTAACTGGGCGTATTTCGACATCCCAAGTACACACAATTCTCCTAGCCGCACGAGATTGAGCAATAACAGGTTTGTGATGGCCTTAGAGACACGCTACACTGAAGTAATCAGCATGTCCTCCCTGGCCGAACGTCCCAGGTAACCCACCGAACCTCCTTCGTGCTAGGGATTGCGCCTTACAACAGTTCCCATGAACAAGGAATTCACAGTAAGCGCGAGTCATAAAGTCGAATTGATTACGTCCGTGCACTTGGTACACACCGGCCGTCGCTACTACCGATTGAATGATTTATTGAAATCCTTGAACTGGTACTCGATGGCGTTTTGAATTGATTGACTTTTTGAATTAAAATTATTTACATAAATGGCATGTTTATAATCAATTCTTTCAAATAGGCTTGGTCTAAAACCCCATTCAGTAATTAACAACTCTTGCAGTTGTTTGAAGTTAACTGCCATCAAATCTCAGGATCCCAACCCAATATGGCCAATAGGCTTTAAGATCTGAATGCGCGCAAGCTAGTCCACTATTGAAATATTCAAAATCTGTACAATACACCTAAACGTATTTAGCGACACTGCATCTACCAATTCTGTCTGACTCTTCAAAGATATTCGGCCTCACAATATGATCTGAGATACGTAAATAAAATCGGGGATCTTGCGTCTTGAACATTCCAGTTCACATGTTCTGTTGGTTTCAAAATCAGCCAAGTCCATTGGATGCTGTAATTCATGTTGTCTGAACAAATTTGGGACCTCAAACATCTATAGCCGGCAGGTGTGGTTGCTGGTGGCCGACCCTGCAATAGCCTTCTATCGTATCATCTGGTCTTTCAACCTACCTTTGACTTTGTCCATCGTAAATAAGAAAATTAATCGAAAAAACTGTTAACCCTCCAGTAGTCTCATCCAAAAATTATAAACGAATAGTCGCACTCTATCTCTCAGATCTCTTCATATCCTCTGAAATATTTATCGATATTTAGTTTTATCAAGTCAAGATTTGGTGTTTAAAACTGTAAGGAACAAAAAAACTATAAACCAAAATCAAAAGCTGAAACAAAATGAGTCATATTTGGCACTTTAACACAGGTAGGAAATAAACTTAAAAAAAAACTTTTTTTAAGTTTATTTATAAACTTATAATGAAAAAGCTAAAAAATAAAATGTCAAAACATGGAACAAAATTATGTAAGTTCGGTAAAACAAGTATATAAATAACTATAGTTTTGAGCCCAAACAAAACATTATAAATGATTTGAGCATCGCGTACACATCATTACCGAATGTTGTTAACATTTTATGCATTACACCACATTAATTTTCTTTTTTAAACACAAGCTGTACACTTTGTCCTACTCCTCTTGTACCTCAATACCCAGTGATTTATTTATATGGACAAGCATATTTGGAGGAATATTGATGTTAGCTACTCGATTTCTAAAGATGCTCTTCAAAAAGCTGAAAAGCTAATATTTCCAAAACTGAGAGACTGTACATTTCCTTCGTAAATGGCTTGAGCGTTGATTCCTGCTACGTTTAACATACTGTAACAAAACAACCATTGGTCTGTGAACTTCCGCTTTCTTAGGAATGTATGACACGAGTGTGCAGGAAGAATGAAAACCAAACATGCTTGACAATGGGAGGAACTTCTTTCCGATTTTTTCACGGGGTGCCTTCAATAATAAGATTGTGATTATTAACTATATCAAAAACCAAGCTGCCACTTATTATCTATTGTTATGTATTGCATAGATCCAGATATGATGGAACAAAATCTTATTACTATTGCACGCCCAATGTTTGGCTATTTGTAAGGCCCTTCTGTTTGCAACCCAACATACAATTCTAATGCTTTCGTGTAAAACATCTAAGCGTCAGCACCAAATGTTACGTTTTGTCTAAAATCAGGCTTCTAATATAAAAATTCCCCATATCGGTGCTAGTTTGTCGATAGCTACTCGTTCTTTTCTAGTGTTTTTGTCATCAAAGCGGACGCATCTCAATAAAAACTTGAAACGTTGGAGAGACATAGTCAGCCTGAATATTTCAATCCCCTTGCCACTAGAACCCCACCAATTTTGGGTATTTTATTTATTTATTTATTTTACATCAGCTAGGTACACTAAACCAAGAAGTGCTTTTATTGCATTTGTATTTGTTTATTTTGCATCATTTGCACGTGCCTGGCCTACGATAACTTTGTTGGAATTTCTACTATTTGATGCAGAAGATTATCAGTGATTATACACTTCCAGCATTCCAGTTTTCATTTCCAGGCAGATAAGTCCTTTTTAGGAGGTTCGTGTTTTGCCAATTAATTTGTCTACCCTTAACGACAAAAAAAATCAGTGCAGACAGCTCCTCTTGTAATATATTGTTTTTCATTTCTTTTTTCTTCACTCTCTTGCAATAATTCATCATGAGTATCGTCTACTGGCTCTTTATCTTTGTAAGCGAGCTTGTTCTTCATCATAAGAATACATTTCTAAAAAACAATTTATTAGCAATATAAAACATATTTAATACCTCTATTGACTAGTCACACTGTATGTCCTAGATAACCAAACTTTAAAATCAGTAGTCGCAATAATTTTCACAGTTCACAAGTCCAATTACTTCCGTTCGGCGACAAATATTAAATTTACTTAGCAGTATGACTCGTTGACTAGGTGTAGAGAGGATGTCACGAGCATAAATTACAACAATATTTATATTGGCTTGATCTCTCAGATCGACTGCGGCTACTGGAGGTTTAAATTGAAAGGTCTCCGTCATAACCTTATGAACTGAGTAACAGCAATTCATCTAAATCATTTTATTAGGACAATTATTAAAGAATATCTCATAAAAGTTCGGATTGCTGTAACTCCAGTAATAAAATGCGTAAACAGACGAATTGTTGTATTTGTACTGACCTCAGTCTTTGGATCTTTTAAGTACTGTATATTACTAGCATGATGAATATTTTCCAGAAATGCCCTTTGTTTTTCAATTACACTAATGAAAGGATTTAGTTGAATTTTTATGTCAGTCCAGTTCATAATTCTCGGAGTTATATATCGTCGCTGTGTTACTTATGTCATTTATCAATCGTAAGTGAACCAAGTAAAAAAAAAAAGCTTGTCGTCCCAGCGAACCTGTCTGGTGGGCCCTAAAATGAGTTTTATGCCTTATCGTAGATCCACCAACTAGTTTATATTTTATAATTCTACATAATTTTTACAAAATTTCAGCTCATCTTCATCAATATTTGTTTCCTTTCAGTGTTGGAGCAGAGTATACGTATTATCAAGAGTTAGTAATACAGCAACAATTTGACCTCTGATTATTTAAGAACTAAGCAATTTTGAACTTGATGCCTATGAGAAAGAACTTTTGTTCCAGCCATCATAAACAACATCATACTATATATTCAGCTAATTTGACTGAACGTCATTTTTCATGAGGATTTTACATACTAATTCCTAAATTGGGCAAATTAAAAAACATTTCTCTTAACCTTTTTATGTTATTTTTTCTTCCACATGTTTTGATTTTCTTATTTCCTCCTAGTATATTAGTAATAAATTACCATTAATGGTCCTTCTGTCAGAAATGTTAGCATTTGGATGTGTGATGAGCTAATATTTTGAGGGGAAATTTTACAAATATTAACTGAAGTGGGTAAGAGATGACTAAACAGTTGCTTTAAGAAATGCAATAATCCGCTCTTTTGTAATGTTATCAACTTGCATATCTTCAAATATTTCATTGCCAAAATTACTAACTTTGATTTCTGTTACTGAATTGAATAGATATGTATAAATCAGGCTGTAGTTTTGCAATAGGAATGTGTGATTACAAAACGAAAAAACGTAAGTTTAATATAAATACGTATCATTTACAAAAAATATTTTTTTTCATAATATTTACGTTGACAACTTGCTGGAGGATGACTTAAAATTCTGCAAACCCAGACAAAACTAATAAGAATTTATTAATTTTACTTTTTTACAATTCACCGATACATATTTTAGGTACATTTGAATATGATGCCAGAAATACTTGATATTCATCAGTTGTCTGATGTCTTTATATGTTGGCTCTTTGCTTGCAATCATTGCCCAAGTTTGCAAGGATTGGGTCTTAATTATAAAGGACGACTTTGGCAACACTTTTTGAAAGTTTTTTTTAGGTTATTATATTTTACACATAAATATTAATCTGGCATATTTTCTAGTAAGGAATATTTTTAGGGCTTAGGTTAAAAAAATCTGAAGTAAAATTATTTTATTATTTAACTGGTTGGTCAGATTATTGGCATTGTCCCAACACATTGGGTATGTTTAATTTAACGATAACTGTAGGTAACTGCTTCTTTGTATGTTCTCTCTTTTTAACCGACTTCCAAAAAGGAGGAGGTTATCAATTCGTCGCGTATTTTTTCGCTTTTTTTTGTATGTATATTACCTGATTTCTTCTCCTGTGGTGCACCGTTTTGAATGAATATGGTCTTGTTTAATAGAGTATATATCCGGATTGGTAAAATTTCAAATTTTGGAAAAGAATTCTATTGGTAAAGTGATGAAATTTGTGAATGAACACATGCGTGCATGGAAATCGACCAATATCCCTAATATTTTAGTCGATTTTTCGATAACTCCTTATGGTTGTGTATAGTTTTTTAACGTTTAATCTTTTAAGGAAGATCCTTATGTGATCTCATATACTTTTCTGCGACGTGCTACTTGCAGTTTTGCAGAAAATCGCCGAAAATTCCAAAATTCTTATCAAAAATTTTATCGAAATGACATAACGGACATTTCCTCATTAATATTTTAATTCCAACGTAATAGTGCGGTAATTTTAGGCACTGGAAGTTTTAATTGCGAATTTGAAAATTTTCTATGTACATCTCAAGCATATAGGTAGTAAAGCATAGTATTTTCGGCTCCTTAAATCAATGAGTACCAAGCTCGTTTTGTTTGTATACCAGGCAAATACCTATTTAAATGCAAATTTTTCCATTTTGCGAAGACGGTTCTTTTGTTTGTCACATTCTCCCGGCCTAATAGAAAACTCAGTGACAACACATGTCAAACTTTAAACTGCTATTTGGTACGTTTATAGACAGGGTGTTTAGTTATAGCAAACAAAATCACAAAGTGATAGAAGTAGTTGCATTTATATGAAGATTGAAATATAGGACGGACTAGAATGATAGTGGTCCGTAGGCAGCTGTATATACATGATGGTTGGAATATAGGGTGGACTGGACATTTGGTGGTATAAAAATGTTGGAAAAAATGGGAAATTAAAATTATATAGAGTGATTAAAAAACTGTTATATGATGTGGACATAAGCAAATCATATACAGGATAGTTGAAATATATGCTGCAGTTGAATGATACTTATACAGTGTGATTAAAAAAATTATTTCTTTTATACCCCATAAGAAGTTGCATAAAGTGTGGAGAGGAATTAATGTTATAACGGGCGATAATATAAAATGTAAAAAATGAACTAATTTATGGGCTGGCCCACAAAAAGTTATATACTATGGTTGAAATATAGGGCGGATTTGACTCCGTAAATATGGGATGGATTCTACTCCATCCTATAGACGGCAACTAACAAATTTATGCTTGTCCGTGGGCAGTCATATGTACAGTATGTTTGGTACATAGGTTGGAGTGGAATTATCTATAGTTATACAGGGTTGTCAAAAAAAGTTGAAAAAAGGTTACATGGCGTAGTCCATAAGGCATAAATATATTTTGAGCTTATTAAGTCAACGCGTACTAGTACATTTTGTTCGTAAAGATTTACCTGTCATTTTAAATGAGAAAGTATCACTGTTTAATGTTGAGGCTTTCGATGTTACCTGGTTATATCTATTAACCTTATACATACAAAATAAAAAATAAAGAATGAAAACTATCTGAGTTCAAAAATACTAAAAAGTTGAAAATAAAACATTTTAAAAAACAATATAACCGACTTGCTCATACACAATCCATAGTAAATCACATAAGCAATAATACAATGTAATGTATCCTGTAAGAGAGAGATGAACTCTCTGTGCACAGGAGCTAAGAGAATACAAAAAAAAAATTAAAAACTAATACAAAATTGAATTACACGCTAAAAGATTTATTTCTAATGAGCGCCGTAAGGTGACATTAGACAAATGATATTCTCGTACTGAGGCGAACATGACCCAATGATCCTACTTGCTAATTACAGTATTTAAGTGATTACATTATATCAGTAATAACATATACTTATACATACGCACATCCAAAATACACATATACTGTTTTACGTTCTATACTCATACATACATCATACTCACATATACCGCTATACAAATATTCTTCTACATTTATATCTATAGTGTTCGAATTAATTTCTACCTATTTCTTATAATATATGGACTTGTACTATCTAGGCGTTGTATTTGAAACCCACAGTTTAAGCTTTTTTTATCATTTGTTTTCTACAATTCATAGCTTTAAGATTGTTGTCTAGTTTATTGAAATATTTAATGGCTTGGTATTTAGAATTCTGTATACTGCAGTTTTTAGTTATTTTTGGAAGTAACAGTGGTTTATTTCTTGTTATACTATTCGAGTGAAAATATTTATCTTTGAAGCTGTCATAATGAAACTTGAGGGATTCTAATATAAAACATTGTTTTAGGCTTAAAGGAATTGGATCTACTGTTAGCTTATCTATTTTGGCTCTTTTTAGTAACCTGTTTTGTATATTGATTAGTACATCAATCACTTTATTGTACGCTCCTCCCCAAGCTAGTATCCCATACATTGCAATGCTATGAAATAGTGCATAGTAAATCCTTAGTAATGTTTTTGCATGCATAAATTCAGACAGTTTTTTGAATATGAAGATTAAATATTTACATTTGCTAACTACATGCTCTATGTGTCTTTCCCATTTTAGGTGTCTGTCGAAATATACACCCAAATACTTGCATGTGTCTACTCTTTTCAATTCTTGACCCTCTATGTTTATTTCTAAATTTTTTGGTATGCTATCTATGTAGCTTCCGAAGGTTATATAAACTGTTTTATTCAGGTTCAATGATAACTGGTTACTGCGGAGCCATTTACTGATTATTTGTATGTAGTTCTCCATAATGAGTTGGGTCTCGCTCCAAGAATTACCGCTGCTTATAATAAGCAGCGGTAATTCTTGGTATCATCCGCATAAGATAATATGTAATTATTGGGTAAGCTAAACAGCAGGTCATTTATGTATAGGAGAAACAGTAATGGTCCTAGTATAGTGCCTTGTGGTACTCCCGTAGCTAGTTTATCTTTGCTACTTTTGTAGTTAGTAATTCTTACAAACTGATACCTATCTGTCAAATAACTTTTAATGAGATTTAGGGTAATTCCTCTAATCCCATAGTTGTTTAGCTTTTCCAATAATATCTCATGATTAACCGTATCAAAAGCCTTCTTCAAATGAAGGAAAGTTGCTATGACAGGCTCTTTCTTTTCTATTTTATCGGTAATTAACTGGTGAACTAGGTAGATGGCATCTTTCGTGCCTTTGTTTTTTAAAAAGCCGTATTGTTTATCCGAGATTATGTTGCAGTCTGTTACGAAGTCAAGAATCCTTTTATGCAATATTTTTTCGAAGACTTTAGCTATATTTGATATTAACGAGATTGGCCTGTAATTCGTACATAATAATTTATCACAATTTTTGTAGATCGGGACTACCTCAGCGATTTTCAGTGCGTCTGGCCACGTCGACATTTCAATACATTTGTTAAATATATATTCCAGAGGTAGTGTTATATATTCGGCAATGTGCTTCAGAGTTTTTACGTTTATACCATCTACTCCACCGGATTTTTCTTTTAAGTTCATAATTATCTTATTTAGTTCTATACGATTCGTTGGTGTTAGAAACATGCTTTTATCATTTGGTGTTGGATGCTCAATGTTATTATTATTTGGCGTATTAATTTGATTCGCTAATTCAGGTCCAATATTACAGAAAAAATTATTAAATTCGTTGGCAATTCTTTGAGTATCGGAAATTTCTTCATGATTTACTCGAATTTTCTCAATATTGTTTGTTTTAATGTTGCGATTTTTGTTAATTTTGTTAATGATAAACTTCCATAAAAGCTTGCTGTTATTTTGTATGGATTCAACCTTTGATTTATCATTCATAATTTTTGCAAGAGTAATTACTTTTTTTAACACTTTGTTATAATTTTTGTATTCATTTTTTAATCTTATGTTTGTAACATCTAGTTTCCACATGCTATACAGAAATTCTTTTTGATTACAAGAGATTATGATTCCTTTTGTCACCCAACTGTGAGGAGCTTTGTTCATATTTCTGTTTTTTTTTTATTTGGACTGTTGCATTATTTATTATCTGTTTGATTTAAGTATTTAGTGTGCTGGTTGCCTCATTAGGATCTTGTATCGATAGCGTTTTGTTCCAGTCGTTTTTCTTAGCAATGTCTGTTAATTTGTTGTAGTTTATTAAATTTAGGCAGTTATTTTCATTGAGTTTTGTAGTCGTGTTATTTAAATTGACTGTTAGAAAAAGTGGATAGTGGTCAGTAAAGGTAATTTTTAATTTAAAAGATGTGATGTCTATACTATTACTTTTTACAAAAATGTTATCGATACAAGTACCAGTATTAGGATTTTCATCGGAAGGTCTTGTAATGCCATTAAAATAAGGTAGATAGTCATTTTCCAACAAACTATTCAAAAAATCGTGACCAATATCGTCTTGTTTCAATGTATCTATATTAAAATCACCTGCTATTAGGTGATTCTTCCTTTTTTATTATTATTCAAAAATGTCTTTATAGTAGTTATAAAGTTAGTTCTACTTATGTCGTGGCTTCTATACAACGCAGATATTTTAAAGCTATTGGTTTTATTAATTTTTATATTAGTACTTAATATTCTATGATTATTTATATTTTCTATATAGCAGTTATGTGACCATGTTTTTTTTATGTACATTATTACACCGTCAGATTTATTAACCCTACTCTCATTGTAATACACATCATAATCGTCAATGTTGAAATATTTATACACATTTTCGACATTCCATGTTTCACAGCATATAATTATGTCAGGTTTAACCTTCAACCTCTCAACGAGAACTACTAGCGAGTTGTAATTGGTTTTTATACCTCTTATGTTTAACTGTAATACTGTTAAATTATTATTTTTATTTATACTTTTATAAGACTCAAAGTTATCGTTAAGGGATTGAAGGTTGCAGAACTCTGATTCTATTATCCTGAATTTATTCAATTCTTTATCGAAAATCATTATTTATTTTTCTTACTCTGGTTTCGGGTTTTGATAGCGCTGGTTGATTGCATTGGGTTGCTTGCATTCATTGGTACATTCAGTTGCTTTGCTTGTTCCAAGTTGCGATATACGTCAATCTTGCTAATATGCGTGGGTATATTAGGCCGCACGGGATAATCCGTATTGTCAATAATTTTTTTGATTTGGTTGATTAGTACTTCACACTTATCTGGATCAGTTAATAGGAGGTGATTCACTGCTTTTTTTGCCTTATACTTGTCATTTGCAAAAGTACAATTTGGGCACTTTACTGAAAATTCTTCCTTGCATTCTTGCAGAGAGTGTTTCCCTGTACATCTTATACAGATGGTTTCATTTCTACACTTTTTACTGTTGTGTCCGTAGCGACCACAGTTTAGACAAGGTTTAATATTCAGGTCATCAAATGCCCTACAATTTTGGTATCCTACAAAAATTCTGTGTTTATTTTTAAGTATGTGATCATACAATTCTGATGTTACTTCAGCAGTAATTGTTAGTTTCTTGTTCTTGTTATTAGCAGAAGTGTGCACTATTTGACATTTGCTCTCAAAGCCACTGAAGTTTCTTTCATTAATGTCCTTCTCTAAGTCTTTTAAATCTACGTTTAAACAGTTATCAATTTCTACTATTTTTAGTCGAGGATTTTTTAGAGTTTCAAATTGTAGAGCACATTTATCCTCAAAATTTTCTTTTACCATTTTTTCCACTTCTAATGCACTTTTTTCATTCATACTTTTAATAATGATATCACCATTATCTAGCCTGTTGTTTTTTTAACCTGGATATTATTATTTTGTACTATTTTCTGAGCAATGGAATTGTATGTATTAAAAGTACTATCATTCCTGTTTTTTTTCCTTATGGTTATCGCCGGCACTCTTTTTTGGGTAGTTGATGTGGTCGTAACTATTTCTGCAAATGTTTTGGTCTGTTCTCTTCATTTGGTTAAGTTAAGCATTTCTTTTAGTATTGTGTTTTTATCTTTTAACTCTTCGTTCAGTTCTTTTAATAATACATTATCATTTTGTTTAGAAATGAGTTCTTGGTTTGCCTTTTCTGTCTTGTTTTTTTCAATTAGTTTGATATTGACAATCAGTTTTTTAGTATTTTCATCTAGCTTCATTTCTGATTTACTGGTTAGGTCCATATCATCATGCAAAGAGCATATCACTATAGCTTCGCCTAGATATCTCACATTTCTCATTTTTTTAAAGTCATCTGAGTGATAGACACTTTCACATAATAGGCAAACTACTATATTAATTTTTTTACTGTTATCCGGAGGCTTATCCGGGGGTTTTTGTGTGCTTGTCATTTTCATGATATGTTTCTGATATTCCGCTTTAATTTTATTTATTAATTATGTTATTCTCCATTATCACGTATTCCTAATTGCTTATTGGCGTTTTTTTGAAGTGACTAATCTTGACACCGATTCGAGTTCGCAAACTAACACGACACAGATGTTGTAGTTATTTTTACACAGATGTTGAGAATTATCTTCGAAAGGCCTTTCGAAATTTTTATGGCTTAGGGCCTAACACTGCAGCCGGCTTAAAAGTTCACGTTTACAAACACTATCAGTCAATGCATGAAACTATTTAAATTAATTATCCGCAGAATACTGGACTGCTTTTTGGATATGAACTTCACGTTTTAATATTCTATAAATTGATCTATTTTTTTTGAAATTTTATCGATTAACCGAAAAATCACGATATTTTGTACGAGCGTTGTCACAACGTGACCATCCCGTCCGACGGTTTTCTGACTATGTTTACATTTTTTACTTCCTGGGTAGGTACCTAACAACAATGAATATGTTATTTATTTGCTAGAGTTGTATTTTGCTGTAATTATTTTTAGCTTTTTAGTTATAGGTAGAAGTCGGTTATATTTTTTTTTAAATGTTTTATTTATAAACCGACTTCGAAAAGCAAAAGGTTGTCAATTCGGCCTAATTTTTTTGTATGTATGTTACCTGTTTTTTTCTCCGGAAATTAACGGATTTGACTAACTATTGTTTTGTGTAATAGAACGTACATACGGATGGGTGAAATTTCAAATTTGAGAATAGAATTACATTCGTAAAGTAATGAAACTTCTGGTTGAACAGACAAGAAAATCGACCAATAAACCTATCATATTGGTCGATTTCTCCAATACCCTTTCCCGATTAGTATAGTTTTTTAAAATGCATTGAGAAAGATCCAATATTCCTATTTAGGGATGTAACGAATATTCGCATTGTCATTCGCATGTGCGAATATTCGCGTCTTTTTTAATATTCGCATTCGCGGTTATTTATGCGAATGTGTTTCACAATGAAAAGCGAAAATAGTTTAAATAAAATTTTTAGTAAAACCTTAATTTTGAGAGGTTATAGGGTGAGTCAAATCCTGCTACAATTTCATACGGGGTGATGTAACAATTTTTCGAGTTTAGCCTGATTCCTTACTCAGTCAACTTTATAATGTCTTGAGAGTTCCTCAGTCACCATTACACAGTTACTGAACTTGTCCCTTTCTCTAAACAAACGGTTTATGATGTTTCACGTGTTGTTTTTTTTTGTGTGATGCATTCAACCTATCGTTTTGTGCTATTGTTAAATAATTTGTAATAAAACATTTTTCGCCAGTAAACCGTTTCTTTAAAATATATCTCCTACTTCTAAACTTTTTTAAAACGTTTCGATACTTAATAGACCCCTAGCTTTAACTTCAGAGCCAAGTTTAAATTTGACAGGGCTCAGACTAGCTCCAGGCCGTTTGTCAGGGCAAATTGGAAATATGCAGAATATTTTCCTAAGGGTGTGTCCCACGTAAACGAGCTTCACAAACTTCTTATAACTCATAAACCAAAATATTATATTCATATCAAACTTTGAGTGTAAGGGTTTGGTTTTAGGATACAGAATTTTTTGTTTATACATCTGTGACACAACAAACGTTCTGCAGATATTTCAGTTTATGTATTGAAAATAGAAGACTTCTTTATGTAATAAGTATATACAATACAATTTGTGTTATAATATTTGATTAAACCAAAATAAGTAAATTATATTACTTGTCTTTTAAAACAAACGGTCGTAAATGGGCGATCAAATGTGTATTTGTGATTGCTTACTTTTGGCAGCATATTTAAAAATCTAATATTCGCATTCGTATTCGCGAATATTGGAAGAAAAAATTCGCAATTGCATTCGTATTCGCGAATATCGGAAATCGGACATTCGTTACATCCCTAATCCCTATCAAAAATACCATCGAACTGACTTAACTGACTTTTCCACATTTGTATTCCAACGTAATAGTTCTGGTTTTAATAACGAATTTGAAAATTTTCTATCTACATCGCAAGCAGATAGGTAGCAACGCTGTACCCAATGGGAGTGTCTGGGGTTCAAATCCCCCCCCCCCGAAATTTTGGAATAATAGGTTTCAAGATTCAGTTTTAAACAATTTACCATCTATTTTAGAAAAATAAATTTTATATTTATACATTTTTATATATCCAAGAAATGCAAATTAATAATATCCTAATTAGTCCATGGCCATCAAAAAAACATGCAACCCCTTACGAAAAAATTGTCTGACTACGGCCTTGACAGGTAGTATAATTAATAATATGAAACCTATTTTGAACTCTTTAAATGTTGATTTACCTGAAAACTTTTCAATTTTCTCAAGGCCGTGCTTTTGGTGTCACCAACTCTCTGCCTAATAAAAAATCGAGTGGCAACACAAGTCAAGCTTTAAAAAACAAATATTCGATGCGATTATACACAGGGTGTTTAGTATAGTTAACAAAACCAAAAAGTTATAAAAACAATAGTAATAATAATTAATTTAATTAAACATATTTTTGACGGGCTTACCAAGTTCATTTTGTAATGTTGGAGCTTTCAGTGTTACGTGTTTCTGGTCTATTAAAGTTATGCGTACAAAATAAAAATAAATATAGATCGTTGCGCAAACTTTACAGGAAAAATAAGTAGAAACCATTAATATTAATTTTGGGGAGCAAATTATAGTATTAAATGAAAATTTAAAAATATTTTTTTAAACGCATCATGTAATATATCAAATGAAAGGTCCCATTCTGAGGAACACAAATATATTTTTTACATATTAAAAAATTAATTAAAAAGATATTAACAAAAATATATCAAAATTTATCCATTCCCCCTCCCCCTTATCTCCGAAACTATAAAACGTAAAGTTTTGAAAAAAAAATGGAGGTGTAGAGTCTGACCTGAAGTTTACTGGAGAAATAAGGAAAAACCTCTACTTTTAATTTTGGGGGGCAAATTACAGAATTAAATGGAAAATATATAATTAAAATTGTTTCTAACCCATCATGTTATATATCATATGAAAGGGCTCATTATGACGAAAACAAATATATTTTTTCCATATTTTTAAAATAAATTAATTAAAAGATATTAACAAAAATATAAAAAAATGTACCCATTTCCAACCCTTCCCACCCTTATCTCCGAAAACATTTTGAAAAAAAAATATAGGTATAGAGCCTCACCTGAACTTTACTGGAAAAATAAGGAGAAACCCCTAATAATCATTCTGGGGGGCAAATTATAGAATTAAATGGAAAATAAAAAATTGTAATTGCTTTCAACGGATCAAGTAATATATCAAATCAAAGGACTCATTATGACGAATACTAATATATTATTTTATTTTATTTTTTAAACAATTATTTTAAAAAATATTTAAAAAAACTACCCATTGCCCCCTTTATTCCCCAAACTATAAGTTCTAATTTTTTTGTTTACAAGAAAAATACGAAGAAATCCCTAATATTAATATTGGGGGCCAAATTATAGATTTAAACGGAAAATAAAAAAATATTTTTTAACGCTTCATGCAATACATCAAATGAAAGGGTTTATTATGAGGAATACAAATACATATTTTCCATATTTTTAAAATTAATTTTTTACAAGATATTAACATAAAGATATAAACAATTCTCATTTCTCGCTTTATTTCCAAAACCATACTACCTAAAATTTTGAAAATACTTATGGGTAATTTTATAAGAAAAATTATTAGAAAATTCCCATAGCAATTTCAGGGACAAATTATACAATTAAGTGGAAAATAAAACTTCAATTTTCAAACGCATCATATCAGATAAAAGGTTCATTATGTGAATTACAAATATATCATATTTTTAAATCATTTGTTTAAAAGATATTAACAAAAATATTAAACATCGACTTAATTCCCACTTTAAAAACTACCCTATTTAAATTTCGAAATATATATTTTATTTGTATTTTTATATAATTTGAGTAATAGATTTACTAATTTATAATTTAAAACTTGACCTATTTTGCTCTATATCTTCCAATCTGCAGAGCCTCAAAATTCAGACAGTAGATTATAAAAGGCTTCCCTGAAAGTTTATTAGTAAAATAAAACTCTAATGTTAATTTTTGGGGGACAAATTAGAAAATTAAATACATATGTATTCTTATAAAAAACAAGCGAATCCTGAAGCAGATAAAATAAAAAGTGTATGTGTGGAAAATGAAAGTGTATATTTTTTATAAATTTAAAACGCTTCCTTTAAAAGATATTAGGGCAAATATAAGAAAATGCACTAATTTCCTGCTTCTCCGAAACTGGAATATTAGAATCATGAAGGTGGTATGCGAATCCAACTGGCACTTGACCAAATTATTGTTTAAATTTTTTTAATTTTTGTGTAGGTATAAATGTTATCTAGTCTTATGTTCAGTTAATTATTTGCAACTTTGTAAGTTCTATTTGGAAGTCGGTTACTATATTGTTTTAAGAATGTTTTATTATTGTTTAAACATGCTGGAACATTGCACAGGTTTCTTTTCCCTTTTTGGATTCATCTTATAGTTTCACTGATACAAGTATTCCAATAAATGTAAGTTAATTATGACTTTTTTAAAATACCATTTTTTCTAGATTATTTTTGGCGTAGATTTTCTTAAAAATGCTAATTAAAAATTTAGTAGATTTTCAGTCGCTGTCAGCTATAATTTACCGACTTCAAAATCCCAAGTTCCTGTTCATCACCTGTACATTTGCATGTTTTAGATGTTTGATTATTTCAGAAACCTCATTACCGATTTTTATGGTTCATTTACGGGGTAAAAGGTGTTAATTTATAGAATGGATGCAATACTTTTGTCTGTTTTAGTAATCAATAAATCATAAATATCAACAAATTATTACAAAGGTTTTACAACCTTAACCAGCCTTTATATAAAATAATGTTTCAGAGATGGTTATCAATATCATGCTCATATATGTTGATCTGGTGCAAAGAATTTTGTAAGGTATGACATTCTCGTTTTTTTTTTTGTAATGGAACATCTTGTATATTTTTGTTTCTTTGACAGATATATGAGATAGCTGTTTCAGAAAAAAATAACAAAAATCTTCAAAAGAGAATATCTTAACAGTTGGTGCTTAAAAATAATGCAATTCTGTCAGTGTTAGGCGCTTTCTGTAAATATTGCTGTTTACGTGGATCCATAAAAGATCGCGCCGGCCATCCTACAGGACCTCTTCGGTCTATCCAACAGTTCGTAAACATTTTATCAAGATATACTTTTCATTAATAATGAGGTGGTGCCCCATCCTGACGAAACCATAGTATATTATTTTTGGGGAAGAAAGTCAAACAATATGAAATTATTTTTTCTTCCAATAACTGTACATACTGGTTGACATCAAGATTAGGATAGTTAAAAAAAGGAGCAACAATGCCATCACCATAAATAAGTTTCAACCATTCAGTGCGGATTGTTATCGAACCAGTAGCAACAATTATAACTATTTACTGTTACCTACATTTAGATGAAATGTAGCTTCGTTGTAAAAAATTATGTTATTAACAAAGTTTGGGTCCCTGTTACAACACGACAGTTCAAGTTATCTGCGGATAAAATGGGTTTATAACGATGTTGTTTTTTTCTTTTTTTAAACATCATGGTTTGAAGCCAGCTGACCAGTTGAGGAGTGTGGATTTGCCACAAGTTCTAATAACATATCTAATTTTTTATCAACGTTTGATAAACAGAGAAACATCCATAATATGATCTATTTCTCTGAAGGGCTAAATGTTTTGCTGACAACCGACTGAATGGTTCTTGATTTGGTTAGATCTCACTAAAAGAGTATATACTTCCTGTTGTATTCTCCTACGATTTCTATAACCAACCATTATTTAAACGATCTTTTTCTGTTAAATACACCATCTTACACTAATAAATATTTTCACAATTTCTTTACAATTTATTTATTATTTATAATAGCAATACTATTTTGTTTACTTATCGTTCAGTAGCATAGGAGATTTGCTCTCTTTTTTAACATAGACTAAAATACATTATTACGTTCGACGTTTTTATGGGGCTACCCCAAAAACTATATTTATTAAACTTATTCTAACACTCTAGCCGTAGTGGAAGACGAAATAGCAGTTACAACTTTTATATTATTTTTAAGCTTTAAATATTAATTAAAACTCAAATATTTCAAATCTATCAACTTTATGACAAAATACCATATCACTTTCCAAAAACTTACAAAGGGTAATCCAAAAAAAAATAAAAATATGCAGTATATTCTATTTAAAAATCGACAACGTTATAGGTCACAGTATTCCTTGCATTATTTCAAAATATGGGCATAATTTTGCTAAGCAATTTTTGCTTGAAACATTTTTTAATGTACAGTCTGGTTAATGTTGTAGAACCATTATTTTATATAATTGGTGCACTATAAATTTTGTTATAAATATGTCTCATTATAGGATTGATTATAAAAAAATGATTTTATTGTCAAAAGTAATTGTGAGGTATTTTTCAACTCTGTGAATGAGTTTTGCAATACCCTCTTCATAAAATGTTACCGCCAGTGATTTAGTATTAATTCCTCTTTAATTTTCCAGGGTTGTGTATTTCTGCAACCACTCACTTAAGCACTGTTATAAAGTGTACGAGTTTTTCATGGAGTTACCCACCTATCCGTTAAATCCTTTATCTAGGGCTACAAGAACTTTATAAAATATGCTTTTAATATTAAGTTTGGTCTTGTTTTGTTGTTGTCAGCACAATAAATTTCCAATTCTTAATCAGGTAATAACAAATACTATATTATGAGTATGCTTATTATTATCTCTATATTGACGTGAAACACAAATTGAAATTTGAATCATTTAATTTGTATTTACAGAAGACTGATATGCAACCAGCTTACCAAATGGTCAACATAAAACTTGCCTAACGGCTGAACTGACACAAATAAAATAATCTCCAGTATAGAAATCAAACATTAACGTTTTAATAAACCTGTGTATTGACAGTAAACCAAAATACTTAAGATAAAAATTGGCCTTCATAAGTGACATAAAATTAAAAACTTGTACAACATATTTTTTATAAATCTGTCTATAAGTAAAGCAAAATAAGTCTGATATTCATTTTTTCAGTAAATTTGTATACATACTCAGAAAATACTTTAATTTAGTTTTACATGTAATTTAATACAACCTGAATTTATTAAATGAGATTACTCCTTATTTCATAATCAACTCGTAACTTGTAGTTTTGTAACTTGTAGAATTTCGTTTCGTAATGAAACAGGCCCCAGGCGATGATTAGAGTCTTGGATTGTCCACCATTAGAAGGTCTTTAAAAGGGCTTTGTTTTCAAATATCGCCCTTTATGCAACTATATTACGTCAGCGGGGCTATAAGAAGGTGTACACATGCTACTCGGCAGGCTGGCAGAAAAGAGGAAAACGCTGGGTTATAAAAACAACATTACCAACTTTTCTAAATATCCGCCACCTGTTATATGATTTGTCCCTAGCTCATAACTTAGCGTCGATATCATTTGCATACTAAAGTGAAATCGGAAATGGCAACTAACCCAGAACACTTAAATCAGGCATTCTTCTACACCACCAAGGAGCAGTAACTGGAAGAACCGGCGAAATAGGATTCCATATCCATAAAAACGGAGAATTGAAATCCGTAGAATCTGCAGCACAAATTGTCAGTTTCGAGAATATATTTCATTCAAACTATAAATCATACTGACAAAGAGGTCAAACACTGAAATCAAAGGGATATTGGATACCAATAATATTGATTTCATATACATAATTAGGATGTTCAATACCAAAATGGGTAAAAGACAACATCAGGACTTATCAATGGGTCACTTTGTGTTTGGTGAACATAGCGAAAATTCAGTTTGAATTAAATTCACAACAAAACAATTGCAAAGACATTACTATAGAAAAGATACAAATGAAAATGATAACAAACATCGTATAAGATATGGCAGACTATGCGAAACTCTTAGACAACAGACTGCGGAAGAGACGAAATATTACAGCGAAAACCTGGTGGAACCTGCAGAGGATCACAGGAGAGTTATAAGAATGCTCAGAAAACACCAATCAGGAAAATGTAAGTTACTGTCTTAAAAGAAGAAACATCAGAACAACGGTAAAAAACAAGTTTCAGCCAGTCACCAAATTCTACATAGAATATACTATATACCTTAAGCCCGGAAACCTTATTATTATTAAGTATTAATGCATGTGAAAGTAATAAAGATACATGCAAAATTACTGTTTCTTGCATTTAGCATGCATAGTTTTCCCAAGATTCTTCCACAATTAAATACAAAGCTCACTAAATTACACTCAAGTACTAGAACAAGGTAGATTAAGCAGTGGTTTCAACAGAATTGATCACATCACATACATATTTTGAGGAAAGTTATCAGTGGGACCAAAGAACGTCAAATACCACTAGCCTTGGGCTCCACAAACTTCGAGAAAACCTTCGACAACATTATCCGAAGGCAGTAATTTTCGCCCTAAGTGAACAAGGGGTAGATAAGCCAGGCAGAGTAGCAGCATTTATTTATTCAAAATATATGAAGACAGTCCAGATTTTTCCACTAGCGAAAAAGTTATTTAAGGTTTGGATGTTATCTACTCAATTAGGATCGAACCAGCTTAGAGTAACATATTATTTTTGAGATATTGTAGTATGAACGTAGGCTAGACTCGGACCCGCTAGGTCATAAGATGTCTGTCTACGCGACGTCATCAAGAGATCAGAAAGTAGACCACCATATACCACTGAGTCAGTGAAACCCAAAGGTTACATGTTTTAGAACAGTGCATAATGTCAATAGCATTCAACGGTGTTGGCAAGGGCGTACTCAGCTTTTAGTTTAGAGAGGGCAAATCAGAAAAAAATTGTCCTAGAGGGGGGCAAATCAGGAAAAATAATGTCCTAGAAAGAGGAGCAATCAATTTATGGCCTACGGGAGGAGGGGGGGGTCAAATCAGCCTCACTGCAGATTTTTCAGGTCCAGGGGCCAGCTTGATATCCCTTCGGTACGCCCATGGGTGTTGCTAATTAAGCAATTTGGCTTTGCCTTCAATTCTTCTTGAGTGGAGATGTCTTCAGCATGTTCCAGTTCAATCTTATTGTTCTTCACCACTACGCATTCAAAGTTGACATTCAACTGTGGGCTGAAAGTATGAGTATTGGACGAAAGATTGTGTCCAAATATTGAGTATTTAATATGTTTTTTAATATGGACTTCTAATCTCCGATACGTTCTCCCATATATAAAGCGTTATAATCGTTACATTTCACTATGCAAATGCCACATTTTCTAAATATGTTCATTTGATTCTTAGTGTTGACCAGAAGGTTACCCAGGGTATTGTTAGTTTTAAAGTAAATTTTAACATTTTAAGAAGACTACTTAAGAATTAATTAAATGTTATACCAACGGTTATTAACAAAGCAAACTATTAATAAAATTAATTTTAAGGTTTGATTTAACGTTTACTGGACATTTGATCTTGGTGTATTATGTTAAATGTATTAGGTAGGCGAATTGATGTCATTAGAAATCCTCTGATTACACAGAGAACATCATACTTATAACACAAGCAACAAATAATCTCCGAATATGTTGAGTTTCAAATGTAATCGCGTTCAAAGTTAGCTACGAACACATAAACCAAAAACGGAGACAAACAATTCCCCATGGCTAACCCATCAATTTGATGATACTAAGTATTTTTAACCGACTTCAAAAAGAAGGAGGTTCTCAAATCGTCTATTTTTTTAAATGTTTGTTCAGCGATTACTCGCAAATGGCTCAAGGAATTTCGCCATGTTATAGTAGATCTTGTGCGGAGAATCGCGAAGTGGTTCGATATTTTTTTCATTAACATAGCTTGTACCGTTTCTTAGAAAGTAGGGAAAACCTTTTTTATACATGGGATAAACTGAAAATAAATTACATTCATTCCGGTATATTCCTTTTTTTTTTAATAAAATAGCTTGTTTCTTAGAAAATCTGAAAAATAAAATATCTTGCCTTCACGTTTTTCAAGATCAAAAATTGTATCTATTTGATACAGTAGAAGTAAGTAATTATAATTAAAATTTATTTGCGCCTTTGTTTTTTATGTATATTCTTCTTGTTTAGGTCCTCTTGTGATGTGTTAATGATTGTGTTTTCCCCTTTTTGGAACGCTCCAATAGGTTTACTGCTACAAGATTTCTTATGCCGACTACACACTATTGCCGTGAATGTAAATGTGTACGGTCTCTCTCTCTCCAACCGTATTGTAACGTATCGTCCTTTCGACTACCACGTTCAACTCATCATAAACATTACATAACTCAAAAGTCAGAAGAAATAATATCAGGGCCATCCACAAACCCTATGCAATTTTTTATAGATTATTCCCAAAATAAGGTTTCATATTGTTACATTTTCTTACAGGATCACGTCCCCATATCATCCCTTATGGCTGTCGATTTTGTTATGTTTTATTTCATCGTAGAATTCATTTGGTCAACAAGGCAGAGGGAAGAAAATCGGTTCACTGTAACATAATTTTCAACCCACTCGAGGCAGAAGCAAGAAAATGGTGGAGAAAAATCTGTCACCTGCTGACGGTCTACAATGAAACATAAGACGTACTGACTACAAAAATAACGAAATCCTATATAATAGATATAACAAATAATTAACGTTTTACAACTCTCATGCATTGTAGATAATATACGAATAAATCATTTCTTTTAGAAGTTCAATAAATTCTCTCTCCTATAATATAATTTCACTACGTTTAATTCTTAAATAGTTACTTTTTCAAATCCCTGGAAACTAGCTGGATGATGACTTCTTATACTCTGATAACCCAATTTCCACTACAGGTATCAATATGAACGCAGATCATAAATAGTAAGAATATATTAAATTTATTTTATTTATAATTCACCGATACATATTTACGTGCATATGAATATATTGTCAGTAACTCTTAGTATTTGTCGGTTGTACGGAGTCTTTACATTATATGTACTCATTACTTGCATTTTCGTGTCCAATTTGCAAGTATTGGGTCCTCTATAGAGTGTTAAGGACGACTTTGACAACCTTTTTGAAATTTCTTTACCTTACTATTAAATAGTTGTTTTGTTTAATTTTGCTTTGTTAATTAATTATCTGAAGTAAGGGTTATTGATTTCTATTATTTATTTTGTTTGATAGATCATTACGCTAAAATTTATCTGCGCCTTTGTATTTTATGTATATTCTTCTTGTTTAGGTCTTCTTGTGATATGTTAATGATTTTGTTGTCCCCTTTTTGGAACGGTCTAATAGGTTTGCTGGTGCTAGATTTCTTATGCCGGCTCCACACTTTTGCCGTGAATGTAAATGTGACGTCATATCAATTGTCCATGTCATCAAGTAAAATGACAGCTCAGCGTAGTAGTTGGCGTAATGATGTAGAACTAGCATTTTTGCAACAATATCACTCTGAAGAGGTTTTTTCTTAAAGCATCTACTTCCTAGAGATAGCCTGCAGTGCATAAAGATCGTGCCAAGGCGAGAAAGAGAAGGCAATAGAGAGGGTAAGAGAGCTCATTGGCTGCCCCTACCCTTTTGCTATCCTTGGCACGACATTTGTGTATTCAGGATATCTCCAGAAGGTTTATGTTCTAAGGGCTTTTTGGAACGCAATAAAAATAAGCAAAAAAAATATGATAAATAGCAGTGCAATAAAATTCTTGTTATCCAGTGGCCGCTTATACAAAAAAAAGTTCTAGATTCGATTCGGTCTGGAGCAGAAGAAATTTACAAGCCTATCTGGTTTGCATATATGGTTTCTCTCCTCGGTAAAGGGTTGACAGTAAGAAACACCACAGACACACTATTGGCTACCTCTAGAAGTATATTCTCTAAAATTTCACAGCAGGTTTCCCGTGTAGAAAGTGTGAATCTATGAATGTGGAGGGGCCCTTTGTGCAAATTGGTTCACGGCACGAATTCCTTCCGTGAGTTCGCGGCAATAGTGTAGAGTCGGCATTAGACATGCAAAGTATGAATAGAGGCATTCCTATTTTAATAAGGGATTTAGATAGCAGCACCGAGACCTTTGCAAGATACAGGGACGCAACAAATATACCTTGTAATATCCCAACGAATAATAATAAGGGTTCTGTACCACCTTTCAGATTTGATACTATGTAAGTAAATCCATTATATTCCAGTTTCAGACAAGCAGAGTGGATGTTCTTATATTATTCTTAATATCTTTTGAACTAACCATTTGAAATTTATTTTTTATTTTATCTGTACATAATGCGCTTGATTGTTATAAAAAATATTTATTTAATAAACTTTCACTGAATAGGGTTCACTGAAAGCTTTGTCTGAATTCTAGGCTCTGAAGTTTTGAGGTTAAAGGGGAGAATGAGTCAAATTTTAATAATAAAGTATTAAATCTTTTAAACAAATTATTTTAAAAATGCATATAAAACATTTTTGTAGTTTTGTGACAACTCCTTTCATTTGATACATTACGTTGCGGGTGCACATAAGAAAACAAAGTTTTATTTTCCATTTTATAAATGAATGAATGTGTTTTACTTTTTTTGTAAATTTTGAACCCTATATTCTCAATTTTTTCCCAAAGTGTAGGCTCAGTAGTTTGCATGTATAGGAAGTAATGGGTGGAATTTTGTATATTTTTTTAATAACTTTTTAACAAAATGAAAAATATGAAAAATATACTTGTATTCGCCATAATGATATATTATGAAAATTTTATTTCATTTAATTTTGTAATTTGACCCTCAAATTTAATATCCTCCGTATTTTTCTGTAGATATCAAGGGAGGGCCTATAATTCTCAAAGTTTTAGGATTAGATTTTTCTGAGATATAGGAATAAGTCGATTTTGTATATTTGTGTTAATATCATCCGTAATCGTTGCAAGACCGATTTTTATGATTCTTTCATTGCGGTGAACAATGAATCAGTTTGTATTCAGTTCAATGGCGGTGAATAGTTAAGGGAAGGTTTTAGTGTATAAAATAGATATACATGATAGTTGCATTTATGATGGTTAGTATACAATACATCATAAACGTAAAAAAATTGTCCCACTTAACTTTATATATGAATATCCAAATTTGAGTTATTTGTAAGAGGAAACCACAAATTAATTCTAAAATCCTTTCTGCTATTTTTTTTAAATATAATGTTCTATACATTCTATACATTTGTTAATAATAAACTTTATATTCTATTGATAACAGTAACAACATATTCTGGAAGTTTTAGGTCAACTGCACTACACTACATAGTTGGTATACGAGGCTTTTTAAAGATGCACTATCCAATGAAATTCGTGTCAGTGTCCTATGTATACGCAAGAAGTTTATAACAACTGTCTTAATTCAAATGCAACAACTTATATATAATTGTATTTTTGGATTAGGATAGAGTGAAACTCAAATTGTCAATTTATACAGGTTACAAAAAATATTTGTTTACCGAATATAGCAAGAACTTTAAGTCATTCTGAAAGAATTCACATTTCGTATTTCTATACATATCATCACAGTTTTTAAGGAAAACATATATGTTAATTGCAAATGAGCTAAATGATTTTCAGCGAAGTCATTATTTGTCATCTTTGACATCATGACATATCACACAAGGACTTCTTGATATCTTACGATTTGTTTTCTGAAATGTATTTTTTTGTTCACAACACAAGCCATATTAAAGTTATTTTCTGAGTTGGCAGTGAAATTTTATACAACCTGTATCTGTTTTCAATTTGAGTTCAGTCTTCAAATGCTACACATTTTTAAAGCATATGTCAAACTTTCAGCCTGTTTAAGCGACATTAAAAAATGAGGAGGTTATGAATTCATCAGTACCTATCTTTTTATGTATAAATGTATTCAAATACTGCTTGGGCAATTTTAATGATTTAAACTGCATTGCATTAAGGAATATTACAGAAAGGTACCATATATATACTCTATAACGTGAGATGTACGGTTTTCCAGAAAATCAGAACAAACAGTAATTCATTGACTACATTTCAGTAAAATACAATGAATTTTCAGTTTTCTCTAAAACGCCTCAACGAAAAATTGTACTATAATGCAAAGCATAACGTTTTTCTGAAAATGGGAAAAAAAATGTGCAAAAAACGGTAAACATTAAAGTAAATTTCAAATTTTCATCATTTTCAGCTTAAATGTCAAGATATGTCAGAAAAGTATATCGTACAGGGTGTTTGTTAAGGGTTTTCATTTTGATTCATTTGAAGAAAACGTTCTATCCCATTAGTAGATCGCAAAGAAATATTGCTTGTCGGCGATCTTTTCTATACGGTATACGGTAGTAGGTGCGTGTGTGCGTGCATCGAAATTCAAGCAGCAAGCAATGTGCGCAGTTGAAATATAGGGCGAAGTAAAATTACAGTTATACAGGTGGGTTCAAAAAATCTTACAAATATGTGATATTTAGGGGTACATGAGCAGTTGCATATATAGGGTGGTTGAAATATCAGATGGAATATAGTTACACAGGGTGTATCAAACATTTGTTATATAAGTATAAGCAATTAGGATATTTGAATTTTAGGCGGGGGCGGGGTGTAATTATAGTTATAAAAATGGGTATAAGAAATTTTAAAATCAGATGCATATACCAGGTGGTTGAAATAAAGGGTAAAGTAAAATTATAACTATAAAATGTGCTTCAAAAATATGACAAATTTTGTTATACAGTGTAGAATAGCCAAATGGAATAAATTCGATAACGAATAAAGGATGGCGTGTTGGCAAAAACTCTTGGACACGTCGATTTGTATTTTTAAATGCACATTTTTTCAACAAAAAAATTATATAGGGTGTGTCATGTGACAGTGGCCAGTACCAACTTTCTTATTTTAAATGCAGGCCCCTGTATATCATTTATGTTTTGGATTCTCCAGAAAATTCTAGACATAATTCATGTACAGTGTCCTACACCTACCTTCAACGTTTCGGAAATATTGAGTGTTTTGAGATTTATTACAAAAATTAACATTAAAAAAAGAAAACTATTTTATTTCACAAATTCGCTCCATTGCAGAAAAACCTAATAAGTAATACTGATCATTTCCTAATAATATAGAAAAAATAACAAAAAACATTAATGTCAAAATGTTCGTCACGAACGTCTTGGAAACATGTTAATCTGGGATAGATATATCTTCTAACGTTACTCAATATCTCAGGCGTGAGTGATCTAATCGCGAGCGTGATTCGCCATTTTAGGTCATCTAAGTTAAGGGGTTTAGTTTTGTATACAGTACTTTTGGCATATCCCCACAAAAAGTAGTCCAATGGCGTCAAATCTGATCGTTCTGGCATTCTATCGATCCGCGCCTCTCAATGCACCGATTTGGAAAAATTTGGTTCACAATTCATGTACAATGTCCTACACCTATCTTAAACTGTTTCGGAAATATTAAGTGTTGTCAGATTTATTACAAAAATTAACCTTAAAATAGAAAATTATTTTATTTCACAAATTCGCTACATTACACTAAAACCTAATAAGTAATCCTGATTATTTCTTAATAACATAAAAAAACCAAAAAACCATTAATGTCTATGTAGGAAATGTTCAAAATGTTCGCCACGAACGTCTTAGCAACATGCTAATTGACTGATCTAATTGCAAGCGTAATTCGTCTTTTACGGTCATTTAAGTTCCACGGATTCTTTTGTATACAGTACTTTTGACATATCCCCACAAAAGTGGTCCAATGGATTTTCATTAGACCAATAAGGGCAATTTTGACGATTAACATGACCGTGAAGTGTAAATGTGCTCTCATGAGAAAACAAAACATCTTCTAATTGGATCACATTGTTCACAGAAATACGTTCTCCTATGGAAATCGTCTTCCATGAGCTCCTGAGTTGGCATCATTTTATAGGGATGCATTTTACTCTCCTTTAATAGTCGAAAAATTAATGTGTGGCTAACGTTGAACAGTGGGGCTGTTTTTCGACCAGAATTATGTGGGTTTTCTTGAAACTCAAGCATAATAACCAATTTCATAATATCACTTAGAGCACTGGCAGCTACATTTTTTTATGTCTTACATGATCAAGGTCGCGAAACTGTTTTTCTATTTTGCTAATTGTTCCTTCGGATACAGGGCGGCAAATTTGGAAAATTTTCGTGAAATAAGCGAGAAACTTCCATTTGTGTCCGTGTGTTATCTCCACAACCAATCATTTGTTTTTATTTTGTGCATTTCTTTGAAATGAAGGATTTTTCTCATATTATTACGTACAGTTAATGAAATTCAAACGACAATAGCACTGACACTGATCATTAGTTTTATGCAGGCAAACAACACTATATGAGTTCTGTTTTTTTTTTCAAATTAGTAAAAAGGAAAGCAGGAATGGTTTTTGCTTACTCTCAATATCAAGAGCTAAAAGGGAATTAAGTATACAATACTTAATGTATCGAATTTGTGAAATAAATTAATTTTTTTAATGTTAATTTTTGTTAATTTTTGGAATCCAAAAAATAAATAATTTATTTATTTATTTTAAAATAAAAAAGTTGGTATTGGCCACTGTCACATGACACGCCCTATATATATTTTATTTTTGTTGAAAAAATGCGCATTTAAAAATATAAATCGACGTGTCCAAGCGTTTTCCCAACACGCCCTCCTTTATGCGCTATCGAATTTATTCCAATTGGATGTTCCACACTGTATAGGGTAAACTATGAGCAGTTGCATATATAAAATACTTGACTAATAGGGCGAAGTAAAATTATAGGTATTCTGGGTGATTCAAAGAAAATAAAAACAGAAGCAGTCAATAAGGTGAAGAGGATTTATACATACCTACTTATACAGGGTGGTTTTAAAAATGGTTCCGAAAATGATAAACAAATAAGTTATATTGGGTGACAAATACATAGAAGCATCTACAGGGTGTTAGCAATATAGGGTGAATTAGAATTACACTTATAGAGAGTGGTTCAAATAATAAAAAATAGAAAGTTAATAAATTTATGTGGAAAATATAGAAAAAAAAATACAAATTAGAGAGAGATACGCAGAGAGAGAGAGAAAGGGAGAGAGAGAAAGGGAGAGAGAGAAAGGGAGAGAGAGAAAGGGAGAGAGAGAAAGAGATAAGAATATAGTAAAATAATGTAATAGAATTGAACCTATTAAATCAGAAATTAGTGATTGCTTGCATAAAGTTTTTATATTGTTTTTATTTTAAGTCAGTTGAAGTGGGTTTATTAATATAAATTATTTATTAACTGGAGTATGAGCAGGTATATCAACCTAGCAATAAAAGGTCAGGTAACTATTGGGAACTTAAATTTTCTGGCGGGATTAATTTTTATTGAGTATGTTTACGCAAAATGTTCTTCACATAAATAGTTAAAAGAATCGAATGTTTTATCTAGGTGTGGTATTTACAAGAGAAAATTATTTCAATTTTTTTTGGGATATGTGCGTTTTCTTCTAAGAAATTATCTTAATTTTACAGAGAATAAATGAATACAGTTGTAGACCACAAATTGATTCAAAATGTTCAATATATTGAAACCTATTGCGTATTTATAAATCGTCAATAATATTTTATTCAAAAGTTGTAACATTTTTTTTAATAAAAACTGGTATAATTCTATGTTACGTAACTGACATATCATGTTTCAACTTAGAACATAAACCTTCTGGAGGAAACCTGCAGTGCACGATACTTTGCTTACGTTTTTTTTTTTAAATCGATACTTTTATTGCGATACGTGAATAACCACAGGGATATTTTGTTTCGATACTTTTTCGTGTGATCTGGATACTCTGACATTATTCACCCCGACTCCCTTCTGCTAAATTCGTATTTTATCAGGATTTTAGTTCCCCCAGCAAAAAAGGTACCTACCTATCAATAACTTCTTTCGATAACAGTATCGATTAGCTTTGTTTCTATACCACAACCGTATGTGCAAGCGGCTACTGGTAGTATCCCACACCCAAACTCATGCACGTAACTAGGTGGGGGCCAAGGTGGGCATTGCCCCCATACACAACTCGTTGTTCTCGTAAACATTTCGTGAACGTCATATGAATAATTTACAGTTGTACTAAAAAGCTTGTTCCGGTTGTTGAGCTGGAAGTCTGCCTCACCCCCTCTAGGAAAAATCCTTAGCTACCTACGCCCATGCTCACACCTCGTCCGAAAGTCCAAGCTGCTGATATTCGAATTACTTTCTGATTATTATTAATCTACATATTAGCTAAAATATTCATAAAATACTCAATAAGATTTTCTAGAACCTATATTTTTTACTTGCTCTTTATGTGAATTTACGTAATTAGAAAACTCTTTGAACATAATCAATTTATTAGAGACAAAATAATCCACCTTCATGTAAATAAATAATGATTTAACTGCACCTGAGTGTAGGCAACTAACCTTACCAAGGTCAACTAGTCTCGCTAAAGCACACGACACACAGCTTATAAACATAATTCCTATTTATTAGCATTTAGCATTATCACACGGTAAAACGTTTAGTTGTTAGTTTGCTTTAGTGCTCCTCCGTTGCCAGAACAAAAATGTCAATGAAAAATACAACTAGACTATTGGTGCTTTTAAAAAACAGCACTCTACAGCGTAAGTATATTTTTAATATATTAATTCGAGCTTGAGAGGGCTTGGTTAAAAACAGGTGTGTAATGTGGTCAAAGACTTGCCAAGTAATAAACTTTATTACTCGGTCTCAAACGCGAACTGTCATATTAACAATTGTTTATTAATACCCTACACTTGAATTAAATCGTTTGAATTACTTCCAATTGTGTCTCACATTTTCTAAAAATATCTTAGATATTTGCGAATAGCAGTTAGCATTCATAAAACACGTATTTGAGAATTAATAATGTGTACACGTATCTTGTTTATCAAATATACCTTTATACCTCTCGTATTTGAATAACATATCTATATTGTTTGCGATGTTTTTAATATCGATAATAACTTAATCTTTGCGAACTTGTGGATTGTGTTAATTTAATCAAAAACATTTAACTTTGAGTATCTGTCCGTCTCAAGTTTCAACCTTATTGCCAATGTTAAGTTTTCAGATTAATTTCCTATTATTAATTTCAATTAGAACGTAATATGAGCTTAAGTTCGTACAATAAATGTTGATTAAAGATTATTAAGATATTAATTTAGCAAACACACCAAAAAGTCGTTCTTTTTTTCCAAATGAAACTGATGAAATACTATTATCGATGTATATATATACTTATGTGAGGAATTATTGATCCTGGAGTATCATCCGTTCGTTATTTTGATTGATCTCTATATCTTGCAGACGTTTCGTCAAGGTCTCACTTGGCATTATCAGTTCGTTGTCAGGTGGTAAAATGACTATGTTTCGGTAGAGCCACATTTACCCTCATCAGGACAGTTCATATAATTCCTATATCTGTCTGCTTATGCTTCTAGTTACTCGAATATTATGTAAGTAATGAAAATAGATGTCACAACGGAACAAACGACTTATTTTGCTGCCAATTTCTAGTTTAAAGACGCCTCAAAACATTATCCCCAAAAGCAATCCTTACTGGTCACAACTACCCCTGTGAACCACTAAATGGTCAAAATCATTAAATGTTTTCTAAAAAAATTACGTGATATAAAAATTATGTTTCTATGCATTGATAACATTTGATTCGGAAGACATATATTTTGGAAAATTACAAACTCAGATCAAGTATACTATCATGAGGCAATCTGCTTTGTGCGGCTTCTGTGAATTTCCGGTGTGATATTTACTTCATTAAAGTGGCGAGACATTAGTCGATTTCTACACCTAATTAATACTCCGTTTCTGATAAAATCAACACTAAAATACTCCACAAAAATTATTTCATCGTAACATTACGTTTTAAAATTATGGTTAAATAATTTATTTTTGATAACATTACAAGCACAAGTATACAGTACATTTTTCTAGTGTCTAATCGAAAACTAATTTGCTAATGAAAATGGAGTAAATATATATATTTCTTTCAACTGAAATATAAATACAATTTTTTTGAATTGTGAAGTCACCACTATAATAAATTGGGTATGTTCCATCAGATGCCCTTAATCTGGACTTAATGTTCTCACCGGAAGTTGTCGATCTGGACCGCAATCCGAAGTTTTCAATGCCATACATGTTTAAGCTGCGATAATGCATTAACCATATACTTTGTCTGGTGTAACAAAATACATTATCTACACTTTCCTACTGAATTATTTCAGCTATATCAAAACTAATATGATAAAAATATATCGATAACGTCGGCAAATGAAACTATAGAATAGTTAAAGTAGTTTTAATATATAGGAAATGGGACAGACGAATATGAAAAATAGAATATAAATTAAGTGGAAGTATGAAACGACAAGTAAATCGAAATTGTTAAGAAACATCGATAAGATAACAAGGTAAAAATAAGAATGAAAGATGTGAAACAAACAACATCTGTGCCCCGATTCTCGAAACCATATTTTAAACTTCACTACCAACAGCTTTCATACGACATAAATCCTCAATCGAGTGATAAGACAGTTGAATGGTTTCGAGAATTACCTGAGAAAGTATGCAAAATGGGACCAAATCAAAAAGTACGAAATAGAACAAGTTGCACATCTCAAAAAAGGAACACTATAAGGAAAAGCTGATGAGTTAATAGGAACACAAAGCTGAAGAATTGTAAAGGAACATAGATTATGAATGAAAAACTTAATTATTAGGATAACTTGTTCTGAGAGCCAAAGATTTTTCTCGAATTACTGTACTGTATTCTTGTCCCAATAATAATATTTCATTAATCTTAGAAATAAACAGTGCATTAATTTATGTGCTTTCTATACTATTTAAATTCTATGATTTTCTAACTTGAGATATATATTTATTATTATGCAGCTCCTTTTTTAATAATGTCACGGAAAGTTACGATTCCGGGGGAGACCCTATATACAGAGGCGAATCCAGGATTGTCATTTGAGGGGGGGCCTTGATCTCGTTTAGAGGGGGGCTTAACCTCACTGAAGGTTGGTTTTAGCACCATAAACACTAAAAAAGCATACCACTCAGATGATTTTGGGTAGGCTTCGACTCCTTAGCACCCTTGGATCCGCCAGTGCCTGCATATAAAAATTAAATGAAACTGTCATCTTGGCAGTATTTATAGACCGAGAGATCTGAATTAAAAGTTCAACCATGATTTTCTGAGTCCTGCCTTCTGGAGTACTGAAAAGTTCTATGAGGTACTTACAATTCATGGGAAAATCCTAGAGTTTCCTAGGGGATTTTCATGTCAAAATTAGATTTTCCAAAACAACCCATAGACCCATTACTACTGTCCTAGCAAAAAAATTTCTTGGTAAAATCGATGGTAACCAATCGTTTTATTAACAGTACTCAGAAAATCGTCGCAGCACCTACTTTTTTTCTTTTGGAAAATCTGATTTTCACAGGAAAATCCCCTAAGAAACTTTAGGGTTTTTCCATGAATTGTAAGTACCTTATAGTACCTTTCGGTACTCCAGAAGGCAGGACTCAGAAAATCGTGGTTGAACTCCTAATTCAGATCTCCCGGTCTATTAACCTTTCGAGAAAATGTCTAACCTGTATAGGCTACTGACATGGAACATTCAGGAAGGTACTTGAACCATCTAGAAGCACAAAACATTTATAAGAAGTGGATTCTCGAGATCATATCAGTTTTTAGCTTAGAGCATGTACCTTCTGGAGATAGCCTGCAGTGCACAAATGTCGTGGTAAGACTAAAGAGAGAGAGGGCAATAGAGAGGGTAAGAGTCTATTTCACTCGGTTGGGAGCTGCTTCCAATGAAATACGATCAACATGTTGTTCATTGGCTGCTTCAACCCACAAGTGAAATAGCCTGTTACGGTCTCTATTGCCCTCTCTTTCTAGCGTTGCCACGATTTTGTGCATGACAGGGTATATCTGGAAGATAAATGATCTAAGGATTTTAGTAAAATTCAGTTCAGTAGTTTGACATTAAACGCCGAACTATATTTCGAAGTTATAAGTTGAAATGAATTGGGAATTACTAATTTGTTGTCGTCGTCCACATTAATTGGAAGACCAGTGCAATTCGAACCAAAAGTTATCCGTAACAATATATATTCCATTTCCACAAAAAAGTTCAAATTGTAATCAACAAGTCAGTCCATTTAACGTCTTCCCCTCCCCCCTCAGATACGCCACTGTTTTCGCAAATAGGAGTTTTATTCATTTACTCGTATCTTCAGTTGCATAACATTGTTTACAAAATTCCTTAACGATCTGCTAAATTATCATTAAATAATAACTGATAACGGTAATATTTATTATTTTATGTGGTTATGTGATTACTTCGACGATGATTATTTTGCAAATTTATATAACAGATGAGTTTATCTGTGTTATATGCTATCAACATCAAAGACACACCATGAGATATTTTTTCTTATTTTCGTATTTGTGGTTTATTACTTAAATGATTGCTCTCTAAAATGAGTTTATTCGTGTGGAAACGTATTATTAAAACATTGTTTTTAGGTACATAATTGATTTTAATGGTCTACAAAGGACTTTGTACTATTTCTCATTTAGAATATATCCTTTAATTATTACATACGAACAATCTCACAATCAGCACCTATTCTTGTACATTTTGTTTGTTTTTTTTTTGCTGTATGCTGCAAAAATATTATGTTGCACAATTAATAATTTCATTGTAGTAAATGTAATGACTAAAAGAAGCCCAAGGAGCTCTATATAAAATATAAAACGTATTTGAAGACGCGAGATGTAAGTAAGACCGACATCTAGGATTTTCGAGAGAATTAGCACACAGTGGTTCCGAATCTGAAAACAATATATATATATTGTCTTGCGTGCAAAGGAATGACACCTCGAAGAGAGTATAAAACGTATTTATTACAATCTCTGTCTCATGTAGTTGTTATGAGTTTTATTAAACTCTAAGTAACTAGACGCAAGTAATCCAGTCATTCCAGTCGAATCAACATCTTCAAATTCTCGGGGCATGTTTTTCGAGGCCAGCGCTCTGTTATTCGCAACATGGGAGTTCTCATTGCATTCACAGATTTTCTGTAAGTTTTCTAGACATATATTCTAGATCTTCTTTATCCTTTACAATTACTACTTGATCATCTGCATAGTGTAGGGTACACAGCGTTTTATCCCCATAAGGGTTTTCCCATACCTCTAGGTACAGTTTTTCTTTTATATCCTTGAAGCTTCATTCACTTATATATTAAACAAAATTGGAGACATATAATAACTTTTTCTTAAGCCTTTTGCTGTAGTTATCTGTTACCTCGTTACTTGTTGTTATAGTTATAGGTTCTCCATAAATATGTCTTTCATCACGATGCAGTGTATTGTATTCTATGTTCTACAAGCAATATTTGTAATAATCTTGCCATTTTTGAGGTGGTAAGAACTTCTCTATATTGTTTCTTATCGTTGTCCTCTTAGGATTTAACCATCCGAGCTTATTTGATGAAAAAATTTTTTTTCAAAAAATTCTTATCAAACAGCCCTCGTACATTATCACCTATATTTCGATGTTCTTGCTACCTATAGGTGAATCAATGGCGATGTACGAATTAATAAATCTGAGAAAATACAATTCTTGACACAATGAAGATATTTAACCAACTTTGTTGCATTGTTTAACGTCTATATATATTTTTTTAATTTAGGTTTCTGCTTTTCTTTTTTTATATAAAGAAACAACTCAAAGCATAGGAATGCCAAAAAAAGTTTTAAATACCAATAAGAGCAAAATGGGTATTAATTCGTCTATAGGTTGATGCCGACGAAATTGAAAATTAGTATCAGTTTCGCGACCCAAATAATTCTTGAAAATGTAAACATATGAATTAATATAAAAATAGGTAGAGCTTCTGACGTTTGTTTGTTTGCATTTAGTTTCATGTTTTTACGTCAGAGCTGTTTACTGTTAAAGATACACAGAGACTACTACTATTAAATTCAAAAATTCGGTACAAATTTAAATTTAATAAATATGGAGGAAACTTTCCTTTGGAGTATACTTTTCTGTCTTGTTTATTATTTCTACTGCATTTTCTTACTCAACATTATTAACCTTTTTGGTATCTCAAATAAAATAGTCTGATGTTAATATAATCCATCTAGTGTTAAGATTTTCTTTATAAATTATTTCTAATATGTCAGTTCTTCTTGGATGCTTACTCTTTTCGAATATTGGCAATCACTTTGGCAATTAAGTTCTTGTTCGTAACAGCTCGAAATACTTCGGTTGAGGTTTTCCAACCATGTTCTAAGGTTCCGAACCGACCTGAAGAGGGCAGATGTGACTCTGCCGAAACGTCGTCATTTTACCATCGATCCCGGCAGGGATCAGTTATCAACTACGCGGATGAATTCCCGGAAACCACCTAAAACATTTAGTGCCCGCGAATACTTAAAAACAAATATATATATATATATATATATATATATATATATATATTAGATGGTTTCCGGGAATTCATCCGCGTAGTTGATAACTGATCCCTGCCGGGATCGATGGTAAAATGACGACGTTTCGGCAGAGTCACATCTGCCCTCTTCAGGTCGGTTCGCATAATTCCCGTAGCCTTCTGCTTTCGCTTCTAGTTACTCGAATGAAGAAGCGAAAGCAGAAGGCTACGAGAATTATGCGAACCGACCTGAAGAGGGCAGATGTGACTCTGTCAAACGTCGTCATTTTACCATCGATCCCGGCAGGGATCAGTTATCAATTACGCGGATGAATTCCCGGAAACCATCTAATAAAAACATATATATATATATATATATATATATATATATATATATAATATGTCGGAGATAACGAATAGTTGGTTTCTCAAGTGGTGAAAATCTAAAGACTATATATTTTATATTATCAGTAACAGGATATTTATGTTTTCGTATTTTCGTTTACGATTCTTAAGTTTATTATATTTTATTACAACTTTGTCACTTGGAATCGAGAGTGATTCACAATCGCTTGCCGTGGTGCCGGTTACGCAATGGCAGGCAGAAAAACGAAGTATGCACCAGGTGTTGTGCACGATGTTTTTATGAGTTTTATGAGAAACGGAGTACAGTTTTCTCTTTGTATGATCTGTGGTACAGTTCTCTCCGAACTTCGAACGAGGTACGACGGTAGACGGACGGCTGCCACGAACATTTATTCCTTACGTAACCCCGACATACACACATATATATATATATATATATATATATATATATATATATATATGATTTATATATATATATATACAGACATATAAATGGTCATTGTGACTCCCAACCAATATATAAGTAGTACTCTGTGTAGCCCAAATTGACGTTGTTTAGCCCGCTCACGGCTGCATAACGTTCTACGTGTATTTCATCGCTAGCCGATAAATCACATCTCAAGGAACCTTTCATGAAAATATTTCGAGGGCTGAACAATGAGTCGCTTAGCCATCCTTTCATGAGATTTTTCTTCTGCCCGTTCTCTTTTCGTTGGACTTTCCTTTGCAGAATATATTCAAGTAGTGAATATCGGTGCTGATTTCTCATGACATATCTGCATTAGATGGTATACTAAATGGTTTCTAGTTCCTCTCTTTTAATTCAGGCCCATGATTACTCCTACCAAGTCTTTGAATTTAGAAGTGTCTCCAATTGTTATAATTTCTATTTTGTCAATATTGTAATGTTTTTATTTTCACACTCGGGTTCTGTTCAGTTCTTGGATTTATTTAAAAACAGTCCAACTCACTATAATTTATTTCCACTATTTTTACACAAATTTTATTTCACAGAAACTACTATTTACAATTTATATCTACTTAAGTATTCAATACGAGCGACGAAAACAGAATGCCTCCTATCGCCAGCTATTCCTTTTATATATTAATCTCGGAATTGTCTGGTACGTCCACGAACCATCGGGAAATTCCATCATGTTCTTGAAGCTTTAAGGAAGTTCCCAGTAACGGCAGCGGTCCGCCTGTGGAGAGACAAACATTTCGGATTCCCAGAATTTATCGGAATAATGTCCCTTCCATGAATTGGTTGACGACCGATTGCACTAGCTGTCGGATGAATTCTCGTAACAATATTTAGATTTTCGTGTTTGAGATCTTTATTGATTTGTAAAGCTTACTATTGCCTATTTCAATTTTAAAGTTAGCATGTCTGGGTTGTAAGATTTCAATTTCCTCACATCTTTCAGTTGTTTTCTTCTCTGAAGCTTGTCCGTTCCTTCCCCTGAAGCGTACCAGGCTTTTTATTGTGAGGTTTCCATACTTTTGCAGCACCAAAGTCTTCAATACTACTTTTTAAGGTAGAGAGAATTATTTACACATTGTTTCTCGCTGAAACTGTGAATTGTAGTTGTTAACATATTTTATTTTTGTTTCCAGAACGAAATGCAAGCAGTGTAGGTTTCATTGGTGTCGGTCAAATGGGTAAAAGAATGGTTAACAATTTAATAAAAAAGGGCCAAAAGAATATTAAAATATACGACAATGTACCGTCAGCTCTTGTAGGTATTGAAGGAGTAACAACTTGCAAATCCGCCGAAGAAGCTGCTAGAGATTCGGAAATAGTCATAACAATGCTCCCTAATGGTAACATAGTAAAAGAGACTCTATTGCAAAGTAACGGGATATTAAAAGGAATTTCCAAAAACGCACTTTTCATCGACAGTTCCACTATAGAACCACAAATGGCTCAAGAATTGTCAAGGATATCCAGGAAAATGGTATTAGGTAAGTAGATTTGGTAAAAATAAACAACATGACGCTGACTAACTAGTAATTATTAAAAAACACACTTTTGCACCCTAACACCAAACTTTATCTTAAACACTCAAAGCCGTTTCAACAACACAAGTTATCATCATCAAGGAGTAAAACAGTTTTTTTTTTTTTTTTTGATGACTACTTAGAGTTGTTGAAACGGCGTTGAGTATTTTAACATAAAGGTTTGGTGTTAGGGTGCAAAATTGTGTTTTTTCATTTGTGACACACAAAGGTTCTACAACATTTCTATTAGTCATTATTAGACTGTATCAAAGAATTTATATTATCAAGCCTCATAATAACAAGAATTAATCGAATGCTGCTAATAACCTGTCCACTGGAATTTAGAAATCATGATGATTTTACTAGTTTCATTAGGTATAAGTTCATTTTAATGGCGAGATTAAAGTAAAACGTAAAGTCATTATTTTATTTTCTTTAACTTCCTGTTTTAATAGCTGCCAAAAGAATAATTTTAAACTTTAAGTAATATTGGATAAAAATTACGTTGTGCCTAATAAGTGCAGCATTGCTAATTCCACCAAAAACACGATTGATGATTACGAAAAGTCAAGCATATTAAATATTACCAAATTGCTCCAGAAAGACATTGTTGTGAGGAAACAAAACCCAAATGAACAACCAAAATAAATGTTGGTAAGACTGTCAAAAGTATTAGTTGAAGTTTTATTTAAAACGTTGGCCAAAAGTCAGAATGAACAATAACTGTTGTGCACTTATTTTGTTAACAATGCATGTAATCTTGAATATTTTTTCTGAATTTTGAATACAATTACAAGAAGCGACGATATGAACGGTATTACTATTAAAATTTTATGGTTTTAATTCAAACGATATGTAATATCTCGTCTACAGTTGAAGGCCAGCAATTTATCACTAGAGGTACAGCTATTTATTGCTCTTCAATCTTTCTATTCAAAACAGTTTTGAGCCTCATTACGAAATAAAGAAACCAACTGAAAATTAGTGGTGCATTTATCTTATTTTAAAATTTGAAACACCTACTTTTAATCTAGATTTTACAGAATTACTAGCGGACCCGACAGACGTTGTCATGTCCCATGTAAACTTTTAAAAATTAGCTGTAACAATATAATCTGAACGCCATCTACCAGACGTAACTGAAACTAAGCACACTCTTGAATATTTGACACAGCGACTACAGCGCAGTCTGCCGGATCCTATGTAAGTTGTGCTAACATCAGCAACATTTTTAAATAAATAATTTAACTAATAAAACAATATCTAGTTGACCGTATTGTGAATCTAAACCATCCTCAATCCCCCTGGAATACACACAAAAATTTCATCAAAATCGTCCAGCCGTTTAGGAGGAGTTCAATGACTAACACACGTACAGAAGATTATATATATAAAGATAGGAGGGATGAGTGGTTTTGGCACAGTTTTGTTTATTAATGCAATCAATTGTTGTAAGCCTACATTACTAAACATGAATTGATAATTCTAAGTTCCGGGCGATAAGTTAGTTAACACATCGAAAGGCATACTTTTTGTAATAATCCTATTACACAAATTGGTTTGTACAAATTACCACAGCTGTTAAGGTTATTTTCAAATTTTGATGAAACATATTTTGGTAAAATTTATGTATCTTAGTAGAGACTCGAGAGCTGTGTTATGATCAAATGAAAAACTTCTTTCTGTCGACTAAAAGAATAAAGTCCTTATATTTTGATAGCAAATGTCTTACTATTAGTAATCAATTAATTATACTCGAGTTGACATAAATTAAACCCTAATTACTGATATTTTCATATAAATATTTACATAGAATATGAATAAACTGATAGTAAAGCTTTGAAATATCCACATTTCAAAGATTAAAGTTCCATAATGATCGAATATGTTACTTCGAAAGTATTTGTTTTGAAATTAAGATAATTGTGCTATAAACCAAGGATTGTATTTTTAACCGACTTCCAAAAATGAAGAGGTTATCAATTCGTCCCATATTTTTTTTGTATGTATGTATGTTACCTGATTCCTTCTCCTGTGGTGAACCGTTTTGGATGAATATGGTCTTGTTTAATAGATAATATATCCTGATTGGAGAAACTTCAAATTTTGGAAAAGAATTCTATTGGTAAAGCGATGAAATTTGTGAATGAACACATGCGTGCATGGAAATCGACAAATATCCCTAACATATTGGTCGATTTTTCGAAAACTCCTTATGGATATGTATAGTTTTTTAACGTTTAATCTATTAAGGAAGATCCTAGGTGATCTCATATACTTTTCTGCGACGTGCAATTTGTAGTTTTCCAGGAAATCGCCGAAAATTCCAAAATTCTTATCAAAAATTTCATCGAAATGACATAACGGACATTTCCTCATAAATATTTTAATTCCATCGTAATAGTGCGGGAATTTTAGCCACTGGAAGTTTTAATAAGACCATAAGAAGTTCCATAAAGTGTGGAAAGTAATTAATGTTATACAGGGCGATAATATAAAATGTTAAAAATGAATTAATTTATGGGGTAGCCCACAAGGAGTTATATACTATGGTTGAAATATAGGACGGATTTTGACTCCGTAAATATGGGATGGATTCTACTCCGTCCTATAGTTTACAGAAGGCAGCTAACAAATTTATGCTTGTTCGTGGGCAGTCGTATGTACTATGTACAGGATGGTTGGTACATAGGGCGGAGTGGAATTATCTATAGTTATACAGAGTTCTCAAAAATCGTTGAAAAAGGTTACATGACGTGGTCCATAAGGCATAAATATATTTTGGGCTTATTAAGTCAACGCGTACATTTTGTTCGTAAACATTTACCTGTCCATTTAAATAAAAATGTATCAGTGTGTAATGTCGATGTTACCTGGTTCTGTCTATTAAGGTTATACATACAAAATAAAAAATAAAGAATGAAAACTACCTGAGTTCAAAAAAATTTAAAAGTTGAAAATAGAACTTTCAAAAAAATATACTGACTTCCACCTATAACTAAAAAGCTAAAAATAATTATCACAAAATACAAGTCTAGCAATAAATAACTCATTCAATGTTGTTAGGTACCTACCCAGGAAGTAAAAAATCTAAACATTAAAAGGTGCTCATTCTGTACAAATTATTTACCTACCAATCTAGTTTATTTTTGAAGTCGGTGTCAAGCAACAATCAAGTTTGATGAAGATAGATAAGTACACAAAGAAGGATTTTAGATTTGGTTGGCACCGACTTCAAAAATATACTAGATTGGTTTTTACTTCCTGGGTAGGTACCTAACAACATTGAATGTGTTATTTATTTGCTAGAGTTGTATTTTGTTATAACTATTTTTAGCTTTTCAGTTATAGGAGGAAGTCGGTTATATATTTTTTTATTTAAAATATTTTGAGTACTTTCCGTAAAAAATCATTCAAAACATAGTTACCTTTTTGTTTTTCTTAAAGACCACCAAACAAAATTGATTAAAAAAATGTTTACAAAATGGCAAAAAAATATTATTTGCTATTAGTATATTATTTTCTGTGTATTTGCAATATTCAAAGATTTTTAAAATTAATAAAAAAATGAACCCTCAGATTAAGAGAACATGTTTTATTAACCGTAAGGATGCTTACAATATTAGGCTGATTCGTCTGTATAAAAATCTGGTGGTCCAATATTATAACATAAAAAAATTTTCCCTAAAAAGCCGCCGCCAGTACTTTGTCAGGGACTTCATTCTGCTCAAGGTCTTCGAGAATGTGTTTTTAAGTATTTTTGTTACAGGTTGTAACACGCTTTTATTAGCTTCACTTGTAACAATGTAGGTATTGTAATTTTGGAGATAAATTTTAACCTATTTTTAGGGTTCCGTATATACAGTATACGGATACCCTTATAATATCACTCAGGATTTCTGCCTCTGTCACATCACAGCAATTTTCTCCTAAACTACTGGACGGAAGAGGTTGAAATTTGGTATGAAGGTATAGTTTGGTGACTTGATCAGGAGCACATATCGCAAAAGAAGAAATTTTGATTTAAGGGGTACTTCTGGGGGGAAAACTAAAAAAATCACCGTTCCCCCCCCCTGATCTCCGAAACTACTGAACCTAAAATTTTGAAAAAAATAAAAAATATAGAACGTTGCCCGAACTTTACAGGAAAAATAAGGAGAAACCATTAATATTAATTTTGGGGGGCAAATTATAGAATTAAATAAAAATTTAAAAATAAAAAAAAATTCAAACTCATGTAATATATCAAATGAAAGGTCTCATTCTGAGGAGCACAAATATATTTTTTTCATATTTAAATAAAAATTAATTAAAACGATATTAAAGAAAATATACCAAAATTTACCCATTCCCCCCCACCTTATCTCCGAAACTATAAAACGTAAAGTTTTGAAAAAAAATACTTTCATAGGTTCTTACCTGAAGTTTACTGGAAAATAAGGAGAAACATCTACTTTTCATTTTGGGGGCAAATTACAGAATTAAATGGAAAATATAAAATTAAAATTGTTTCTAACCCATCATGTTATATATCAGATGAAAGGGCTCATTACGACGAAAATAAACATATTTTTTTCATATTTTTAAAATAAATAAATTAAAAGATATTAACAAAAATATAAAAAATTTACCCATTCCCCCCCTTATCTCCGAAACCATAAGCTGGAAAATTTTGAAAAAAAATTGAGTTATAGCCCCTCACCTGAACTTTACTGGAAAATTAAGGAGAAACCCCTAATATTTATTTTGGGGGGCAAATTATAGAATTAAATGGAAAATAAAAAATTAAACTTGTTTCTAACGTATCATGTAATATATCAAATCACAGGGCTCATTATGACTAATACAAATATATTTTTTTTATTTTTTTTAATAAATATTTTAAAATATTTTTAAAAAAATATTTAAAAAAATACCCATTCCCCCTTTATTCCCCAAACTATAAGACCTATTTTTTTTTTATTTACAGGAAAAATACGAAGAAATCTTTAATATTAATAATGGGGGGCAATTTATAGAAATAAACGGAAAATAAAAAATATTTTCGTGTCATGCAATATATCAAATGAAGGGGCTCGTTATGAGAAATACAAATATATATTTTTAAAATTAATTGTTTACAAGATATTAACATAAAGATATAAAAAATTCTCATTTCTCGCTTTATTTCCGAAACCATACTACCTAAAATTTTGAAAATAATTAGGGGTACTGGGGCTCACTTGAAATTTATAAGAAAAATTATTAGAAAACCTCCATGGTAATTTTAGGGACAAATTATACAATTAAATGGAAAATAAAATTCAATTTTCAAACGAATCATGTAATATATCAAATAAAAGACTCATTATGTGAATTACAAATATATCATATTTTTAAATCATTTGTTTAGCAAAGATATTAAACATCGACTTAATTCCCATTTTAGAAACTATACTATTTAAATTTTTAAAATATATTTTATTTGTATTTTTAAATAATTTGAATAACAGATTTAATAATTTATAATTTAAAACTTGACCCATTGTGCCCTTTATCTTCCAATCTATAGAGCCTCAAAATTCAGACAATAGATCATAAAAGGCTTCCCTGAAAGTTTATTAGTAAAATAAAACTCTAATGTTAATTTTTGGGGGCCAAATTAGAAAACTAAATACAGCGAATCTTGAAGGTGGTACGGAACCCTTACAATGCGAGTCCAACTCGCACTTGACCAAATTATTGATTGTCGTATCAAACTGAAATTTTGTATCTATACCTATGTAGTTTAGTTTACAGTACAATTATTTTTCTTTTAGTAGCATTAGAACTCAAGTAGGGTTGTATACGAGTAGAGCGTAATTTCCGCTTTAATAATATATTGGACAATACTTTGTACGTATTGTTTCAGCCATTTAGGGGCATCTATGGTTCCTTATATAGAGGCATCATTAACTTGGGTTTCTGGTGTTTGGTCTATTGTGATATTATTTATATATTATAGTTAGTTTTTACTTCGATTTGCTAAGCGTATTTTTAAAGTAGAATCTATTATTTTTTACAATCTAACAAGAAATTGGTCTGATTTAAACATATGAGATTTATTATCAATAAGGGAGCTCACTTAAATTACAATATTTTTCAACTCCTTTACACGCGCAGTATTTATCTGAACTATGAATGAGGCTTAAGTACATAATCTTGTTTTGGTAGATTCATGGATGCCCCCGTATCAGGAGGTGTGACTGGTGCCGAAGCCGGAACTTTAACATTTATGATCGGAGGAGATGATAACGACATGAAGCAAGCAGAACCGATATTACAGAAAATGGGTGCTAAGCTTTTCAAATGTGGCTCAATTGGTGCTGGTCAGATTGCCAAAATCTGCAATAACCTTATATTAGGTAAGAGCTTTATGATAAACTTCTTAATAACATCTGAAATCTGCTTCGATTACTCGGTATCCTCCATGTTTCTACTAATACCCTAGGTGGATTACATCAATTTAACGGACTTATTTTTAAATATATTACCCCCCATGCCAGTCGAAATCGATGCGCTACAAGAGAAACAATTCGTTTATCGGTTTAAAAAAACTGAAAATTTGAATTGCTGCCAAATCCGAAATAATGACTAAACTTTTGAATATACAGGGTGAGTTTTTTTTTTTGATAATCAGTATGGGGATCTCGGAAACTAAGGGAGTTAGAGCAATGGTTAAATTGCAGTTTTACTGGCCTAATTTAATGACACTTTTGGATTTTTGTAAAAAGTCATGGCTTACTAGATATTTTGAAATTGAAATTCTCTCGATTTAGTCAAATCACTCTAGCTTCTTTGTTTTTGATTTTATAAAAAAGTGTAAATATCAAAATTGAAAAGAATTGTATCCCGAATATGATTCTCAGGTCCTCGTTTGCGTGACAGCTCTCGTTTTCCAGATATGACACAAACTTATCTTTTTTGAATGGAAACCATAGTTGGCTATGACGATATAATACTCGATATAGTTATTCATAAAAATAACGGAGTTATGGATGCTTTTCTCTCTTATTTTCACTTTTAACGTAGTTAGCCATGAAATAGATTGATTTATTAATAACTATTCCAAAAAACATTAAACGATTTTATTATTAGGTATATCAGATATAACGAAAAAAATTTTAATAAGTAGGTACTTACTAAAAACTTAAAAACCTAAAGTTAGTTGATGTACATATAAGTTTAGAACCAGTTCAGCTTGAATTGCTCAGGTTTTGACTGGAATTTCAAGAAACACTGAGATGTAAATGTGTGGCTCTGTATACAAATGATGTTATAAAATAATATATTGATGAGCAGCTCTGAGCAGAAATTACCACTGGAATCACTCCACGTACGGCAGGGTAAAGCCAGAAATAGCACTTCAGCTCCGGATAGTGGCAAGATTCGTCCGCTAAATTTTCATAGACGATGTAATACGAAAAACTTTTATAAAAGAAATCGACTTAATCGTTTCATATTTTTGAAATTTACCCACAAAAAGTATGAATTTTAAACTTTTAGTGAATTGAGAGATTTTGTTTTCCGGGCTACTGAGCAGTGGTCAGTTGAAATATGTGACAGTGGTCTATAACTGTGACCAAGTTTTCCGCATTGATATATTTATACCTAGTACGTTCTGATTGACTGATGACTCTACGCTGTTTGCATGGTATGTTTTTCAGCGCAATCGACCAGATTGTGTTAAGATTCATTGTTTCTTCTTTTCTGTTGAAATAATTAGGATGTTTCTGTATCCCAATTGCATCTCTCTAAATCCTGGGGTAGAAATGGTCAATTGATGCTAGAACTTCGGTATCCTCGAACCGGATAGAATGTGTACGTTCGGCGACCGCTGGCTGACTTATCGATCTCATTCTGCAACTTCGTTTGTGTTGAACGTGTGTTGATACTTCTTTTTGTGGTACCAATGTATTCCGTATAAGCTATTAGGAAGTCTCGAGCCTTAGGGATTGTTGTATACTGTGTTTTTAGGGTTCCGTATATACAATATACGGATACCCTTATAATATCACTCAGGATTTCTGCCTCTGTCACATCACAGCCATTTTCTCCTAAACTACTGGACGGACGAGGTTGAAATTTGGTATCAATGTATAGTTTGGTGACCCGATCAGGAGTCGTAATAGAAAAAATTTTGATTTTAGGGGTACTTCTGGGGGAAACACTAAAAAAATCGACCGTTCCCCCCCCCCCGATCTCCGAAACTACTCAGCCTAAAATTTTGAAAAAAATAGGAAATATAGAGCGTTGTCCGAACTTTACAGGAAAATTAAGGAGAAACCATTAATATTAATTTTGGGGGCAAATTATAGAATTAAATAAAAATTTAGAATAAAATTTTTTTCAAACGCATCATGTAATATATCAAATGAAAGGTCTCATTCTGAGGACACAAATATATTTTTTTCATATTTAAAAAAATATATATTTAAAAAGATATTAACGAAAATATACCAAAATTTACACATTCCCCTCCGAAACTCCGAAACTATAAAACGTAAAGTTTTGAAAAAAAATAGATTTATAGGTTCTGACCTGAAGTTTACTGAAAAAATAAGGCGAAACCTCTACTTTTAATTTTGGGGGCCAATTACAGAATTAAATGAAAATATAAAATTAAAATTGTTTCTAACCCATCATATTATATATCAAATGAGAGGTCTCATTACGACGAAAACAAATATATTTTTCAAATTTTTAAAATAAATTAATTAAAAGATATTAACAAAAATATAAAAAATTTACCCCCCCCTTATCTCCGAAACTATAAGATGGAAAATTTTGAAAAAAAATGGAGCTATAGCCCCTCACCTGAACTTTACATGAAAATTAAGGAGAAACCATTAATATTATTTTGGGGGGAAATTATAGAATTAAATAAAAATTAAAAATAAAAAAATGTTCAAACGCATCATGTAATATATCAAATGAAAGGTCTCATTCTGAGGAACACAAATATATTTTTTCATATTTGAAAAAAAAATTATTTAAAAATATTAACGAAAATATACCAAAATTTACCCCCCCCTTATCTCCGAAACTATAAAACGTAAAATTTTGAAAAAAAAATAGATTTATAGGTTCTGACCTGAAGTTTACTGGAAAAATAAGGAGAAACCTCTACTTTTAATTTTGGGGGGCCAATTACAGAATTAAATGGAAAATATAAAATTAAAATTGTTTCTAAACCATCATGTTATATATCAAATGAGAGGGCTCATTATGACGAAAACAATATTTTTTTTTTTCAAATTTTTAAAATAAATAAATTAAAAGATATTAACAAAATATAAAAAAATTTACCCATCCCCCCCCTTATCTCCGAAACCATAAGCTGGAAAATTTTGAAAAAACAATGGAGGTATAGCGCCTCACCTGAACTTTACTGGAAAAATAAGGAAAACCTCTAATATTTATTTTGGGGGGGCAAATTAGAATTAAATGGAAAATTCAAATTGTTTCTAACCCATCATGTTATATATAAAATGAAAGGGCTCATTATGACGAAAACAATATATTTTTTTCATATTTTTAAAAATAAATTAATTAAAAGATATTAACAAAAATATAAAAAATTTTACTCATCCCCCCTATCTCCGAAACCATAAGCTGGAAAATTTTGAAAAAACAATGGAGGTATAGCGCCTCACCTGAACTTTACTGGAAAATAAGGAAAAACCCGTAATTTTTTTTGGGGGGGCAAATTATAGAATTAAATGGAAAATATAAAATTAAAATTGTTTCTAACCCAGCATGTTATATATCAAATAAAAGGCTCATGATGAAGAAAACAAATATATTTTTTTTCTTTATTTAAAATAAATTAATTAAAAGATATTAACAAAAATATAAAAAAATTTACCCATCCCCCCCTTATCTCCGAACTATAAAACGTAAAATTTTGAAAAAAAATAGATTTATAGGTTCTGACCTGAAGTTTACTGGAAAAATAAGGAGAAACCTCTACTTTTAATTTTGGGGGCCAATTACAGAATTAAATGGAAAATATAAAATTAAAATTGTTTCTAACCCATCATGTTATATATCAAATGAGAGGGCTCATTATGACGAAAACAAATATATTTTTTTTCAAATTTTTAAAATAAATAAATTAAAAGATATTAACAAAAACATAAAAAAATTTACCTATCCTCCCCCCTTATCTCCGAAACCATAAGCTGGAAAATTTTGAAAAACAATGGAGGTATAGCGCCTCACCTGAACTTTACTGGAAAAATAAGGAAAAACCCTAATATTTTTTTTGGGGGGCAAATTATAGAATTAAATGGAAAATATAAAATTAAAATGTTTCTAATCCATCATGTTATATATCAAATAAAAGGGCTCATGATGAAGAAAACAAATATTTTTTTCCATATTTATAAAATAAATTAATTAAAAGATATTAACAAAAATATAAAAAATTTACCCATTCCCCCCCTTATCTCCGAAACCATAAGCTGGAAAATTTTGAAAAACTGGAAGTATAGCCCCTCACCTGAACTTTACTGGAAAATAAGAAGAAACCCCTAATATTCATTTTGGGGGGCAAATTATAGAATTAAATGGAAAATAAAAAATTATAATTGTTTCTAACGGGTCATGTAATATATTAAATCCCAGGGCTCATTATGACGAATAGGTACAAATATATTTTTTTATTTTTTTTTTAAATGAATATTTTAAAATATATTAAAAAATTACTCATTCTCCCCGTTATTCCCCAAACTCTAAGACCTCATTTTTTTGTTTATAGGAAAAATATGAAAAAAAATCCCTAATTCTATTATTTAGCCTCCAAATAATAGGATTAAACGGAAAATAAATTACTAGAAAACCCCTATAGTAATTTTAGGGACAAATTATACAATTAAATGGAAAATAAAGATTCAATTTTCAAACGCATCAGATATCAAATATTATCATATATGTTTAAATCATTTGTATAAAAGATATTTAAAACTTAATTCCCACTTTAGAAACTACACTATTTAAAATTTGAAAAATATATTTATTTATATTTTTAAATAATTGAATAACAGATTTAATAATTTATAATTTAAACTTTGACCTATTTTGCCGTTTTTCTTCCAATCTACAGAGCCTCAAAACTCAGACAGTAGATTATAAATGCATTTCTGAAAGTTTATTAGTAAAATAAAACTCTAATGTTACTTTTTGGGGCCAAATTAGAAATTAAATACATATGTATTGTGATAAAAATCAAGCAAATACTAAAGCAGATAAAATAAAAAGTCTATGTTTGGAAAATCAAAGTCTATATTTTTTATAAATTTAAAACGCTTCCTTTAAAAGATATAAGGGTAAGTATACGAAAATGCACTCATTCCCTGCTTGTCTGAAACTGGAATATTCGAATCTTGAAGGTGGTACGGAACCCTAAGTATGCGAGTCCAACTCGCACTTGACCAAATTATGTTTTTGTTAGAATCTTCTCTATTCAGTCCGTGACTCCCTTTATGTAAGAGAGATATGCCTTATTTAGTGTGTTCCACGTCGTTTGGCCTGCCTCTTGATTTCTTCGAGTGAATAGCCGTTGTTCCTTAACACCTTCCGGTACGTATTGGAGTTCATAAATGCATTTCGTCCTAACCGTTAAAATTTTTATAATGCCTCTTTTCTGTGTAGGATGATATTTTGACAATTTGAGGAGATATCGGTCCGTATGGGTGGGTTTTTATACACTTCATGTGTTAATTTTCCAATATTGTGAAGAAATGATTAAATATATGCTCTCTTTACTCAAATTAAAACTTTTTGCCTTTCGTGTTATAAGATTTTTCGAATGTGGAAAATATAAAACACACTCGGTTTTAAACTTTGTACATGATAAAGTACCGTCTACCGTCATATGCATAAATTATTTCAAATATTTGCATGTATTGTGTTATTCTAAATTTGGCAGCTCTTTCAATTTTTTATTTTTACAGTGACTTGTTGAAAGTTCATCTTGGCCTAAGACCTTTCGGTTAGGATTTATTATTTTGTTAAACTTAAATTTTTACCTTAAGATCTGAAATATTGATTTTAAGATTAACAATTAATCCGGGCAGTCGCATAATCGTCAAATAAAGACTGCAGATTACAGAGAATCAACAGAACAAAAATATATATTTCTAAAGCCATTATTTAACAAGAATTAAGGGAAATATACAATTACTAAGTATTCCTTCCCCTCCTTTATCTACGAAACTAAAGAGCTTAAATTTTGAATATAGTATATATCAAAAGTTAACATTATTTCTTCTTTTCTCAAAAGCTTGAGACCCTGTTTCTATTTTTAATATAGATATGGCTGCTCTCTACTATTCATATCTCATTATACTCTTCCTCCTGGAAATCCCTTTCCTCTCTCAAATTGTTTTTGACAAGACGCTGAAAAACTCCAGATAGGAAATTAATATTACCTGGTAGTTCTGTATGGCATAACTCAGTCTATAGAGCTTTTTAACTGAAACAAAATTTAACAGCAAACCGCTTATGCCATCAATTACATAGTTACTTAATGGTTTATAAGCCATAACTGACATAACTTTTACAGCAAACACGTTGAGATAATTATTAGAACATTAAAAAGCCCAAAATATTGATTTTTTTGTGTGTTGTCTATATTATAAAAAGTGATACGCGATCATGACGCCTTTAATGGAAAAGTTGTAGAGAATAAGAAAATCTTGAAAATGTGTGTTCATAATCCTTGATGGGAGCATTTTGTACAAAGTAACGCCGGAATAAATGGTCAAAGTGATTTTCCTCAAAAATTAATAATTGTGTTGCAATGACAGCTGGGCTTTTAGTCTTCATCCTAATGATAGCTGATGATATATCGTCATTGTCCGTTCAGAGGATTTTACAGATTTACATTATAAATTATTTACAGAAATATTTTCAGAAGGTATGGTTTTAACCACTATCGTTCTATCGGGGTGTATTTTGAAATCACATACTTTGTACTTAATATTATCAACTATTATTTGAATGAAGATTGATGTTTCAATTTAATTACAAGAAAGTTATGACTTAAAATAAATACACTTTTACCAGACACTGAAAGTGTTCCATAAAGGACGTTTTATGATGTAATCAAAAAAGAAATTCATATTTAAAATTTAGTTCTTTGAAATTATTTTTAAAATCTTATCAGTTATTACCTATAAATTGTTACTAAAGTGATCGTATAACAGAAAACTGTTAATTTTATATCCCGAAATGACCTTCTATTTGGTTCTATAGACTGGGTGTACGTTGACATACTCGTATGTGCTTCATTCCTTTTTAATCTTGATTAGCTCGTTATATATGCCTCCTGGACCACATAATTTCCCATTTCTCAATTCTGACTTGTTTTCCTTTTTTCATTGAGTCAAGTGTTGCCAAATATCCCGATCTAACCGCCTTCCAAAAAGGAGGAGGTTACCAATTAGTAGACAACTTTTTTTATGTATGACCAGCGATTATTCAAAAACGGCTTAGGCAATTTTGATGATTTAAACTGCATATTAAGGAACCTTACAGAAAGGTACCATATAATTGTCTATAATATGAGATTTACGATTTTTCAGAAAATCAGAAAAAAGTAAATAAGGGACTAGATTTAGCAATTTGAATATTACACATTGTATTCTACAAAGATATGTTCCGTATATTTTTCAATAACCTAAAACATATCATCTTTCTGAAAATCGGGAAAATATGTGCAAAAAAACTGTAAACATCAATGTAAATGTCAAATTTTCATAATAAATATCTTAATTAAATGTCAAGATATGTCATGACAGTATATCGTACATGGTGTTTGTAATGGTTTTCATTTTGATTCATTTGAAGGAAGTTTCTTTTAGAGACAAAGTTACGGGGCTTATAGTCTAGTGAAATAGCAGAAAATATTCCGTTTTTTATCGAAACGATAATTTGTTATGCGGAGATCTCTGCTATGTGGTATACGGATGTAGATGTGTGCATGTGATATTAGGTGGTACATAAGCAGTGTATACTTAGGATAGTTGAAATATAAGGTGGAATTAATTAGTTATACAGGGTGGTTCTAAAAATATTATATTGGGTGGCACATGTCATGATATATCAGGTGGAATAGAATTACAGTTATACAGTTCCCTTTAAAAATTATAGTGTTGAACATAAGTAGTTGCTTATACAATGTGTATGAAGTAAGGGTAGAGTAAAATTATTGTTATTCAAGGTGTATCTGAAATTTGTTATATAAGCATAAGCATAATATTTGAATTATAGGACGGGTATAATTATAGACAAAAAATTTTAGAAGCAGTTTCATATACCGTGTGGTTGAAATCAATGCTAGAGTAAAATTATTATCATAAAAGGGGGTTCAAAAATGGGAATTTTGTTTGTTTGAGTACTAGACATATGGGACGAAGTAAAATCATAAGTATAAAGGAATAATTTAAACAATAGAAAATAGAAATAGTCAATAATATGGAGAGGATTTATACTTATACGGACCGTTGCAATATTGAGTTGAATTATAGTTCTACAGGGTGGTTCAGAAAATGATAGACCAATAAGTTATATATACAATGTGGATGCAATATAGAGTGAATTAGAGTTACACTTATAATATTTGGTCTAAATAACAAAACAAATACAAAAGTTAAAATATATTTAGAAAATATAGAAAAAGAACACTAATTAGAGAGGGAGAAAGAGAGAGGGCGAAAGAGATAGGGAGACAGACAGAAATAAGAATATGCTAAAATTTTCAACTGAATTGTACCTTAAATCAGAACGGTTTTTATTTTAAATCAGCTGAAGTCGGTTTCTTTTTAGGTAAATATAGGTAATTATTATTTGTAAACAGCTCTTGCTGATGTTAATTTTAGTGCTCTTCATTTATACTTCTTTCTTTCATATGTTTCAATTTGATTACATTTGTTGTCCCTCAATTATTTCTTCCTGTAATTGAATATACCTCCGATTTCCATTGTTTATGTAAATACAATCTTTTTTAATGTATCTAATTTTTATTTCAGGGATAACTATGGTTGGTGTGTGCGAAGCTATGAATCTAGGTGTAAAACTGGGTCTGGATCCAAAGCTACTTACTTCCATAGTGAACGTCTCCACTGGGCGTTGTTGGTCCTCAGACACTTACAATCCAGTTCCCGGAATAATGCCAAATGTACCGGCTAGTAACGGATATGCAGGAGGTTTTAGCATACCCTTGATTGCGAAAGATTTGGGATTGGCTGAAGCAGCAGCGTTGAGTTGCGGTACTCCTCTACCCTTAGGTGCAGCAACTCATCAACTTTACCGAACAATGATACTCAATGGATATCAAGATAAAGATTTTGCAGCTGTATATGAATATTTTTAAAGGGAAACAATAAAGTGTTTAGCATTTAATAGACATATTCATTTGAACTAATTTAAGACGTATCGGTTTAGAAATAGTTTTATAAAATTTATTTAATGCTGCTAAAAAATTACGAAACCTTCTAAATTAATCCTTCCAATAAAAAACACAGGTAAACATAAAAAAAACGGCTGAATTAAAGAAGAGCAGTACAGCGGATATCTCGAAATTTCCATGGAAGTAAAAAAAGGACGACTTCGATAAGGTTCTTGAATATACTCTGACAAATCAGAAATAATCGTCGAATTCTTGTATTTTCTGCACAGGCTATAAAAAGGACGGTTGTGCAAGTTGAGGAGTTTAGTTTAAAACTTAATGGTGTCTGATTGAATCGATAGCGAAAGGAGTGAACAGCTCTAATATTACTCATTGTCTTTGTAAACAGTGAATTTATTCTGAAAAAAAATAAAGACGTTGAAAGTGAAAGTAAATATTTGTAAATGTTTGAATCCACAGAATATATTGCAATATTAATAATAGTATTAACTAAATATACAGTTCGGCATTGTTAAAATAGGACCTGTGATTTCTGAAGACTGCTAGATCTGCTTTTGGATTTCGGCCTTATTTTCAGTTAAAGGCCACAACAAGCTTATGGTTACCATTATCTAGTTTTTTAAAACCCACATATTTACTTTTTAATACGCTTTTATTAAGTCGATGTGTATGTATGTATGTATGTATCTATCTAAAAACTTACAACGTAATTTTCACCAACTTAAAGAAGTCCAATTAAGTTGAAAATTGATACACGTATCAAGGGCCGATGACAATACACTTCTTGAGTTGAATTTTCCCGTATAAATCTAAATACTATAATACGAGCAATGTTTGTATATATATATATATATATATTTGTTTTAAGTTTTCACGGGCACTAAATGTTTTAGGCAGTTTCCGGGAATACATCCGCGTAGTTGATAACTGATCCCTGTCGGGATCGATGGTAAAATGACGACGTTTCGACAGAGTCACATCTGCCCTCTTCAGGTCGGTTCGCATAATTCTCGTAGCCTTCTGCTTTCGCTTCTAGTTACTCGAATACTAAGATTTTCTGAAGCGAGCGCGCTGTTATATAGTCGCGGCTCGGCGCCTATCGGTTGACACCGTGAACGGCTGCGTGTGATTGGCCCTTGGCGCTCAGTGGGCACGGCTCCATCCTGCTGATTTGTTATTTCCGGTTGAGTTGTTATTGGACGGGAACGGGCCGGTACCGTGTTTAATAGGATTTTCCAACAATCGATAAGTTCTGAATTTCATTGCGTGCGTTTAGACTGTGAGGTCTCTTCGCTATTTCAATTGCCTCTCTTACGAGTCTTGATTTCGGGTGTTCTATATTTGCCAGTAATCTGGTGTTCTCAAAGTCTATTCGGTGTGACATCGTGGTGGCGTGTTCCGCAATGGATGTTGTTTTTTCCTGCTTTCTTACAACGTTCTGGTGTTCATCACGTCTAGCTTGAATTCTTCTATTAGTTTGCCCCACATAGGTTTTATGACAGTCTGCACATGGAATCTCGTACACTCCCTGTTGTTCAAAAGGGATCCTCGTCTTCGGAGTCCTCACACCGTGCTTATTTTTCTGTCTGTAATGAAAATAGTATTGATATTGTGTCTCCGTAGAATTCTTGCAATACTGTCCGTGGTCCCCTTGACATACGGTAAATAAGCCTTGGTTATTGGTGTCTAATGCTCCTCGTCTGTTTGTCTCGGTTTTGACTTTAGGCTCTTTGTATATTTCGGTCTGTAATCCGTTTTGTCTCAGAGCTGTTTTTAACTGTTCATTTCCTGTTTGATGTTATCCTGGTCAGTAGCCTTTGTGATCTGGTTA